>JAZGTL010000020.1:0-447500 GCA_037349345.1 Oemleria cerasiformis
AGAAGTCCGTGTTTGAATGTCATCTGCAACGTGGTCACTATAACCAACAATGCGAGACTTTTCCTCGCAGTATCTCCGAATGTACTGTCGGATGCTTTCCTTTGATCTCTTTAGGATGGTAAAGTGATGATCGTCCTTCACTTCAGTAGTGCGAAGCTGGGAGTACTCCTTCACAAAAGCGAAAGCCAACTCTTTGAAAGAGGAAATGGATCTTCGAGGGAGATGGTTGAACCAAGTCATCGCCTGGCCTTGCAAAGATGCCTGGAATACCTTGCACATGAGTGCATCATTATGCTTATGAGGTACCATGACTCCACGATAATAGTGTACATGCTTTATAGGGTCAGAGGTCCTCTTGAACTGGTTGAAGTTTGGAGTTGCAAACCGTTAAGGGAATGGTTCTTCATCGATGTCCCTCACGAAAGGTGAAGTTAAGGATGACTGGATTTGATGATGTAGATCGTCTTCCAAGTCGCCATCACGTTGGACGCCTCGGAGGTGGCGATCCAGCATACTCTAGAAATCTTCAACCTGCAGCACGCCTTGGTGAGGTGGGGAGTCATTACGAGCTAAGCGTCGTCGACCTCCTCTAATCTCAGTTTCTGAGCTATGAGAGCGTGTTGGTAAGTATGTCTCGTCTTCCTCGCTATGATAGCCAGCACGCCCTAAGTTGATGTGCGTGTCTCGGGAAGCTGCATATCGCCTCTGGTCTTCATGCATGTATTCAATACGCGACAATGCTCCAACGCGCCCCCCAAGCCGCTCATGTGCCGACGTCCTTAGGCGTTGTTGGCTCTTTGTCCTGCGAGTGCGACTTTCTTCTCCGGAATCACTTAGTGACATATCACAAGACATTGTTCGGCATCGGATGGTATCATTACCATGGCGCCTTGGAATGTCTTCCAGCCCACCCCAAGATGTGGCACGCCTCTCAGCAGCCTGAGTTGCTTCTCTCTCTGCCATAAATTGTTTTAGAAGCTCCGATTGAACCTGCACTTGGTTGCTTAGTCGTTCAACCTGTTGTGACAAATTGTCTTGAGGGGATGTGGGCTTAGGTGTTTGCGTATGACGCGTTTCACGTCGGTTTCCACGCCTCAAGTTCCTTTGTCGTCATTCCATGTTATGCTCCTTTTGTGTTTGAATTTGACTTGGTGTGTCACGAAAACCATCCAAGAATCTTTGAAGATCTTCATTGGCAAGAGTTTGATTGTGAATCTGCCTAGACGTTTCTCCCACGAATCGCCCATCTGTTTGGTGGAAGGTAGCTGTTACCACTCCCGATGCAGGCAGTGGGGGTGTAGGAGTTGATGGAACAGAAAAGGTTCCAAAACCAATAGCGGGAATCGGTCCCCTGCATCCTAATGGGTGCCATTATCGTCATGCGGGGGAATGGCTTAGGTGTTCGTCCGAATTCACTATGTGCTCTCCATTCCCAATCTGAGTTGTAGAGGCGGAAGCAACAGCTTCAGATGAATGAACGGATCGTCGTGTTCTTGCCATGATGATCAGCGGTGATGTTCGACGAACAAGATCTGATGAACAATGAACGAAGTTTAAGAACGATGAACGAAGTTCAAGAACGATGAACGAAGTTCAAGAACGATGAACGAAGTTCAAGAACGATGAATGAAGTTCAAGAATGACGAACGAATTTTGAAGCTTTCGAGAAAGAATTAGAGAGCACTCTTTGAGTATTTCTCAATATGGCTCTCAATGAAAGCACCAATTATTGAAGTAGAAATCGAACACGCTTGAAAAAGTCTCCTTGATCCCTACAAACAGCAAACAAGAAGCAATCAAGGTTAAGGTTGAAGCCCCGGGGGGTTGTTCAACTAAAAACGCTCTGATGCTTAAGTTAGCTTTGAGAGAGAAATCAGAAAGCACTTTAGAAGCGAGGAACGAATTACCTTCAAAGTAAAGTGAGGACCTCTATTTATAGTGAAGCCTTGAGAGTCACGGAGTGTTCTGATTGGTTGATAGCTTTTGTAATTAATAAATAATTCTTTTGTAATAAAAGATACTATTTAATAATTGAATATTAATAACAATTAATTCTCAAGGAGAATATTATTATTATTGAGGCTTTAAAGTTTAATCCAATTAAATAATACATTTAGCTGATAAATATATTATTTAATGTGTGGGTGTCTGTGAGTCATTAATATCATTACCATGAGCAATTTAGACATTATAGAAATTATGGGACACGTAGCAGCTCCACAATTTTCGAGTGATTTTGGATTCCACAGACTAGAGGTGCTTAGGCAGGATTAAGTGACTGGGGATTTAGTGAGAGTTGTAGTTGAGAGTGAGATCGAGATTTAAGCCTTACAAGGGTGAATTAAGAAAATTGAAAATAAATAAAAAAAACTCGGTAGGATGAATGTGTGTAAAGGTACATGGTAGGCATCTCACAACCACTTATAGAGTGACAAATAATATTTAAAAATTAATATATTCCTTAACCGTCCGGTTTGGATTTAATGAATTTCCAAACTGAAAATCCAAAACCAAACCGTTACTAACGGAGCGATTGAGATTCTCGAACCGTTTGACTTTTATCCGGTCAAAACCAAAATGTTGGATAAATAACGGTTTGAAGCGGATCGGTTAATGGTTTTAACGGATTTATGTCAACTTCTAGTGATACGAAGGATAAACTTTATTATTTAATTAGACAAAAGCACTCGTATAAAATTCTTATTTGATTATGTAGCCATACGAGGGAAAAATGCATACATATATTACCAATTTTTACATAATTATGTTGCCACAATGTATAACTCCTATTAGATTATGTTACCAATTTTTGCTAGTGTTAAATGCACGAAGATATGTTATCAAAGAAAAAGTAATTTTTTGATAAAAAGAGACTAATATTTATATATAATTTGTTCTTGAATTTTTATGTACTGACATTAATGGAAATGGTGAAAAGACAGAAAAGGAAAATAAATTAGAATTTACATTTTACATTAATTATTTGTTCCACTAATTTAAACGAAACAACGCAACCTAGTAAAATGTATTTTATTTTATTTTTTCACTCTATACATTTGAGAATAAAACACACACACAGAGAGAAGCAAAAAAAAAACAGAAAGGCATTGGAGAAATGAAGAAAACGGGAGGGGCAGAGAAGAAAAGGGTGCGAAGGTCATCAGGCGCTATTCAAAACGGTGGCAGAGATTCCAACTCTGATACCCCTCCTAGGGTTTGTTATCCTTTTCTTATTCTTTCTCATTCCTGATCTAGGGTTTCACCTATATGAAAAACCCCAATTGAATCTTTTATATAACTGGGTAATGTAAATTTCTAATGGATTTGTAGTACTTGCAATGATATATGGGTCTGTTCTGTTGCTGAAAAGGGTAGGTGAGGGAACTATTTGGAAGTTTTGAACATAATGTGTAATTTTATATTAAATGAGAAAGGGACTTGAATTAGAATAATGATGAATATCCAATTTTCAATATCGTCGCTAGTGTTGTGGATTCAGCTTCAATAATATTGAGTTTACTTCCGGGGGCATTGTTAGTTTCGTTTAGTCTGGTAGAGATTCTGAAATGAGTTCGATTTGGTATGTCCTGATTTTTTATTTTTGGTTTTTTGGCTTCTTTAGCGTAGTGGACAGGGATGGCTTCTAATTAGCAACCTGGTTTACCCTAAAACGTAAGGTCTAATGGGAATTGGAAAACATAATGTTAAACCATATGAGGCTACTGCAAGAGATCGATGTTCACATTCTATTTCTTGCATGAATAATTGTCTAGAATTATTCTCCCTAGTGTTGTGTGAGCAATGAAAAGATATCATAGATGGGTGCACTAATTCCAGGACTGCTTCAAAAGAGAAACTCGTACGAATTTCTGTCCGTTGATCACTCCCTACATCTCTACTATGTGTTCAACAATTTCTGGAGGACCTTCCGTTGTAATTAGAGTAGTGTAGTATCATTATATTTTCTATGCAAACTGGAACTTCTTGTGTAGAACACTGACCCTTATCATTCGTGGGCATTGTTAGGGGGATTTCAATTTTTTGACATTAGTATTCCTGTTCTCCAGACACTGTAAAGTATGGAAGTTGCGATTGAATTGAATTCCTTAAACCAGATGATAACTTTGTGTTTCTGTTCTGTTCTACTATGTTTCTTTTGCCAAGCATGCAGAATATTGGACTTAGATTGTCATTACAAAACATCTAGGTTGCAGAAAATATTTAGTTTCTAGAATGCAGCTTCCTTTCTATCACTTGATTATCTCAACCCTTAGATGATTATTAACTACTGGTACCCAAGTTTTTGTTTTCTTTTGAATGCATTTTCTCAGCTTAATTATTATCCTTGTCAAATTATGTTTTTTTTTTCTTTTTCAAGTGAACATATATTTTGGGCAACTGGTTCCTGTTTCTATACCCTGCTTGTTTTTTCCTTGTTCTCTGATTGTCGCATGATTTTCTTTCAGAAACAAGCTGTTCAGAAGGATGTGTTCCAGTTGTTTGCAGAGAAGGTAAGAGATCATAAGGAATTGGTGTCTAGGTGGGCTGTTCTGCAGGAGACACGCGTGGAATATTTTAGGGGGAAGGATTTTGTAAGCTTTTTGCGAAGTCATCCTGAGCTCAAAGATATTCTAGAATCAGATAGAAATCTAGAAGCTGAAGATATTGCTGATGTCTTACTGAGAAAGAATCTTCTAGTGCGTTGTGATCGTGTGGTGAAAACTCTTCGTCCTGGGAAAAAAAAGTTATCTACGTGGCCTGCACATTTGGAGATATTTCCAGTAAGTTAATGTCTTACTTGTTTTTGAACAAGAAACTTGATGACCTTGTAAGCAGGGTCCACCTTCGAGTTTCTTGTTTCCATGTTAGTGATGGACTCCTACTTTTTTACTTGGGATTCTGTATATTCTACAATTATCATGACACTGGTACCATGTGGAACCAGTTTGTATAATGTACTATTGAACTGGGCTTTTTTTTTTTTTTTTTTGCACCAGAGGTGACTGAATGGGATTTTTCTTGTACCGTTTCTACTTTCTCCTTTGATTGCTATCCTGTGATTTGATATTGGTTATGCTATAGTTATAATTTCTTTATAATGTTGTGCCCTTTCTAATATTTAATCCTGTCTTTCTGTGTCCTATGTATTTTCTAAGCACCCTAAACCACTTTTAGTAATTCCTTGACTTTATTTTGCAGGACCAAGTATTTTCTGAGAATGACGCCTTCTTTGCATGGACTTTTGTTAAACGGCGGCCTCTCTGGCAGACGCTTCTCTCATTTTTCTGGCCAGTGGTGACATTGGCAATTTGCTTGTTTCCTGTATATCCCCATCGGTGCAAGCTACTAATACTCTACTCATGTCTTGGAGTCCTGCTACTTTTTCTTTCTCTACTTGTTTGTGAGTTCTGAACTTCTGGTTACTTGTTTTTGGTGTGACATTGTTCATTGCGAGGCTTACAGTTTTCCTCAATCTTATTGTTTTATGATGATGTGGACATTAGAGTCAAAATTAGGTCCCTTTAAAACTTCCGTATTTAAAGACTATGTTATTGCACTTGATGCTTTTGTGGCCATGGCAACAATTTAGCACACCAGTCATGTTGTGGACATCATTCTGCTTTGCAATTTATGTTGCTTAGAGGTTGCTTGATTAACTTGAAAATTGCAGGCTGTATTAGGTCAGAGACATACTTGTATGACTATATGTTTAATAGATACCTAGATGTAGTTTTTTGTTGCCTTTTAATTCAAGGCAGGCATGACTTACTAGTAGGTTTTGTATATATCAAATTTTAAAGCTAGTAGATAAGTCCCAGGTTTGCAGCTTAAATCGGGAACATGGAAAGTATTGTTACTTTGATGAAATGGCTAAATAGACTAAGTCCAGAAGAGTGCATTAAGATCTGGGTTGTAACTAAATAGAATATGCCACCCCTGCATCATGCATTACTTTGCTTTTTGGCCCTTTCACCTCTTGTTAGGTGTTCCTTATCTATTTATCAGGATCAAGTTATTGTACAAGAAAGACTAGTCAATCTTACTTTTTCAATGATGGCAGAAATTTTTGTTTCCGCTTGTTGACTAGTTGTGCATTTACTAGTCAGCTTGTTTAGTTTTTAGGATTTTTTAATGCTTTTGCTATTTTCTCCAGTGCCAAGTATTAGCAACTTGTTTTCTTATGTCATTCTGCCTCTTAAATTCTTGTTACTCTTCCTGTTGAAGAAATATGCATCTTGCACCTGTATGGAATCAACAATTTCTTTTATGGGTTAGTATCTGAAGTCGATGCAAATATAACTATTAGAGTCTGATGGTCCTAATTTAAATGGAATTGGGGGGACTCTATCCATATATCCTAGGCTCAAACTTATTCTTTGGATGGGGGAGTATCATCTTTCAAGTATTCTCCTTATTATATTTGCATCTAGCAACCTCAGGATTTTTAAGTTGACTTTAAGCTTCAGCTTGGCTGTTTCTGTGATCTTTTAGTTCCTTGATTTTGTACCAATCTCAAGATTTCAATTTATGTAAGTGCTTTGTTCCCTCTCAGACTTAACATAACATTTTCGTTTTTGGTTTCTTCTTAATTTCCAGTGAGAGGTGCAATATTTGGAGCTCTATATATTATCTTGGGGAAGCGATTTTGGTTTTTCCCGAACATTCTCGCCGAGGAAGCTACTTTGAGAGAATTGTTCCGTTTCTGGCCCAAGAAAGATGAGGAGGAGCGACCAAAGTGGACAACAAGGGTTTTCTATGCAGCAGTTGGAGTGCTGGTCATACTGCTGCTGAGGCACCATGCTCCCGATGAAGCTGCTAGAGCCAGGTCAGTTCTAAACCTATTTAGTGGCACTTGAGGACCTGAGGCCTTCCTTGCTATACTACGAGTTAAATCCGCATTACTGCTTTCAGGGAAGAATTATGGCTTTCTCACTTTTCTCTTCTCTCTCTAATTAGTCTCTGTTATCCCTCTCTCTCTCCTCTTCTCTAAGGTAATGTCCCTAAAGATTATAGATGAGACCCCCTATTTCGAAAATACATTTTTGCAACTAAATGGATGAGTAATTAGTAATGAAAATTATAAGTTTTAATTTCATTCCTATTATGAATAAATAAACAGGTCCTAATATCTTTAACACTTTTTTCTTCTCTCCAATTGGTCTCGTTTATCGCCCCCCCCCCCCCCCCCCCCCCCCTTCTCTCTACTTCTCAAATTGTATGTTCGAATGAGTATTCCTCCCTCTCGCTCTATTCATTACTGATCTGTCACATTTACCAAAACGGGTTGCATAAACACATATCGTCTCACATACCTGTAATCCTTATAAAACATGATGACGCTCTTTAGAAAATTTGAGATCTAGAATAATTTGAAGACGTGTTTCCTTCATATATAATATTTTGTTGCTAGAATTCACTCTATGCGATACACTGCTCTGCCTAATGACTTGCTAAACCACTTCTCTTCTTTTTGTCCTTGCCAGACATACACTAATAATCAAGTCTTTATTATTGCAGGTATCAGAAACGTGTATCTAACATAATCGATGATGTTATTGAATGGTCTCCAAGATTGGCGCTTTCTGGTATGATAGAGAATCTGCAACCTGTAGTTAACGCAACAGAGCCAAGCAATGCAACCGAGGAAGTGACGCCACCACCAAATGATGAGGCAGAAGAAGTTAATGAGAATCTAGACAACATTGATGAGGAACTTAGACAATAGTGAAGAGAACGTAGGCAATAGTGAGGAACAAAAACATCATGATATATGACTATAAAACTATGCAATACCCAAAGAACACATCGTATTCTCTTTTACCTTATGCCTTCAAATTTGAGTGTAAACTATGTATCAGACAATAAAGCAGTTAGTTACAGGTTGTGGTCTTTTTGTCGGATTTTTAAGCCTCCAGTATGAATCTGTGTGAAATTTTATCAAGTCGAGTTATTTGGATCTTAGTTCATAGTGATAGGTTATATTATGCATGAATGAAGCTAAGGGAAAGTAAACTTTGTACGAATCTGGTGCAATCTAGGGTTGGGCCCTTCAACTACATGCAACTTTTTTTTAAGTTTCTGTAATGCTAATCAGCCAATGGCTATGATTGGGATCAGGATCAGCACCCCAAAGCATAAATAAAAACGAAAGACTCCCATTTCCTACCGACCAAGAAGCTCATGACAAAAACAAGAAGCTCATCAAGATCAAAAGGTGAAAAAGCACAAGACATGGTTTATACATTCAACTAGGGTACTATTCGTTCAAATTCTGTTTCTCTTATGTACTTCAAATTACTGAAATCTACTCTGTACATTAGGGCAAAAATAGGAAGGATGTAATGAAGCATCAAGCGACTTGGCTGAAGCCAAATGGTACATTCACCATATCTCCTTTCGCTCATCTATGCCCACAAAGCGCAAGAACAAAGCCAAGAATGAATTGCCACCCGGAAAACACATTGCCAAAGAAATAACCAGGGGACGTGTCCTTTTTTGGCAAAGGGTCAAATCCTCCATCTTGGCATCCACATCCCTCAAGGGATTCACTGGATGGCAAGACGCCTCTGTGAGGCCTGGTTGGAAGATATTCTTCCCCGTTGCTGGCCTGTACAGTCGCCTTCTTCTCCTCTCTTGCCCGAGTATGAAGGATACATTGAAGGCTGCAAGCCACCATGGGTTTGGTAGCAGCCACTGCCATTTGCATAATTGTTAGCTGCATAGCTGTCATGCGCTTGGGACCCTTTTGCATCCTGTTGACTGTGGGAGGAATTCCATGTTTCAGCAGAGTCTGAGGGAAAGGGTTCTGAACCTGATGAACTGCCAGACTGTGACGAGTGGGCGGGACCAGAACCTGTGCCTTTTTCTTGCCCATTCCTGTTTGAAGTATCACCATTAGTTTTCTTTGCAAAACGTCCTCCAGTACCTCTTGCCCTTCTCATAGCATGTTGATGCCGTGATTCATGAAGATATGGCTATACAAAATGACGTGAGTTTGAATTAATATTTCACATAAATACTAACATTAAAAATTTGAGTTTGAATTCACTAAATACAAATATTATCACACCAACACAGATAATTATATACCACTAATCACCCCCGGAAACCAAATCTACAACAGTTAATGATCCGCCTCTTAAACCAAACAACATATGGTTAATTGTTCACAACATTAATCTCAACTGACAGTTACTACTATTGCCACTTGTTGAACAACTAAATAGTAACTACAGGTTCTGCACACGTCAAATCACAAATGAATATCCTAAGCGAGCCTCCACAGTATAGTGACAAATGATCCCCTCTGTGAA
This sequence comes from Oemleria cerasiformis, assembly GCA_037349345.1. Classification (NCBI taxonomy): domain Eukaryota; kingdom Viridiplantae; phylum Streptophyta; class Magnoliopsida; order Rosales; family Rosaceae; genus Oemleria; species Oemleria cerasiformis. The sequence continues at coordinate 9,315 of JAZGTL010000020.1, forward strand.
CACTTCATTAACACTCTAAAGCCAAGACTGCTTATGTACAATTATCTATGTTTCACATCAAAAACTCAATTGTAATCAACAATGAAGGTTAATATTTAAGTTGCATGATTAACTTTGGACAGAAACAGAAAGAGAAGAGAGTAGAATCAGTTCATTGAGAAAATCACTTTATAATGTGGAGGTAGCTTATGTGATAATCTCAAAAGTGAGCACAATCACTTTGTAAGCTTTTAATAAATTGTGATTATGTCAAAATCAATATTTTCTATGAACCATTGTCTTACCAAAAGCGAGTCTGAACAGGTGGGATTGGGAATAAAAATAAAGAAGTGTGCATGCCTAGACACACTTGAATAAAATCATGTATTTGAAGTAACATATTGACTATATGTGATTTGTGTTTGCAAGTCAAATTCTACCTTCCGAACTTTTATCAGTTTCCTTTCAAGTTCTGCTTTCGCCCGTGCCTGTCTTCGCCTTAGAATCCCTTGGTACTGTTTTGCATTCACATACACAGGCTCCTGCGCCATCTCAAGAGGTAATGGCATCCTAGCATGTGGCATTCCAAGAAAAGGAGGATAACCCTGACCAATTAAAACACATTTCAAAGTAAAGCACCTTAACATATCAAGAGATTTACAACATACTCCAAATCCAATGAAAAATAGATTCACATTATACCCCAGAAAAATAAATTCACATCATAACAGAAGGTGAGTTTTTCCCCAGGATCGTGGTAGACTTTAGATGGTGGAAATTTAGGGCCGTTGTTGGTAATAAAGACAATGTGACCTTTGGTTAATAAAAGGGATACGGGAACAGATCTTAGCAATCAAATTCTAGCCAGAAAGGAAACAGAAAAAAACCAGTAATATCCTACCAAATCCTTTCAACCCAATTTCTTCTTTTTGTTTTTGCTTAAAACTTAGTGGGACAAAGACACACTCCTGCACGCTAATGTGACTGAAGAGGTACTTCAACAACAGTATTGCTGAAACCAAAATGCCTTTCTCCCATAGGACTTTATCTATAAGATCATATCATTATGTCCCTTGCATAACCAAACAAAAGGTGTGATAATGCTAGCCTGCAAACATCGCACCAATTCCTAGCTAAACCACTATCGCATGTTCCGAGAAGTGGACAACTCCAACTATCTGCAGAATGGACATTTGCCACAGCAAGATGTTAAACAATATGATACAAGACAGATTCAAACTTCTCACTGACCGTAGCACAATATGAAAAGGAAAAAAAGAGTAAGAAGAATAAGATCAGAAAAGGGCAAACATACCACAAACTCTTAAACAGTTTTAGTAGACAACCAGTCAGATCATACATAAATAACACTAAAACACTTTTGGAAGAATGTCAATCATTTCTCAAATTCCAACCCTGTAAAGCCATGCGTCATAAGAAGACCATACAAGATCCTGGATTTCATCTACTATTAACAGAATACAGCAGTTTCAGAGGAAAACTTTCCCTTTCCTCCTCTACCCAAACAGACCAATAATTTCCTCATCCAAACAATAACTGGGTCCGGTTGTAGGTGCCTTCAGTTTCAAGTCCAGATGAACCTCAACTACCCATCCCTCTTTCACTACCATCAGAAAACTGTATGATATACCAACAAAGATATTTCTTTCTTGATAACCAAGAATAAAGAGAATTTAAACACTCTAACAAAAAACCAACTTCACATAGTTCTTTTCCAATTACATGTCGATGGGATTATTAACACAAGAGATATAAACAGTAATTTATATAGTGTCTAAAGAGCGGTCTGAAAAGTTTAACATCTGCATAATCTGAATCAATGCATGAATGCATGAAATATAATATCATACAAATCCAACATTGCATGTCAGGTCAACTGCACATAAGGATATTATCAGTTTAACATACCAAAGGCTGATGTCCGTAAGCCGCCATCATTCCTCCATAATAAGGATCCTGATAAGGATTTGAAGCACAAGCCTGAAAAAAAAAAGGCAAGAAACCTAGGAGTCTTAGAATTCAAAATAATTCAAGTATGTGGCCACTTATAAACATTACAGAACCTTGTTCAATATTAGTCTAGCGGAAGCAACAAATCTCGGAAAATTAAAATGAACTTACAATAGAGTGACCAACAAGTTCAAGCTGTGGTGGTTGGGCAGCACAATCATCACGCACTGTAGGTACAGTGGATCCAGCATGCTGCACATTTTGGTGTGTTCCAGCTGATGAAACAAAATATTAGGAACCAGCTAAGAGGAGAAAAACATGATGGTAATTTACCAGGGATAATATGCAGTGCTACCTGATCTTGGAGATGTAATCTGTGACTCTTTAGTGTTATCATCATCATCTTCATGTGGCTCTTCATTGGACAAAGATAGATCATCATTGGACTCTGAACCACCATTTGGGCATTCTAACGGAGATGAAATGGACGCATTCCTCCCTGTCACAGTTGGGGTGATCGGGTTATACCCAACACTACGCCACCACGGTTCCGAATAAACACTGCTTGGTGGGATGGTATGGTCATCAGCACGTGGTCGATTTTCAGTATCAGACTTTGACTGCATGCCTCAAGTATCTTTAGATTGAGACCAATTCTTCGTTCTATATACAACTAAATAAAAACAGAAATCCAAGTCAGCAAACGAAATAAGAGAATTTCTTAAGATATATATTTTTTTTTTTAAAACGTGCAGTCACAGACAAGAGCATAAAGGATGAAAAAAAAATATAAAGTAACAAAGTATGGAGCACCTCTTTCTTGACAATTCAGTTAAAATACAATCCTCCAGGCCAAAAAATACAAGCCTATTGGCTTGGAAGTATGGGTAAAAATGCAATTCTTCAAATTTCGAGCAAAAGAAAGAGAGAAATTCGCTAAAATTTCACCTCAATTCAGAAACCAGATTCAATTTGTCACCTTAAAAAAAGAAAAATTTCAGAGAGGTCACCTTAACTTTTCAAAATCCATGAAATGTTACCTGATCCTAACATGGTCAAAATTTCCATCCATTTCAAGAGTCGTTAGGACATTTTACCCAAAGTTAAAAAGAAATAAAGAAAAGGGTGCATCCAACAAAATTTATGGAAAGAAAAAAATTCTGATTTTGTGCCTTTCTCATTTTTTGGGAAAAAACTTTTAACTAACCTTGAAAAAGGGTAATGTGAGTCGCTTGCAATGTTTTGGATACAAAGTTTGACGGTGTTAGGGTTAGGTGATATTTCATGTATTTTAGAATGTTAAGTGACATCTTAAATTTTCATTTGAAGTGACAAATTGAAACTGGTGTCAAAGTTCAGGTGAAATTTTAACCAATTTCTTCAAAGAAAAGAAACAGAAATAATTTCATAAACCAAGATTCAACTATCAACAAGAAGAAGTAGAATGTAGCAAACCCTATGTTTAACCTCAATTTCAAATCAAGATGCCAAAAAATTAATGCAGTTAATCCAAATTGTGCATGATTCTGAACTGAGCAAGAGATTTTCCCTAAGGAGTTCCACACATTACTAAAAGAAAAGATTAAAATCTACATTTTTCCTTTCCATACATAGGTAAAAAAGATGCAACACTGAAAATCTATGCTTGTTTTGGTTACCACAATTAAGCCAAAAATTTCCTTAAGTTCAAATCCTTTAAAGAAACCTCTTGTCCAAATATTAATATTGATTAATTTCTATGTAACCACAATTTACTAAAGGTATGGAATTCAATATTGAAGAATACACTTCCCATTCACAAAGTGATAATTCAGATATCTGTATCAATCTCAATTGGATAAAAGTGTTCTTGACAACCAGACAGCAAAAGACTGAAAAATTCAAAACCTCAAATTTCCACTTTCCCCTCTTTCTCAGCAACCAAAGACAGCAAAATCAAATTTCTCTGACCTGAGAAACAATCTGTAGTTCCACAAAGCCCAAACATACCCAAATCACAATTCATGCAGTAACAACAAAGACAGAGAGAATCACAAATCCATGCAAGATCAACATGGACAGAGAGAATCACAGTTCAATGCAATGAACATATAGGCAGAAAGAACCAGATCAAATTCCCAACAAAATAACAAATTGCACAAAAAAAAAAGACCCCAATTCTTACAAACCCTAGAAATCAAGGACACAAATAAAATCAGTTTTTATAATCTAGGGGTCAAATTTTGAAATTTAAAATTAAAGAAAATCTTGAGAGGACTTACTTGCCGAGAGGGAAAACCAATCCCAAACAAAACCCTAGATTTTGGGCCTCGAAATCTCACAATTTTTCTGCAATTCCATATAATCTCACAGTATATAACTGTACTAGAAGAACTCCCCTATTTAAATTCCACGTATAAGGTTATGATTTCGTCACCCACCACAGGACCCACTTACTTGCCTCTAGGATTTATCTTATCGACACGTGTATCATACTGAACCGGGAAAACTCTAGACCGGTTTTCGGAGCGAAGACATTTCTTTGGGTTGGCGAGAGAGATGGGAACCGGTTAGAGCCGGTTCTAGGTGACGGAATGGAAGGTGTGGGGGCCCAAGCTGGGTGAGGTTATCACGGAAAATCTGCGAGCGAAAACATACAAAATAAAGAAATAATATAAGGCCCACGTGACGCGCACTCGACGGGCAAACTGCGGAGAACGCGTGGCGTATTAGTGGGGACCACAACGCTGGTGCAACGCCAGCAGCGGTAGCCACGTGTCCCGTAAATTTGACGTTTTCCCGGGAGGGTATGATGGCAAGCAGGAAGGTGTTTTGCCTTACCTCTTGGTAAGATTTGTTAGGTCCACAGCCAATAAACAATTGAGCTTCGACATGACTCATGGCTTGGGAAATATAAAATACCAAAAAGAGGGGTCCAGGATAGGCCCATCTAGGGCCCATTCCTTGATTAAGTTTTCTCTGTTAGGATATCAAATGGGCTGGATATCCGCCACACATTCGATCAAGGCGGACTCCACCAAACCGGGTTTTTTGAAATCAAAAGAGTAAAATACAATTTTGGTCCATTATGTTTTGGCTTAAAATTAGTAATTTCAATTTTACTAATATTTTGGAAAAACAAAATTTACCAATTGAGTCATCGTTTCGTTCGGGTTTAACAATTTTAGTCAAATCTTTAACTTCTATCATTCTAAATTATAATTTTAGAACAGACAATAAGAATAAAAAGAAAGGCAATTGATTTTCCCCTCTATTTTTCTCCTTCTGTATTCATCTGTTTGTCTCTATCCATTGGGGTAAAAAATAGTGTTCAGGCCCTCCTCTCCCAAGAGATTTCTGAAACTCAAGACACACTAGGAAGTGTGATGCGCTTAACCGTTCACTAATGCTACAAGTGATACAAAAAAACATCTGTAGGAAAATTTGAATTCTTTGTCCAGTCAAAAGTAATGATTAAAATATAAATTTTTACGAAAATATCCACAGTCAAATTTACATAAATATTGACAGATATTTCGCTATAGACATGGATATCATTCACGCTCAACAAAAATATTGGAAACTTTTAATCTAAAACTTGGAAATTTTGAATGAAACGTTGGAAAAAGCTTAAGTGCCTATGCTTATAGAAGACTAATAAAAATGATAAAATTACTTTGATATAATTAGTATATGATGGATAATTTGATACAATGTGGTCTGATGATGACTAACAATATAAAACCTTAAACATAAAGAGAAATTAAAACATAATCTTATTGATAATTTCACACCAATGATACGTTACTCGTTGAATTTCACACCAAAGATACGTTGCATTTCACTAAAAATAAGTAGAACGTCTACTATATTCGAAATCGTATTGGGCTCCATCTACCATGACACATTAGTTTTTCCAAGTGGAAATGTATTGTTGGACATAATATTCATATATCTCTTTTGAGCTTCCTATTCTTCCTCCGTAGTTAGGATTTATCCAACTAACTTGTCCATAACCTTGATTGAGACGAGGAATTTCATACCCGTTATAACCATACGGCATTTGAGGAGGATGGTTATCTAATTGGCCGTAACTATATTGTCAAGTCACATCCACCTTTAGGGCCAAGCATCGCCCTCTCCCATGAAGACATCTCCTCCTCACTTCCTACTTCTTCTAATAGCACTCTATCAACATAACACCTTGTTAATTAGCAATGTGGGCTATTCATGGGTCAGACCTTCCTCTGTCATCGTCCAAGTGAGCTGGCATAATCCATGCTTGAAGTGGATCATTTTCATTACCCTCCACATGTTGACCCGCGATTTCCAAAAGGCCAATGTAGTCTTTTTCCACAACTTTACTAGCTTCGGCCTCTACATCTATTAGCTTAAGCTTTATATTGTAATAGCATAAAACAACATATTCTAGTTTCGAATATGCAATGCGGTTTCTTTGTTTTGTATGGCTTAGAGAAATGTACTCCAATTTCTCTCACATGCTCAAGACGATGCCGTTTGTGATAACGTACAAATATAAATTTGTTGCAAGGTTGTGTGACCTTGACTATATAGATCCCACCATTTCGCTGATAATATAAAATTTAATATAAGATGCACTATAAAGGGCTACATTTACGTAATATTCTTATTTTTCAAATGCCTGCATATACTTGGGGGTATTGTCATTCATGACTGAATAGTCATAGGTGAATGAAATGTCTTCTTACCATCCCTAAAGTTGATCAATTGTGTTAAGAATGGTATAAATATCATCATATGTACAAGAAAAAAAACATTAAGGTCATTTTGGTATCGATATCATATGTACAAGAAAAAACATTAAGGTACTTTTGGTAGTGAACTTACGTCATTTCCAAAAGTTTGTAAACCTAATTGCCCATTTGGATTCAATTTTAAAAATACTTGTTGAACTGATTGGACGAGATATGAGTCATGCTAACCCCTGTTCGATATTGGTATCTTGGATTCAAGAAAAAGGCTGTAAATCATGAATGAAGTTCCTCATCCGAGCATACCATAAGTCTATAGGCATTGGCCTAATGGGCTTTGAGCTTGTTTCTCTCTTACCAACTCAATAATTCAAACATTGGGCTTGAATTTTGTAGTCCCCAAGTTATCCAAAATCTCCATCATTTGAATTATCAATTAAGCCTTATGAATTTTCGTTACCATCCATATCAAAACCCACTCAGTATGACCCGGTGCTTGGAGTGGCTTAGGCCCACTTGAGCATGTTGGATATTTTGACACGAAGGAAAGTTGCTTGGCATGAACTTGATTATTGATTTAGCGGATTGCTTGAAACTACTTTGCATAAGCTTATAGTTATTGGGCCTTGGGCATGATTGGGTCGTACATGAATTTGTGGGCCATAGCAACTCCGAAAGTGTCGCCATCTATGAAATGTTGCAATACTCCAACCTTTTACTAATGAAGAAATTAAAGATGCATAATTTCAGATGCGTTCGTCAACGGCTCCTAGCCTGAATTGGTGACCCTGGGATTTTATCAAAAGTACTAGGGGGTGGTGGGTGGGGATGTGTGTGAGGTTGTCCAGTCTGATCTCCTTTTTAATTGGATATGAGCACAACCTATATATGATTGCATAGAGTTGAATTTCGTAGAGTGCATTATGAGGAACGTGAGGTTTTCCAAGGCTTGGATTTATCTGATTATGATGTGCGTGACAATGGTAACATATGCTTTTAAAATAAACGGCGACCAGTGGGCTATCTTTCTCCTAAGCTAGGCATCCGGCAAGGAGATCATCTATCTCCATATTTATTTGTTCTATGTGCCTGGGAGCAGGAGGGGCGCATACATAATATTTATGTTGGAGATCAAGGTAATCCTAGTGTCGATCACCTTATCTTCGTTGATGATGGTCATTTATTGGCCCAGGTACCCTCCTTGAGTTTCGAAAAATTAAAGAACTCCTCAGTCTATACGATGTAGCTTCTCGGCAGGTTGTAAAATTTGACAAGAGCTATGTTACCTTTAGTGCCAACTTGACTGAAATTGATCAGACTCTCTTATTCCATAGTTTGGGTGTTTCTCGTGTTGCTTTCCATGATAAAATATCTAGATTTGCCATTTCATATTGGAAGATAAAAAAGAGAGACCTTCTTGTCTATAAAAACCAGGTACGGAGAACTTCAAAGTTGGCGTTGCCCAAGCCATTCATCAATATTCTATGCACTGCTTTTAGCTGCCTCGGTCTTTATGCATTGAAATCCATCAACTATTTGCTAAATTTTTGTAGGGAAGTAGTTCTTATAAACGGCGAATTCATTGGATCTGTTGGTCCACATTATGTCAACCAAAGGAAATTGGCGGCATGGGGTTCCGATATTTTGTTGCTTTCAATCTAGCTCTCCTTCCTAAACAAAGTTGACGCCTAATGCATATCCAAAACATTAGTTGATGTGCAGTATTTTAAAGAAAAATATTTTACAGATGGCAAATTTTTTTTATGGTCTAGTGAAAGGCAATTCATCTTATTGTTGGAGAAGTATTACGGCTGCAAAGGAGGTGATTACTTATGGGTTCGCGACGGCGTACAGGTGATGGTTCTTCTGTTAAATTTTGGCGAGACCGATGGCTGCCTAGGCCTCACTCTTTCAAGCTTTATAATACACCGCCTCCTTCCTAGTCTCTTAATGCATCAGTTAGTGCTCTTATTAATATTGGAATAGGATCATAGAACCATCATTTGATAGATAACTTGTTCTCTTCGGAGGAAGGGGATCGGACTTGAATTAATGGATCCCTCTTAGTTTATATGTAGGGATGATGTCCTTATCTATAAATTTGAAAAAAATGGTTTGCCTTCCATTTGTATTTCCTACCGTGTTGCCATGAATCTAGCAACCTTTAACAGCAACATAGTCAGTTCGTCAGATTCCTCCTAGGAGCAGCGATTGTGGAAGTCTCTTTGGTATGATGTGGAGCCTAGTAATATAAAAATTCTATGGGGACTTTGTAAAGGAGTAGTTCCTGCTCGTGCCAACTTGATTCGTCGTCGGATTCCGCGGGAGGCCCATTGTCTTTTTTGTCTCTCAAGCTCACTCTCCCTTCATGTTGACCCTATGAGTGATATGGATTTTCAATCCTGACTTGTTCACCTATAAAATAACATTCCCTGATACTGTTTTGGGCTGGCACTAATGTTTATTTGGAGTCTTTGGTAGGAAAGAAAATTATTTTTTGGAATAGTACACATGCTGCTCAGCAGGAGATCGCAAGTCAAGCGGAGGCTTAGCTAGGTGATTTGAGGTGCCTCCACATTTGTCATTTGCGGAGTTGTCAGCAACTTTCACCTGCTTGGAAACCTCCTTGTGAAGGTTAGCTTAAACGTAAAGTTGATAGCGCTTTCTAATTGGATGCAAAAGGCGTAAGAGGGACTTGGTGTTTCAAAGCTGTTGTTAGTGTTTGCCAAGGTTCTTTCGAGCTGTTGTTAGTGTTGGTATTTCAAAGCTTCAGCTCAAGGGTAAAGGCCCAAGGCAGCATAGAAGCAAATCGGGTAAGAACTGGATTACACAAAGTCCTAGCTATGATTGAATCGGGATTAGCCCGTGATGTATTTCAATTACTTCTTCTTGTTTGCTTATGGAAATTGGATTGAAATCAGATTGAAATTGGTTGTTGTTTGCTGTGAAAAACTGTTGCACTTTATGTGTTTGTGAAAATGCCTATTAGCTTTTTCTTAGAGAGAATTGTATTAAATTCTTCTATTATCTGATTCTCATTGATTGAATTGAATTACATGCTTTACATGAGTGTAGAAAACGGTAAGATGTGTTGTCATTGTGATGACAATGCACCAATTACATTTGGACACCTCACTTAGTCTAGAAGCTATGACAACTAGCACGCCTTGCCCTTCAAGTAATCCACCTCATCTCACATGTAACAACCCGGAATTTCAATTATTGGATTTACGTAAATTATTTATGTAAATGACGATTTTACCCTTGCTTGTTAAGGGGGTGGAAATCAAATTTTGTTTCGGAACATTTTAGGTGGTGTTTTGGATACCGTTGCGTAGGTCTCGAACTCACGAGTTCGTAGACAGGCGGCACGCGAGAAACGGAGTTCGTGTACGAAAGTTATGGCTCTAGACGTGTAAGGGCAGTTTGGTAATTTGCCATAGAGGGGAGATATTTTTTAACCACCCAAATCAGATTAATCTGATCCACATCAATTCATTATCATCATCCTCATCCTCTCTGTGAAACACGCACCCACTCGAACCCGTGAGAAAACAGCCCAAAACCCACAAAGTCAACTTTTGATTCAAGGCTTTAACTTCCATTTTTGATCCATTAATCGTATTCTACTCCTTCCCACGATTACAACCGTACCAACCATCGAAGGAGAGGACCACGGGGGAAGTCGAACCGAGTATAGGAAGTTTCGGATCTTCCAATCGATTTTTCGGCTTACACAGGTACGTGTTTGTGGTTTTGAGGTCATATTTGGATTCTTGGGTTTGAGTAGATAGATTTAGACATAACATTTGTGAAAAATGGTTGAGTTTTGAGGAAGTTATAAAAGCTTGAAGTTTCGGCCGGAAATGGTGGATTCCGGCGAAAACCAGACGGTGGCACCGGCAGCCGGTCGTCTTCTCTAGCGAGTCACCGGTGACCGGTCGGGTCAAGTGAACCGATCGGGTCGAGTGAACCAGTCGAGTCGAGTTGAACCGGTCGAGTTGAGTGAACCGATCGGGTTGAGTTAGATCGGGTCAGGCCGAGTTGGGCCAAGTTGGACCGGTCCAGGCGCGTGGGCACTGTAGCAGGCGCGTGGGCACTGTAGTAGGCGCGTGACCGGCGCGTGAAGGCGCGTGGCGGCGCGTGGGTGCGTGTTCCGACCTTCTGTCGGCCCGTGGCGGCGCATGGGGCGGAGTCTGAGGTCACGGTGGCACGTGACAGCTAGTTTTTGATGTTCCGGATCTTTTGGCGCAGGTTTTGGGTCGATTGGACGTCGTTTAGGGGTTGTTTTGGGCGTTTGAAGTTGCTGCGTTTTCTAGGCCAGCATAGGTAGACTTCCCGGGGTTTAAGGGGTTTACATTTAAGGTTCTTATTATTAGCTGGTAATCCCGATTATTAATTTGGACAGGCGATACTGCTCTAGGAACTTCAGGGGAGCGTACATTTCAGGATTGAGCTTGCTTGGACAGGTTTGTGAGTGGACTTTTGGTTTATAAACTATAATGCATGCATAAATGTATCTTTGATTTAAATACTGTTATGTATGGGTGCAATGAATTTCTGGAATTTAGAAATGATGTTGGACACATGTTTTCCAATATTTCTGTGAAAGTGTGTTTTGAGAAATTGTCTGGTTTTTGTACTCGATTTTGATATCGTTTTGACGTGGTAACTATTTGAGCCTGTGATTTGGGTTTAGACCCGTAATTATGATATTACTGGTTTTGGCCATAAAATGACTTTTCAAAGAATTTGGCTTAGGCCAAGAAACAAAGATTTCAAAATACGGATTTGGTTCACAGGTTTTCTGTCCCGATGGTTACAGTTGCTCTGACTGGTGTTGAGGGGTTTTGCTCCGCTGGTTGTTGAGGGTTCTCCGACCTTGGTGTTGAGGGGTTTTGCTCTGCTGGGTCGCGAGGCTGTCTATGCGTAGTACAGATTTTAACACATCTCAAGGGATACCCTGGTGTGTTGTGGATATGTCGGGAACAGTGGATTTGAGATATTATGTGTCCAGGTTGAATTAAATGATTTTAAACTCCGTTGGGGAGGATTTTCAAACCAAATTGTGGACCACGAAGTATTTTCATTATACAGATTTTATGTGAGTCCAACTAAGTGGTTTTAAAGAGAAATGGAATTCCGATGGTTTCAAATAATGTTTTTATATCATAAACTGTTTTATGTGATGCATGCATGGTTTTATAAATAGAGGGGGAAAATGTAATATTTCCTTGGAAAACGATTTATAAATTATTATTTTTGTCCACTCACAACTTTTGTGTTTAAACCCCCTTCAGGCAGTTAAGTTGAGTTGACGCGGACACTTCTCTCGAGGCAGAGGCATTAGTACTTTCGGATGCGCTGTGTAGTTATACTTGAGTAGGATATCTAATTTGTACCCTTGATCCTACTTAGACGCTCTGATATTATATTGTATTTGGTTGGTCATTAATTACGGGAATTATTGAGTGCTTAAATCTCTTGTCTGACAAGTGAAAGTATTTATTATTATTATAATTCGTAAGGAGTGAAGGGTATTTTGGGAACCTTTCCTTAGGTTGTCAGACGGGATCAGGGTTCTTCTCGGGTTTCGAGGGGAAATTCGGGACGGGTCCTAACATCACATTCTGTTTTGAATCCATGGCTGATAACACAATACATGATCACACTCACACCCGCATGCCACCTTACTGTTTCACTTAGTGTAATCAAGCAGTAGATAGCTTAGGAGCCAACACTCCCCTCTAAGCTATATACTGACTTGACACCCAACATTCCTCAAAGATAGGAGAGCCTGTCCATAACTAGTACCTTAGTGAAGACATCAGCTAGTTGCTCTTCTGACCTGCAGTAGAACAAATTGATTTCTCCAGTTTGTATTGCTTCTCTAATGAAGTGAAAGCGCCTAATGATATGCTTAGACTTCTGATGAAACACATGATTCTTTGACATAGCAATGGCTGAAGTATTGTCACATAGAATAGGTGTAGGTCCAGTTTGCTCCTCTCCAAAGTCTTCTAGGACAAAGCTTAACCATTTGGCTTGTGTAGTTGCTTCTGAAGCACTCACATACTCTGCATCTGCAGTAGATAGTGCCACACTATGCTGTTTCACTGAAGCCTTTGAGAACACTCCACTTCCAAATGAGAAAGCATACCCTGAGGTACTTCTCATGTCATCCAAACTCCCACTCCAATCTAAATCACAATATCCTACAAGGATAGCTTGTTTTCCTTTCTGATATTCAATTCCATAAGAAATGGTACCTTGAATGTACCTCAAAACTCTTTTTGATGTGCCATAGTGCTTCTTTGAGGGATTATGCATATATTTAGACAGTAGACTAGCAACAAACATAATATCTGGTCTAGTAGCAGTTAAGTACAACAAACTACCAACAATATGTCTATAAGTACCTTCATCTGCAGCCTCTGAGCCATCATTTATGCACAGTCTGTCATCTATTGCAAGTGGTGTGCTCACAGGTATGCAGTCCTTCATTCCAAACTTGTCCAACAATGTCTGAGCATACTTTTGCTGGTGTATGAAGATATAGTCTTTAGTTTGAATAACCATACCTAGGAAATGATGTAGTAATCCCAAGTCAGACATTTCATACTTGGTTGTCATGTCATTCTTGAATTCAGCCTTCAATACTTCACAATTTCCAGTATACACAATGTCATCAACATAGATTGAGACAATCAATGTTCTTCCACCATCAGTAGTCTTCATGTATAGGGTTGCTTCACTAGGACTCCTCTAACATTCACACCTAGTTAGATGAGAATCAATTTCCCCGTACCAGGCTCTAGGTGCTTGTTTCAACCCATAGAAAGCCTTCTTCAGTTTATAGACCTTTCCACTTTCTAATTGAGACTCAAATCCCTCAGGCTGTTCAACATAGACTTCCTCTTTAAGTGTCCCATTTAAGAAAGATGATTTTACATCCAGCTGGTACAAACTCCAGCTTTTCTGAGCAGCCAATGCAATGAGAGTTCTGATTGTGTCCAATCTAGCTATTGGTGCAAAGGTTTCATTGAAGTCTATCCCAGGCTTCTGAACATAGCCTTTGGCAACCAGTCTAGCTTTGTGCTTTTGAATAGAACCATCCAGATTGAGCTTAGTTTTATAAACCCACTTCACACCAATGACAGGTTTGTCACATGGTCTATCCACCAAGTCCCATGTTGAGTTTTTCTCAATCATGTCAATTTCAGTTTCCATGGCTTTCTTCCATGCCTTTTCCTTTGATGCTTCTTCATAATTCTCAGGTTCTATGATAGACATATGACATCTAGCATGGATCTCATTCAAACTTCTGAGTTTAGTTGGTGTAGAGCTTGGTCTAGTATTCTGACTTGTACCATCTTCCATAGGATCTTCTTGTTGCTGGTTTGGAGTTTGGAAATCATCATTGGTTTCCTCATACTCCACTTCAACCTCACTTGGGGTAGTCACACTAACTTCCCTGTCAGATTCCCAGTTCCACATTGCTTTTTCATTGAAGATCACTCTCCTTGAAATCATGATCTTCTTGGTTTTCAAGTTGTAGACACTATAGCCTTTCTCACAAGTTCCATAGCCTACAAACACTCATTTGATTGATGCATCATCTAGTTTCTACCTCAACTAGTTAGGAATGTGAGCATAGCAAACTGAGCCAAATACCCTTAGATGCTTTACACCAGGCTTCCTTTCACTGAACACCTCAAATGGTGTTTTCTTCTCTACTGTTTTAGTAGGACACATGTTAAGTAAGTACACTGTTGTATTGACACCTTCTGCCCAAAACTCCTAGGGAATCTTCTTGTAATGAAGCATGGACTTGGCCATTTCCACCACAATCCTGTTTTTCCTCTCAACAACACCATTTTGCTGAGGAGAGTATGCTACTGTAAGCTGTCTCTCAATGCCTTGATCTTCACATAATTGATTAAACTCTGTCGATGTAAACTCACCTCCCCTATCACTTCTCACTTTTTTTAATCTTGTATCCACTTTGTAACTCCACCATAGCTTTGAACTTCTTGAAAATATTGAATACCCCTGACTTGTGTTTCAAGAAATAAACCCAGCACATCCTAGACTGGTCATCTATAAATGTTAGAAAGTATTTGTTACCTCCCATAGTCTCAGTTTGCATAGGACCACATACATCAGTGTGGATGAGCTCAAGGGGACTTGATGCTCTCCATGCTTTCTCCTTGTCAAAACTTTCCATGTGTTGTTTTCCTGAAATACACCCTTCACATACTTCATTGTTCTCAGCCAAGCTAGGTAAACCATAGACCATGTCTTTTGATTGCAAAGTTATTAAACTAGTGTAGTTTAAATGACCAAATCTTCTGTGCCAAAGCCAAGTATTTTCTTCCATAGTGGCTCTTCTAGCTACTGTATTAACATGTTCTAGGGAAAGAGGGAAACATCGATTTCCAAGCATTGGAATGGATGCCACACTTTGAGTCATCTCATCATCTTCATAGATTTCAACCCTTCCATTTCCAAATGTCAAATAGTACCCATGTTCTACCATCTGACCAACATTGAGTAGATTAGCATCCAAGCCAGGCACCAACATCACTTCATGAATAAACTTCTCACCATTATTGGTATTGATCACCAAAGTACCCTTTCATGTAGCTTCAACAAGGTCACATGTGCCCATCTTCACTTTTGTTGTCAAAGTCTTGTCTACATTAGTCAGCAATGACTCATGTGAAGTCATGTGATTGCTGCAAGCACTGTCCACATACCAAACATCCATCTCCTTAGGTATAGAAGCAGCATGACATGCATAGAACATCACTCATTCATCACCTTCAACCTTTCTTGCAAGGTTCACAGTCTATTTGGTGTTGCAATCTTTGGCCATGTGACCAAACTTATTGCATTGATAACACTTTGTCTTCCCTTTGAACCAACATTCACCATAATGAAGTTTGTCACACACTTTACACTTGGCATCACTGCTTTTTTCTTTGTTAAAACCTACATTCTGATTGTAGGTGAACTTTCCAGAATTGGACCTTTGATTCCAGTTCTTATTGTTCTTGTATTGCTTCTTCCATTTGCCTTGGTTGTTACCCTGCTGCCCCTTAGGATTCATAGACATACTTGCAAAAGCTTTATCCATATTACTATCAACATGCATTTCAATTCTCTTATCAAAAGCTCTAATTGATGCAACAATATCTTCCACATTTACAGTATCTAGATCTCTAGTTTCCTCATTGGTTGAAACTATAGAATCATAGGATTTAGTCAAGCTAATCAAAATCTTCTTTGCTAGACATTTTTCAGTGATATCTTCACCATAAGTTTTCATTTGATTTACAGTGTCATATAGTGTAGACAAATAAGTACCTAGAGATTCATTGTCTTTCATTCTAGTGTACTCAAAATCACGTCTCAATGACTGATGTTTGACTGCTCTAACCTTTAAATCTCCTATGTACTCTCTTCTTTACAGATCCCAAGCTGCCTTAGCACTTTCTTCATTTCTGATCTTGGAGAAGATAGGATATGCTACAAAAGTTTGAATCAGTCCCAATGCCCGTGCATCCTTGATGTAATCAGCTCGAGTAGGATGATTTACAACTACACCAGCAGCATCCCTTGCATCCACATTCAATCCAACGTCCACATATTCCCAGAGATCCTGAGCTCTGAGTATGGTTCTCATTTTAATGCTCCAAAACTCATAGTTGCTGCCATCAAAGATCGGAGCACAAAGCTCAGCTCCAGCAGATATAGCCATGTTAGACCCTACTACTCGTCACAGAACACGCCCCAGTACCAAGATCAAGCACCAAACTCCTTTGATACCATGTTGGTATTCAAAGCCTTAGCTCAAGGGTGAAGGTCCAAGGCAGCACATAAGCAAATCGAGTAAGAACTGGATTACACAAAGTCCTAGCTGTGATTGAATCGGGATTAGCCCGTGATGTATTTCAATTACTTCTTCTTGTTTGCTTATGGAAATTGGATTGAAATCAGATTGAAATTGGTTGTTGTTTGCTGTGAAAAACTGTTGCACTCTATGTGTTTGTGAAAATGCCTATTAGCTTTTTCTTAGAGAGAATTGTATGAAATTCTTCTATTATCTGATTCTCATTGATTGAATTGAATTACATGCTTTACATGAGTGTAGAAAACGGTTAGAGGTGTTGTCATTGTGATGACAATGCACCAATTACATTTGGACACCTCACTTAGTCTAGAAGCTATGACAACTAGCACATCTTGCCCTTCAAGTAATCCACCTCATTTCATATTCTGTTTTAAATTCATGACTGATAGATATTACAGCACATGATCACACTCACACCCGCATGCCACTTTACTGTTCCACTTAGTGTAATCAAGCAGTAGATAGCTTAGGAGCCAAAAGTTAGCTGTCTGGGAGTGCAATTCGCGCTTCATGTCGAAGCTCTGGCACTGAGGCATAGTGCCCAGCTGGTCTCTATACTCCATATTGACGCAGTGGAGGTTGACTTTGACTCCTCTCTCGCCCTAGTTGCAGTTTTGAAAAGTGCAGATGTTTCGGAGATTGACCCATTTTCCAAGACGTATAACGTCTATTATAAACTTGCCAGCAAGTTTATTTTCTGTACACTCCACGCGTAGCAAAAGAGGAAGCTCATCGCCTTGCAAAAATTTTCCTACATGTGGTTCATGATTGTAGTTGGTTTGAGGAACCACCATATATCATCGTTGATGTATGGTTAGAAGATAGTTAATTGTTTTTTTAGTGCGTGGTACTCTTTTTTCTTCGATCTTCTTCGATCAAGTTGAAAACCTTGACAAGATTTTAATGAGGACACCTTTGTGCACCATATCCCCATTTGTATGATATTTTCATCTCAATTCAATAGATACCATATTTTCTCAAAAAAAAATAATTAGGTTTCATTTTTGTACTTAAATTTGAGCGAGGTTTAACACGTTTAGGACTGTTTCTGGTAAGATGTATTTCTATTTATATCTACTAATTAAAAGCGTTTTCATCATAAACATATTAAATTTTTCATAAAATATCCAAGTGATTCCTAGAAAAGCACTTGGAAGTGGCTAATTAATATTCATTTTCTCATCACTACGTATTAAAATTAATCAACCATTGCAGACTGTGTTGGTACGTGAAGCAATACAACAAAGGTTGAAGTAGAAATGATTGAAGTTTGATGAGCTGTTACAGTCAAGTAAAGTTGTGGTGCTAAATTTCATGTTGCTTTGGTCTAAAGCTCCAAAGTAATCTTAGGTTACTTTGTATTGCTTTGATCTCTTTTCTAAATCAACACAAGTTGGGGGCAAAGCTACCATCGGCCCCCTCTCCATGCTTTGCTTTGTACAAACGCCTAACCAAAGTTGGACAAAAAATCCATTGCACAAATTTTAGCAAATCATCTTTGTTGGATTGGAGGATCTATGTTTCAATTAATTCATCGCATTTTGCTGCACATAACAAAGCAAGGAATTTCGAGGAGAATCCTTTTATTACTATGCAATGATTCCTATATCAATTGAAAAAGCTTTCCACTGTGTTCGAACTAGAGAAGTCGTCACTAGTACCACCGTCTAGTGATATTTCTTTTCTTTATGTAATTGGTGGTTTTGGTTGGGTTTGATTTTCGTATGGGGCAAATTTGACAACTAATGTATAATTCATTTTCTTAATATATTTGTATAAACAAATAAAAACTAGAATGGTGTCTCTCGAATAGCACTAGGGTCTATTGTGGTTTTATTGTTCACATCGATACCTAATTATATTTTGTATGACACGACAAAATTATATCCTTCTCTTCAACAAATAAAACCACCGAAGGTTGTATTAATACCCTTCCAAATTTCCAAAAATAAGTCACGAAAAACGTACCAAAACGTACTCATCACTCAATGAAGTGTTATTCTTTTTTCATACAAATTATATTCTGCGTTTTTTTAAATTCAAGGATATTGGGGAAGATATTATACACATTAGTTATCAATCTCATTCTTTACGATAATCGAACATGTGACCTCTCTTTGCATAGTGAAATTCGTATGGATACCATTAGACTAGTAGCATTAATGGAAAATCATATTTTACTTTAAATAAAAGGAATTTA
This sequence comes from Oemleria cerasiformis, assembly GCA_037349345.1. NCBI lineage: Eukaryota > Viridiplantae > Streptophyta > Magnoliopsida > Rosales > Rosaceae > Oemleria > Oemleria cerasiformis. The sequence goes on from JAZGTL010000020.1 coordinate 28,093, forward strand.
AGTTAAATCACACAATGAACCATCAATAAATATCAACCTTAAAATGAAAAAAAAAATCATTAAATTGTCTTTTTTATATACAAAGAATCCCCTGCTTGAGAATCAGTTGTTCGCGTTGCTCTTGTGCTAGAGCTTGCCAGGAGAAAAGAAAGTCTCGTGGGATATGGGGGATGATATTATTTTATACACATTGGGTATCGACCTCGCCCTTTTACGAGAGTCGAACCCCAGACATCTCACATAACGTGTGAAGAGATATAACAATAAACCGTAGTACTAAGTAGCATCATTAAACCGTCATTAGAACTTATAAATGTTTTAAAACTCGTGAGGCGGTAATCGAGCGGAGGTATGGGACTTAGCGCCTAGAGGCCTAGGCGGGGTTCTACGCAATTTTCTTTGACTTTAATTTTTTTTTAATAATATAGTGAGTACTTTCAGAAAATTCTAGAATAATGAGTACCTTGCAATGAAAAAAATAATTTTATTGGGAAATATAATGTGCAAAATAGAAGTTCCAAAATCATAAAAACAAAATAACATGCAAAATGAAAAAATAGGAAGAAGAGGTCGAGAGTTTGAATGAAATAACCTAAAAATTCTAACTTTTATCCAAAATAAAATAAAACATTTTCGCATAACAGTCCACCCTCTTAGCCTAAAGTTGGTCACTTAGGCGGTGCCTCCTAAGTGAATTTTCCCAAAATCAGAAAGACAAGGGGGAGCTTAACGCCTAGGCGAGGACTTTTAAAACAGCACTATTAGCAAACAAAATATAATTTTTTGGAATTAACAAAAGAGACCTTAGTTCCTTCCCACCAATACAATATAAGTACTATATTATCAATAGAGGCTTTGAATAAGCATCGCGACCCGCCATCCATATTGCTTTGCTTTGTACAAGGTTTAGACAAAAGATGGCACAAATTTTAGCAAATGGTCTTTAGGTTACAATTATGCATATTCTTTAATTTGCACCATGCTTTTATAGCAAGCATGGGGCTTGATTTATGTTCTTACTATATTTTAGGGAATTTGATCACTATTTATAATGATATTGGGGATTGTTAAGTTACAAAATGATCTACTTATTAAGTATCGAATTCAAAATAAATATACATAGTCATTTTTTTATGTGAGTTAAACATGAAAATTTTCACTTACAAATGGAAAACAAAGAATATAACAAAGTGTAATATTTATAGTATTGATCAACATTTTAAACCTAACTTGTGGGAGTGTGCATGCTGTAGTTTGCACTTTTCACCATGGGACATGAATCATTTTCTTCTTTCTTTTGGGAAATTTTGATGTCCATTTTCAAATTTTATAAACGATATTAAAGATTAAAGAATTTGAACTCAGTTACACAATTAATTAGTCATTATGTATCAAATTCAACAATAGTAAAATCATTTTTGTTATTTATAAATGTCAATTTAAATTTTTTTTACTTACAAATTAAAAAAAAAATCATTAAACCCTAGTATTTGTGCTGTTTGATCCTAACATTTTAGACCCAACTTGTGAGTGTATGGTAGTAGTTGAATTTTTCTCATCATTGGAAATTTGTTTGGTTTAATAATTTCTCCTTTTTTTGAGAAGAATAATTTATCCATTAAGAGATTGGATGATGGTTAGAGAGCCCAAGAATGAGGGTGTGATTCCTTTATTTACATGCGTCGGCCCACACCGACCTACGAGATTCTGTATGCCCCATAAAAACTAAAAAACATAAGGGAATGGGTTTGAGATGTTTAGGCTTTTAATATACATCCCTTTTAACCAAAGCATAGGATCCTCTTTAGTCAGATTCCCTTAAATCTTAATCCAAACAAGACCCTTAACCTTAAAGCCACAGATTAACCAACAAATTAACAAATTTGTAATAAACCACTCTTATCCTTTTAGATTACCACAACATTATGCTTTCTTAATTATATATGGGCCTCTTTTTATTTACCTTTCTTCATTTCAACCTCTTTTAGATTAAAATTTTATAGCATTTAAAATTTTGAATGAAGACAAAATATTATGCCATGTCATTTTTTTTCTAATTTATCTTTTACCTTTAGTTAGAAGATTAAAATCCATTCAAATTCAAAATATAAAAATCTCATAATATTAAATTTTCAATTAATAAAAAAAATTGAATAAAACATAAAACATTTAAAATTACAAAAAAAATAAAATATATATATATATATATATACCCATATATTTCAAGGAAAAAGTCTAGGTTAATAAGTTCAATTAGTATAAAGGATATTAGAAAGAGTAGATTACAGATATTGAGTTTTAACCTCCTTATTTATAAAAGTCGAATACAAAAAAATATCCCACAACACATTGGATGATTGGAGTGGGTGGAAGCACCACCAGCAGAGTAATATTACACCATAACGTTATGCTTTAATAGTTGAATTTCTTTGTTTGTTATGACACCATAAATTCATATATAATACCTGAATTTCACATGTGTTATTAAAAATTGTGTGAAAATTATATGTATTAAAAGCAAATTTTACGAATGTTCATGTATAGTAAGTGTAAAAGCAATTGTATAACACTTTTAATTTTTAATATACATATATTTCAAAAGTATTTATGTATATATATATATATATAATAAGAGCATTAAACGCGAATTCAATAATTAGGACTCCATATCTTTCCAAAATTATTGTTACATATAAACAAATCGAACTATATAATCCGGTCATAATTCTAACTATTTAAATTAAGTGAAAACTGAAAAATGAGAATTTGTGATAGCCTTTGTAGCTTAACGATACATAGATTAATGATTGCATAGATGCATTTATTCAATGAAATTATCATTTAATGGCTGATTCCCTTACCGTTAGATTTCAGGTTGCGGTATCAATTATCATATGGTGATTCCACATAATAAATGCACCGATGGAATCATCACCACATAATGGATGCACCAATGAAGTCATCACCGCATACATTGGTACAAGATTTTTGATTAAAATAAGCGAAAATGCTATTATAATAGGTCCTCATTTTAAAGTTTTTTATTTTTTCTAAGGAAAATTTAATATATTGAAGATAAGAAATATCATAAAGAACAAATAAGTCGCACAAGCGTAATCTCATTAAAATCTTACCCAAACTTTTCATCCGATAGCAATGCTAATTAGCCTCGAGTTAATAGGAGACCTGTTGATGCGGAAGAATTTCTATTATTTACTGTAAAGTGAAAGAGGGGCGCTGCATAATTCCAAAGTTAAAGAAGTAATTTTTTCCCTTTGTAAAAGAAGAGAGGCAACCTCGGATTCTAGAAAAGTTAGTAATGTTAATAATTTTCTAAATTTACTTTTTATTAGCCAACTAAACTAAAGTCAGTGATTGATAATTTGATAGAAGAGAGAGGAGCGAGGAGAGAGAAACACATCAATCCAAATGCAATATCTGTATAAAAATAAAATAATAAAAAATAATAAAATAATGAAGGAGCCGTATAATCCATATTCTGGTTCCTCATTCCAATGTCAATCCTGCCTCCTACTAGTTTCCCCTATCTTTCTACTTATCTTTTTATTTTTGGTCTAATATCTTTCTACTTATCTATGTCATGGAGTCATTACCACACGTACCACTACCAAATTTTAATCCATTTTGTTTTTACCTTTTCAGATGGTAAATTATAAGAAATGCTAACCAAACTTTATATGTTCATTTATTTACTGCATCTTCACCATTTTGCGTAGTGTTTAATGTTTTTTATTAACCAAATTAATGTTAACACATATTATGAGATATCAATAAAATTGTAGAAATATTATAAGAATTTAAAAATGATTCACGGATCTACTGACGAGCGGAGTACTCAGTTGAGAATATACGAAATTTCATTGATAAAACAAATATACAAAGTAAAGATAAGTTCAATTGCAATAGCTTGACGACAAATATGAGTAAATAGTCAATGACAAAACCAGGAGTATATGTAGCCTTGAGCTAAAAAAATTTTGTCAGAATTAGACTTGATATTTTAAGCTAGCGTACGTGAAAAAATAAAACTCGTATTGTCGCCTAAATATTAGTGTGCATGAAAAAAAAAAACCCTTGTTGTCGCCTAAATATTAGTGTGTGAAAAAAAAAACCCTTGTTGTCTTGGGAAAGAATCAAATTAGGATAGGAATCTTAATTTTTTTTTTCTAACTCCCTAGTATTTTGAGCTGTGCTAAATTCCTTTTTTAATTAATTATACATAAGAAATTTCTAATTTTTTGTCACCATAAAAATTTGCCGTGTGCTATAGCACATCCTAGCTCATACAATCTTCTGCCCTTGTAAATACCTCTAGTGATCAGGTTTAACATCTGTCAAAATAATTTAGAGGGAACACAACGCACAAAATAATATAACTTGAATCCCCTAAGTATCATCAAGGTCATTAATGTCCAAACAACTAATTTTTACATTCCCAGAAAAAAGAAATCTAACACCATCATATCGCAGATGCTCTTATATATCCACTATGATTGACACCATGACCACCAATGGAGGACTGCAACCACTCGATCAAAATCCACCAAGCTGCATCACGAGTAAAAACCTTGTGAAAGCATAACAGGCTCCTGAAGATAAGAGTTTTACCGGCAACCTGACCCGTCAAGACATCGAAACAGACTTCGGTGACCTAGATACCAAGATCGGTTGGATTATTCAGTTTATTCACTACATCCCTATGGATACCATGAGGAAATTCCCCTAGACGCGAAGAAGACCAATCGAAGACAAAGTGTTTCGAGGGAAAGGAAGAAGACCCTTCTTGCTCCATCATATTTTGTCATCACCCACACATTATCCCTTCTCAAACATATTGTCGAACATATTAGGTCAATAAAGGGCAAGGTTGAGCTATGTACATAGATCAACCTACTGCTTGAAGGAAAGAATTTTCGGAAGTTGGAGGGTCAAGTGACCCTCTTTGCCCTTTATTAGGTCCGCTCTTACAAACAATAGGGAAAATGTCACTAGACTATAATATTGATGGCAATCAATAACCCATTTTAAATGGATATATAATACCTGATGCGTTAATACAAATTCATCCAATTTTTTTGATAAGTGAATAAAGAATAACTTGAGGTAGGCATAAGCAAATAAGAGGATGAGACAACATAACACTTCCAAATAGCTTTGCATTTGCCTAATTAAATAATTGGGCTGGTGTAGTCTTGCTGAACATCCTTGTAAGTATAAATTTCTATGTAGAGCGGGAGAGTACCATTATAATTTCAATTGGGAACATATGAGTGTTTACAATTAAGGGGGTTTATAAATGACCATGTAGAGATGGAGTACTTAAAAACATGGAACTATGAGCATCATGCATGCCCAACAAATAAGGGACCACGATTGTGTCATGTGTGAACATAAGAATAGAAAACAAAAGCTTCTCTAAGTGAGAGGACATCATTTCAGAGAAGAAGCATTTTTTTTTAAAAGGGTACTAGTTATTAGTGGCGAATTCTGATAATTCATTTTTTTGGGAACTAGAAAGATTTACACACATTTCAGTACATCTCGGATTCCCCATTGGTGAGAATCGAACCCAAGACGAATAAGGAGAATACCAAACTTAAGAACACCCCAACTATTTGGCCAACCTATTGTGGTTAGAAGCAATCTTATAAGTAGAAGCAAATTTTTTCCTCATCACTAGCTTTTATTTAATACAATAATGTAGGAGAAAGAGGATTTCAACTCAATCATATAATGGATAAATTATATAGTAAAAATCAAATTTCTTATAAATATATTCTCATTATCAATAAAATTTTAAAGTGAGATTTCAATTATAAGTGAAATTAAATACCACAAAATCATAATTTTGTGTTAATTAACTCTTTTACAATTAAATAATCCTTGAAAATCCCACAGATTGAGGTATATGTCCAATGCTTTCTTTGTGCTTTAGGAACTAATGTAAGTCGTAACCCTAGCTTTTAAGTCATTTCATCATTTGTGTTAAGGCAAGATATGTACTAGGACACATGGGGCAATAGTGAACTAGATTACTTTTGGCATAAAAAAGGCTGATTTTGGCTTTTGGTCACTAGCAATTATATGTGTGAATTTTTTTTTTTTTTTATCTGATTATATGTGTGATTTTTAAATGTAATGATTCGAAATATCGTCATATGATGTTATTATTTTATTTAATATAATAATTGCATTTTATATTTGGTTGAACTTTCTTGTTCGAAAATTTTAATTTGGAGAACTTTTTATATAAATATGTCATAATCGCAAATTTTCATTCTCATAATCATCATTTCAAGATCTTCTCCACAAAAAATTAACAAGATTGGAAGTCGTTTAGTCATATATATGTATCAAACAAATCAATGGTATCGATAACAATTAAGATCCTCATGATGAACCGTTTATTTAGTTGATACATATGACTAGCTAAACGATCTACAATTTGGTTGATTTTCTTTCTCATAAATGATTTTGAAATGAAGGTTTATGAGTTGAGCGGCTCCGATTATGATATATGTCAAAGGACAATTAATAAATGGAAAGAGTGGAAAAAAAAAAAGGATATTGTCCTTTTATTTATAATGTCTCATTGTAGCCACTTAGTACTATAGTGGTATTTCTCTCCAGTCATGTACAATGAAAAATCTTGGGTTCGACTCTCGTAAAAGTCAATACTCAATGTGTATAATTTAATCCTCTCTCTCCAATATCAATGTAGCAAAAACAAAATAACTATCTCATTGTTACATGTAACGGTTGTATTAATTGAAATTTTATTTATTTATTTATTTTAATCCTTATTGTATCAAAAAAAATTATTTTAAATACTTTTAATTAAAATTATTAAATTACTAATATATCCTTATATATTTAATGAAATGTCTTCTTCATTGAATTTTTATTACATTAGCTTAATTTTAAAGATTTTGTAAGTTTTAGTAAACTCTTTACTTTGTGGCCAAGGGCAAACCGCATCCCAAGTGGGAATTAAGTTCACTCTTCGGGTGTGGGGATACCTCGTAATATTTACAAAAAAAAAAAACTCTTATTCTCCACTAATACATAATATGATTTTTAAAATTTTTATCATTATGACCTAGAAATAGAAAGTATTTATTAACTATATCTTTCATCTAAATTATATCCCAAGCATTTTGCCAAAAAAAAAAAAAATTATACCACAAGTACTATAATATAATGGCATGTGGAGATATTTTTCCCCACTTGTTAAAGTGAGGTTTAACTCACATGCATAAATAACGACAACTTTGGAGAAATCACATTTGTAAATTACATATTGATATATGCGGGCCTTATTTATATTGGTGAGCCTTACTTATATTAGTATGTGGTTTACAAATGTAATATATAACTTCAACACAACGAGTAATTCTTGTTAATACTATAATATGGACATGTAGTGCTTTTGGTGTACTTACAACAATATAAATAAATATTTATTGATAATATACAGTCAAAATAGATAATATCAATATTGTTAAAATTGTGGGCGCGGTTTGGATCGATACGGATATCACCCAAATCCAAATTCAAACCGTTAAAATCTTAACGATTCGATACAGTTTGGATTTTCAAAAAAATGAATTGAAATCGTTCCAATCAAAACCGTTATTAACGGTTTGGTTTGGACATGTTTGGACGGTTTAGGGATAAAATTTTCATGTAATTTGTTCAATAAAAGACTCCTAAAAAACATACCCTTTTTTTTTTCCAAAATTTCACATTTCTCATCAAAATTTCATTTATTCATATCATGATTTCATTCATTTACATCAAGATTTCTTTCATACACATCAACAAATTAAAATTTTCAATATTTTAAACTTCAAATATGATGGTTTGTTATTTAAATATAATTTAAATTAGAAAGTAGCACATAATGGGTAATGATTAAGTGAGGTAGTGTATGTGATGAACACTTATATTAGCATATTATAGGGTGAAAAATATTAACTAATAAATAATATAAATAGATAAGAGCCTTAACGGTTTGGTTTGGATTCCAATAGTTTTCAAAATGAAAATCTAAAACCAAACTGTTATTAACGGAAAAATTTTGATTTCCAAACCGTTTGAATTTTATCCAGTCAAATCCAAACCAGAGTGCAAATAACGGTTTAAATCAAATCGATACCGATTTTCAAAGGATTTATGTCAACCCCTACCTATTTATATTATAATATACAAACTGAATACATTATATATATATATATATATATATATATATATTTATATTGTACAATATCATCTAATAATTTATGAGTAGTACCTACATTATTGATCATTTACATATAGCTAAGGAGAATTCCGACCAAAGAGGAAAAAGAAGGTACTTGCCATAATTGATCATAGTCTTCACTCTTCATTATAGCACTCTCAAGTTTTTGTCATAATATTGTACCCATATTAATTATCAAATACGAATTTCTTTAAATTAAATGCCTAACTCTTTTTCTATAATATCGGATGACTCATTTTCTATAATCAGAACATACATAAGACATATCTCTGCAAAAATTAATTGAAATTTGAAAACATAAGAATGGAAAAATTAATTGAAATTTCAAACAAAGGGAATGAGCAAAACTTGAAGAAGTCGTTGAAGACTCCTTTGTTATTTGGGGTACTCATGATGTGAGAAGTAGAATGTCATATTATGCTTTAATACTTTGTTTTTACACTAAATTCAAAATTATATCTATTCAAAATTATATTTGAACTTTCAAATTTTGTATTTAACCACCTTGAATTTTTTTAAATATTTCAGTCGGGTTTTCTATTACAATTTCTGTCATTAGTCCCAGTGATTAATGACATGTCTCATGTGGAACCCACCTAAAAATGACTATGAAGTTGAGTTTAGGAGCAAAGTAACCATTGTGCATCACTTTATTTGGCTGGAAAGTGACGCATAATGGCTACTTTGCTCCTAAAATCAGCTTCAAAGTCATTTTTTGGTGAAATCTGTAACCCCAACTATTTTTTGTCTGATTTCATAATAGTCGAGATAATTATTTGTAAATCCTAATATAACATAGTTTTAACGACATAAAAATATAAGAGAGGAATATTATACACGCCGAATATTTACTTTGTTGTTTATAAAAGTTGAATTCAATAGACCCATATTGTGTAAAGAAATATAAAAAGACTATAATACTAGTTAATTATAACAAAACGAAAATTTTCTTCTTCTTTTTATGGATATATAAAGCGGTTGTTGGGATATTCTTCCTTTTATAAATAGTTAGTTTTCTAACACCCATTACGCGTGTGTTAATTTATTTTTTTATTTTTGTTAAAAATAATTAAAATAAAATAAAATTTTAATTAAAAAAAATTAATAGGAGAAATAACTACATGAGCCCACTATCCATTCACTTCTCCCATAAATCATTCATTTTTAATAATTTATATACTTAATATTTTATTTTACTCTTATATTTTTATTTATTAAATAATTAATTTGTTTAAAGATTATTAATCGAAGGATAATTTTGTCAGAAAAAATTGATGAAAATTTGTAATTTTATTAATTTTATAATAATAGAGATATTAGGTGTGAAATTGTTATTCGCAAAGTGGAAAAAGAAAAAAATAAACGCGTTCCCTATTATGTATTATGATGAGAATTGAGAAAGGATAAAGTAAGAAAGTGGAAGGGAAAAAAAATTGATGAGAAATTTCTTGAGATTTTATAATGTGAAAATGATCACAACCCGCACGAGTCCTTTCATTGGATTCTCTGTTTGATGCCGGGCTCACACCCACATATCTGACAACATGATCTCACCCTTGATTATTATCCAATATAAAAATAATTAAACTTTAATTATTAAATAATTGATTGATTGATATAATCACCTACAGTCTCACGCACAGTACCTTCTGTGTGTTCCCATTAGCCCATTATTACGCAGTGAAAGAAAACTACTGAAAATATTCTCCCTTGCAGCCCAAAAGTGATAGAGGAAGGAAGGCATAGGCATGCATTTTGTGGAACTACTCTTTTTAGATTTTACAGAAGAAAAAGATGAGAGGACACTAATTTTACATCTCAATGGTGGACCCTAATTAAAAGTTTACAATTCTAGCCGTTAATATGGACTAAATAAGTTTTGGTAGACAAGAAATAGTGATCCCATATATATGATTAGTTAGTGGGGTGGTTTAGGTACCCACAAATTAAATTCCAAAAAATTCTTATTTCAAAATGAGTCAACAGGAATTCAATATTCAAAGGACATGCGTGCTTGTGATGTAAGAATAATGTTAATAACTACGTACGGTTGTTGAACAGACTTCTTATTATATCGACACAAATTCAAAATTTCATAAACTTATTTGCTCGAAATAATTAGAACTTTCGATATTCAAACACTAAGAAGAGTTTACACACACAAAAGAAGTGCTTCTTTTTAAGTTGATTGCAAGGTAATAAAACCACACTCAAAACATGAAAGCCACCCATTACAATTGCACTCACCAAACTCTTCCAAAGGTCAGCATGCAATACAATTTCTAAAAATTAGCAAAAGGCTAAACTTAATTAATTAGTTGGACAACCCCAGCTAATTAATCTAATTACTCATAATAATTAGTATACCCTAGAAAAATCGAAAAAGAAAAAAACCCAACTTAGATAGTTGGCAAAGAAAGCAAACCCAATAATTGCTTTCTAAGATCATCACCATCACCACCACCAACCAACTCAAAATCAAAATCTCCTCTCACACTATCTTCTTTCTAATAAGATAATAAAACAGACTAATTTATAACTACTAAAAATATTGATGAAACTAATTATTTTTATACTCCTCCATCGTGAAAGTACTGACTTTAATTTTCAAACTGAAATACCGCCATCGGCGAAGTAGAAGAAGAGCTCTAAGTCCGGCGGGGCAAAGAAGGCGATGGGGGAGCGGCGAAACAAGCAAGTTGGCTTCATTCTTTGCTTCTTGGGCGCCGGCGGGCATGTCACAATCTCCGGTATCCGAAATCTTTGCCCTTTCGGCGTGGAGCAGGCACTTGTAGAGACATCATCATCAGCAGCAGCCCCGGCGTCCTCAAAATCCTCGATCTTCGCCACGTCATTGCAGACCACGGAGGAGGAATTTGAAGGCGAACTTATTTCTTGATGAGTTGTTGTAGTTTTTCGCTTGATTGGCTTCTTCTTGAAAGGGCTTCGTCTTGTCGATTTTCTTGCTGCCTTCCTCGTCTTGGCTCTTGTGTTTCCGGATGGAGGCATGGAGGGAGGAATTGACGAGAGGAGAAAACTGAAACAATTAAGAATAAGAAAGAGGAAAATGGATGGTGGAGCTAGAGAGAGGTGGCCGGGAATTGAAATAGCTACAAGGGTGTATTGGAATTGGATACTTTTTAAAGGCTAAATTTGACTGAAAAGTGACAAAAAGCTGAAATGATCGAACAACCCTTTGGAAACAAACCCTTTTCAATCAAAGCTTACTTCTATGTCTTACAAACAAACCCCACTAGTCACTACACATGATATATATGATGGACACTCCCACTGCAAACAACCGAACAAAAACCTAGATCAACCCAGAAATTTTGGAAACCAACCCAACAGGCGAAGAGGAAGGGAAAGTTATCTAGAGAGCTAATAACAACATTCAAAGTGGAAGAAATTAAAAGCCGGGAGGGAAAACTTATTTAGTGTAAGAGTTGAAAAACCCTAAATAGTATATAAACCCTAATTAAGCGGGGAAGCAAGAAACAAGATTATGAGAGGGGGAAGATGAAGTGCGGGGATCTCATTACTTAATTATATGACATTCCTAGGGCTTATATTGATTGAGATATTTCGGGCAAGGCTGCCCGCTGCCCTCTTCCCCCTGCCCATCAATAAAAGTTTTTTTTTGGTTGCGGCTTACAATAATAGAAGATTAAATTTTGTTGAATAATAAAGACAATACAACGTAAGGAAGGTAAGTTTGGTGCATACTAGTGGTATCGTTAAAACCTTGTCATTCTAGACAGATTAAGAGAAAAGAGTATCACGCACTCCAAACAAATCAACAAAAGACAATCCTCAAATTACAAATTAGAAATAAAAGTCTATAGGTTCTTTAAACTATATGCACTAGTTGACACACCCAAGCCATATTGGGCCAAGTGGCGTGCATCAACACAGTCTTCAACCATTTGGCATCCACAAACATTGGTCCAATCAAGATTAAGAACGGAAACTCGACAATAGAACTCCATACACCAATATCCAAAGATGAACTAACATAAAGCAACCCAAACACATAGACAAGCAGTGCCGATACTGAAAACTCAAAAAAAAAATTAACTCTTCTAGCGCGCTAGAGAGACTAAGAAAAAAAATTCTAACAAAAGATTTGGGACTAAATACGGCAAACTCGATATAAGAGCTGATGAACTTATTTGCACAAAGAAAAAACAACGAATAAACAACCCAACAAAAGGTACAAGTGGGACACTTCCAAAGTTGTCGCCGTCTATCACTACCACCATAGCTGCCTCCGCGGAATAACCCACCATTGGCAGGTATTTTGATCAACCGTGATTGACATGCAGCACAACCACCAATGGAGGACCGCGATCGTTCGATCAAAACTCACCCCGCCGCATCACGAGTAAAATCCTTTTGAAGGCAGATCATGCTCATGAAGATAAAAGTTTCACTAGCAACTTGATCCGTTGAGACGTTGAAATCCGTAACCATAATCGATACTATGACGGTAGAACGATAAAAGGAAGTTTGAAGACGCACGAACTACTGGCATATTGGCATTCCTATGATCCCATGATCCAAACACCGGTCTTTACTTTGCCATGAGAGCTAGCGGATTTAATGGGTCTTTACTTTGCCATGAGAGCGGGTTTAATCAGTATTTACCTTGCCATTAGAGTTGATTTAATGGGTATGTACTTTGCCATCAGTGCGTGTTTATTGCTCTTTACTTTGCCATCAAAATGGGTTTGACTAAGCTCAAAATGTGACTTTATCTTTTCTGAGTTACCGAATTTACTACCTTATAATGGCGAGATGATTTAAAGCAACGCATAAGACTGTAATATGACAAAAAGGAAGATATGTAGTTACAATATATAGAATACTCCATAATTTACTCTGTAAGTTGGGCATTTATCTTATTTATGCGCCAATTTAAGGGAGATTGTTGAAATAGGCTGTCTAATATCGTAATTGCTCACAAAAATTAATCGTGATATTACACAATATGTATATTACTCCTATTATATAATGTGTGATACTGAATTCGACTTAAAGGGAGAGATTGATATATCGTATGTATATTCCCTCTCAATATTGTTGCAACATGCTGATAGGGATGGAAAATGCAAATATGAAAATTAAACGATATTAATTAATCAATTTGAGGGCTGATGGAGAAACTGATTCATAGCCTTTCGATAAACCCACACATGCAAGAGAGTCTCACGCTCTCACTTGGAAGTGTGGTGTGGTGAAAACAACATACCATATTTAAATAGTAACATGAACATAACATATATATATATATATATATATATATATATATTTAGAAAGTAACATGAAAATGAAACTCCATTGACCCTTGTTCATTTATATATCACAAACCAATCCCAAACAATTTTCTTGTATTCCATTTCCAGGGACTTTGTCGAAGAACCTGGGACACGTGTACAAAACTGTAATTTGCTGCATTTAGGTTTAGGATACCCTGAGAAGCACAGAAATTGTCCTCAGAACATTCTACAAGAGGGCATCACAACCACGCATGAATCAATCAATTTCAAAGAGTTGAATTAAAAAAATAATGGTGCTTGCGGACAAATTAAAAAACAGTACGTGATCGAGTGACCCTTCATCATCAACCTGGATAACTATGAACGTAAAATATATAACTAATTAATTAGCATTATAATCTTATATATTCTTAACTATTAATTACTAATTGTGTTGATGCCAAAAATAGTTCAACTTAGAGTCTTTCCTCGGGGATAGGAAGACTTGCAGGGAGAAAGTCAGAGAAAATGAGCACAGGTGGGGTGCTGACCTAACAGTCTTCGATACTTAAGTTAGTTAAGTGTGGAGGGTTTTAGGCAGTGAAAGAGCAAATATGTCATTACCTTTTTTAGGGGATGTGTCCTTGTATTTATAATGACATTAAATGTTGTTGGTGAAATATTTCGATGTGGGATAAATGTCCCTGCTCCAGGAGCTGACGCGTGTCCTGGTGGTCCCGAGTCCCGTAGTTGTGTTGATACGGTCGGCTGATGGGCGGGTAGGCCGACTAGATCTAGTCGGCCTAGTGGTTTTTGGTGTCTTTTGTCTAAGGCTGCGTTGGTGGGATGCACATGATGTTGTGGATTTGTATTGTTGTGTTCTTGTTGAGCCGAGGCCAAGTATGGTTTTGGAGGGACTGGTCGGCCTTGGCCAGGTTGACCAAATTAGGTACGAACAGAAGTCCCCCAAGTCATTGATTGAGGTGGATTTCCTCGGTTGAGGGAATGTCGTTGTTTGTCAACCTGTATGGATATATGTCCTATACTAGTCTCCAGTCCCCCAAGCCCTCGGCCAATGCAAAATGCCGTAGGTCAATTTTTGCCAAAAAAATGGTTGGCTAGGGAGGATGGTCGGCCTTAAACTTTGGCTGTGGCCGAGGGCATTTTTGTATGTACCGCTGTCGCGGAATCTCGCACGATCATGTGGTCGATCGGCTAGGAGGATGTCCAAGGCCGATCGAGTGCCCCTTGCAAAATGAGTGTATATAATCTTGGTCGACCCGCTAGTGCGGAACCTTACACGATCATGTGGTCGATCGGCTAGGAGGATGTTTATGGCCGATCAAATGCCACTTGCAAGATGAGTGTATGTCATCTTGGTCGGCCCGCTGGCGCAGAACCTCGCACGATCATGTGGCCGATCGGCTAGGAGGATGTCTATGGCCGATCGAGTTCACTTGCAAGATGAGTGTATGTCATCTTGGTGGACCCGCTGGCGCGGAACCTCGCACGATCATGTGGCCGATCGGCTAGGAGGATGGCCATGGCCGATCGAGTGTCATTTGGCTAGGAGGATGTCCATGGCCGATCGAGTGCCACTTGCAAGATGAGTGTATGTCACCTTCATTGGCCCGCTGGCGCGGAACCTCGCACGATCATGTGGTCTATCGGCTAGGAGGATGTCCATGACCGATCGAGTGCACTTGCAAGATGAGTGTATGTCATCTTGGTCGAACCGCTGGCGCGGAACCTCGCACGATCATGTGGTCGATCGGCTAGGAGGATGTCCATGGCCGATCGAGTGTCATTTGGCTAGGAGGATGTCCATGGCCGATCGAGTGCCACTTGTAAGATGAGTGTATGTTATCTTGGTCGGCCCGCTGGCGCGGAATCTTGCACGATCATGTAACTACCCGGACTAGAAATTAAATTAATTTGAGAATTGGACGATTTTACCCTCGATTTTGGAAGGATTCGAAAGTCACTTTTTGACTGGCAGTGCTTTTGGGAATTTTTCTTGAGTCATTACGTAGGTCTCAAACTCACGATTTTGTAGACAGTCGGCACGCGAAAAATGAAGACCCGGTGATATCGTTACGGGTCTAGAAGCTTCAAGGGCAGTTTGGTAATTTTGAAAAAGTCCAAAATTTTGGGGGATATTTCTCTCCCTGTCGGACTCTGCTCGGATCAATTTTTGGAACCTCTCTCTCTCTCTATCTCTCTCTCTCCTGCTCGAACCCCCCCCCCCCCCCCCCCTCCGTTTGAACACTGAAAACCCTCACCCTCATCGGACTAATTCCGGTCTGACTCGACCAAAACCAAGGTTAGGAAGGTCTTCCTTACAACTCCACGAGCATTTTGGGATCACCATCGAGGTGGGAACACCGCCGTAGACGACGAACGGTGGAGGGAGGAGGATCGAAACTTCTCAGTCGTTTTTCGACCAATCTAGGTACGATCTCGAAATTTTGACCTCATATTCGGATTCCTGGTGAAAAGTAGATGAACTTACATGTGTAGATCGTGAAAATTGATCAAGAAATGAAGGAGATGGAAGCTCGCCGGATGTGGCAATTTTTGACGAGAAATTCCAGATTACGACGACGGCGCGACCGTCTTCTCCGGCTACTGGTTCGTCCGGCAGTTGCTGACGTCAGTCGTCAGTTGACCGTTGAGTCAACTGACGTCGTCAAGGGTCTGACGGAATATGCTGACGGCGTTAGCATATTCCTTCAAAGGTTAACGGCGATTGACGGAACCCTAACGCCGTCAGGGTTGACAGAATATGCCGATTCCGTTAGGAGATTCCGTCAGGGTTGACGGAATATTCCATCAGGGTTGATAGAATATTCTAATGTGAATAGTATTGATATGTGGGGTAGCTTTCCGTCGCATGGGGGCGCGTGGAGGCTCGTGAGGGCGCGTGGCGCGTGGTCCGGCCTTCCACCGATGTGTGGGGCTGTTTTTCGACCCACGACGATGCATGGTTAGGGTTTTGGGACGTTTCAGACCAGATTTTGATGGTTTTAAGGCCATAGGAGTTCGTTTAGAGCCCCGTTTAAGTAATTACAGCGGTAGTGATTAACTAACGGAGTGGGTTTTGACTCGGGATGTTAGAGGAGTTGGGCTTTGCTTATATCACAGGGTCCCTCAGGGATGGGGTTTCCCTGAGTCGGTACTTTGGATGTACTGGGAACAGACTCGGTTTTTGGGATCGCGGGGCATGCATACTTCTAGGTATTATGTTATGCCACGGGATTCTCCGATTTTGGCGTGGAGGGTGTCTTTCTCCGCTACATTGTAGAGGGTTCTCCGACTGGTGTTAGATGGTATGTCTCCGCCAGATCGTCGAGGGGTTCTCCAATGTTGGCGTTCGAGGGATCTTTCTCAGCCATATCGTGAGGACTGAGGTTACTCAGGACGATCCAGGATATCGAGTTACCACTTGGGGTGCTTAGGATAAGCCGGGATATTGAATATGACTCAGAGTAAGTCAGTGATACTCAATTCAACCAAGTCTGGTTACTTTGTCATCCGGGTCAGTGGGTTGGTGTGGGCGGTGACCCAGATTGATGAGTTATTGACGGTTCGCAAGAGGCTGACTAGTCAGTTGTCTTGTGTGATTACAGTAGAGGTTTCAGCAGTGTCTGACCTATTGACATTTGGTGTCAGAGCGTGTTACCTTTCAGACCACCACTATTCTGAGGTTTCGGCTGTGACCTGCAAACTATTATGTGTCTGACATGTAGGTGTAGTCAGTAAGGTTTACTTAAGATATTTAAGAATTAAGGGTATTCCTGGTAGTAAAATTTGTGGAAAAAGAGCTGTCATACGAGATAAGGGCCTTTTGCGGATTTCGAGGAGAAATTCGGGAAGGGTCCTTACAATCATGTGGTCGATCGGCTAGGAAGATGTCCATAATCGATCGAGTGCCACTTGCATGACTTCAAGATGGACTTCTGACATGATGTGAGTTAGCTGACATGGTATGATTGAAATGCCATGCGTCGTGGTGTGAATGCCTTGAGGTGTGTGCGCGACCCTTCACCTGGCCGAATGGGTTCCTATAAGAGCTCGAATCCGTCTTTATTTTTCACTTTCGTTGTTGAGAGAGATTTTCGAAAATTGTGAAGGTGATTTCCGGCGTCTCTTGACCCCTGTTTAGGCGATTTTAGATAAGTGTTTTACGACGGGGTTTATGGTGGAATTCTCATAAACGAGGCATGTCACTATTTTTTCGTTGTTTTTTCGATCGAATGTGTGATATTTACATGAACTGGTGATGAACTTGATGCATGTATTGGTTTTATCGTCTGTATGTCGTAGTTGTTGTGTCTTGTATCTTTTCCTTCATAGATCTCTCTTGTATGTTGTAGATGTCAAGTTTGTTGGGTGATTCAGAAGGATCCGAGGATCAATCCTATCACGCGTTTGACGACTAATTTGGCTAGCTTTGATTCACGGTTAAACGTGGCTGAATCGACCTCTGGTTCCCCTCGGCCAAACCTTATGGTAGAGCTAGAGGTGGATACGAACATAGATGGACCGATCCTTGAGGCATCTCAAGGACAGTCGGCTCAGGAATTTGTAGAAGAGCTTGAGAAAGCTTTCGAGTATATTGACACCCGTTTTGTGTCAGCCGGTGATGGGGCCGATACTTCTAACACCGAGGAGTCATCCTTTGAACATAGTGAATTGCTTAAGTCCCCGGCCGATAAGGGTAAGGCGGTGGCTTCAAGTTCAAAGTCTGTGGGGGTTCCGTCAAGTTCCAGGCCAATGGAAATTGATATGGAAGAGGCCGTGGAATTGGTGACCGTGGCCAGTTCATCTTATGAAGTTGATCGGCATGTATGCACCTTGGATGAGGATGACCTTCTGGCTTACCGAAGGGTATTTAATATTCCAGATTCTGTGAAGATGAGGCTTCTCGGGAGAAGGGAGGCTCTGAGTAATCCACCGGTCGGTTGAGCACCCTTTCATCCATATAACTTCAGTCACGAGGTGATGCTTCCTCTTCATCTGTGGCTGCAGAAGATGGCCGTGGAAGTGGGTGTTGCCCTCGGCCAGTGAATCCAAATTGTTGGATTATGTTGACTGGGGTGTATACTGCCTTCAAATTGTGCGAGAAAGGAGAGCCGACCTGGGGTCACATCAGCCACTTGTACAAGTTTGTGAGGGACAAGACCGGCTGGGTGTATGTGGAGTCTTGGACGAAGAAGGAAAGCGGGCCCTTTATTGAAGATATATTGACCTCCCATAAGGATTGAAAACACAAGTTAATGTTTGTGTCAGGGAATTATGAGGGTATAGAGTTGCCATTATTAGGCCGACGCATGCCACACGTGTATCAGTCGAAAGGTGGTGGCCGTAGGAAAATTTGTGTTGTTTTTGTTTTTGTTATGGCTGTGAAAAATATGGCCGAATGGGGCTGACTCCATTTTTCTTTTTGTAGACATTTTTAAGCAACCCGATATCAGTGAGCAGGAGAAAGCTGAATGCGCTGAAGTGTTTTTGAAGCTTGACCGAGTGGAAAGGAGTAGAGACTATTTATGGCTGCGTGCCCAGCTCCTGCAAGTTGGTCTGATATCAACTTTGCGTAAGTGTCATGCACCCTTGGTTTGTTATGAGTGTTTCAGTATGTTTATATATTTTTGTTGCAGTCGATCCGGACTTCGTGGTAGCTGCGACCGAGCAATTGACGAAGAGGATGACCAATATTGCAGAGGCGTTGAAGAAAACGGTGGAGACAAAGGCTGACGCTGAGAAGGCCGGGACCTCCATGAGGAAGGGTGACTTCCGTAAGCCGATCAGGACAAGATCGACTACGAAGGTTACTCTACGGGTGGAAGATGATGTGGCCGAGCAGGGCGGTCAGGAGGGGGTGGACTTTGTTACTGGGAAGCCATTGGCTCAGCTCTTTCTAAGTGTCTCTGGGTCTGTTCCTATCCAGCCGATCGATATCTCAGGGCCGCATGATAATCGGCCTCCAATGTCTTCCCTCGTTGACCTTAACGATGAAACCGACGAGTGTCGCCACATAATGGGTGAGGAAAGGAAAATAAGGGGGAAGAAGCGGAAGGAGTTGGCCTCCGATGCTGAGGATGTGCTTCAATAGAAGAAGCAGGGTCAGATTGAGGCCCTTGAAACCGTACGCCAGGTCATTTGTCCCAACATCGACTCTGACTTGGAAGGCCGAAGGGTTCCTAAGAAGATGAGGAAGTCGTATCTTGATCCTACCCTTCCGTCGTATTTTTTGAAAATCGATGGGGAGCGGGATATGGTGATGACCCAAAAGGTGGATGAGACGTGGCGGTAGTGATAGAAAAAATACTGAACACAATAATTATGAACTTTATTTCTACTAAGTATAACTTTGCAAGTGCATAAAATCGATGGAGATAGTATAATGACAAGCAAAGGTCGATCCCTTGGAATTTAGAACTTGGCCTTTGGAATGTCTTCGTCATAGGGGTCTGGGACTGCGCTTTCAAGGCACACCATGAGTATAGTAAAAGTGCATCTTCGCTCAGGCTAGCTGCAGAGGCTGTCAGACTTAACGCAGATGAGGAACTGTGATCCACCTCTGACGGAACAGGAACCCGGGTTTAGGCGCAGAGGCTGGGCTCAGATGGGAAGTTCTTAGGACATGTACTTGACATGTCCTGGCATGACCTTGGCACTTCTAGGACATGAACTTGATGTCATGAGACACAAGTTTGGGACCCGGATGGCATGATCTGAGTTACTTGGGCAAGGACTCAAAATAGGCGCATTGGCGCACTCAGGACCCAGTTCAGGACCTGATATTGAAATGAGGACATCTTCTTGATATGAACTCCGATTTGAGTCATTCTTTTTGCGTTCTTCTCATAATTTACTTATCTTTCCAAATCTGCACAATTCTCACAAGATTGATCATTTTATACCAATGATGGCATGAAATCATTCAAAAGACATGTAAGAGAGGCATATAAAGACATCAAAATGATGCATAAATAATGACTGAACAGACAGCTGTCGATGGCCTTCCATCCTTCTCAGCTAGATTTCATGAACACTGTGGTTCGTGGGTCTCAGTTTGAGTTAGATGAGATCGCGGCCTTGAAGGCGAAGGACTTCGCTGATAGGTGCGATAAGACCATACGAGCTGGGTCATATGTAAGTCCTTGCCGTTGGAAATAGTGTTGTGTTTTTTGTATTCTTGTTTGGATTTATCTCATCATTTGGTGTATGTCCAGTTTCTCGGTGAGGTCTTCACTACCCTTCAGCATGCGAGCCAAGCCAAGGAGAAAGTAGCCGAAGAGCACTAGGCGCTGAAGTTGAAGATGGATTCCTTGGCTCGAGAAAGAGCGGATGGCCGAGGGGTCTATTCAGGCCAAGGTTGATGCCGAGCTCAAGGTGAAGGAGTTGGAGAGGCATCTGGTTGCTCAACGGGATGTCGTCGAAGCAAAGGTGGCCGAGTTGGAGGCTAGAGTCCAGCATGCTGAGTCGGCCAATGCTATGCTGGCCGATCAGCTTGTCTCAGCCAAGAAGGTGGGAGCTAAAGAATATAAGGCCTCCCCAGTGCATCATCATGATCTGCAGCGGTTTGGGGCCAGGCTGGAGGATGGGCTGTTCAAGCGAGTTCTTCTGGCCAATACTTGTCTGGCCATCCAATTCCCATGGCTGAAGCATCCCCCACAGTTGGGAGACTACCTGGATGAAGATGGGAATGTGCTGCCTGATGATGAGGATGATGGTGATGGCGACGGTAAAGTCGAGACACCAGGAGATGGTGTAGATGTTCCCGAAGATCAGGGGAATTCCCCTTAGTAGTTGTAATTAATTTTACATTCATTCATCGGCCGTGTGGCCTTGTATTGAACGAGTATTATTTATTTATTTATTTGTTTTGGTGGGACCATGTGGTCTCACCTATATATGTATGTCTGTTATCTTCTCATATTTGTCCTATTTTGACTTTGAGTGTGGCTTGTGAATGATAAATTTTGCCTTTTCTTCGGAGTAGGTCTTTTTCAAGTTGTACTTGATGTTCTTATTGACTGTTTCTGCCTGTCCGTTGGACTGTGGGTGGGATGGCGAAGCAAAGAGGAATTTGATGCCATAGGTTAAGTAGAAAGCCCTGAAGCGATTGCAATCAATTTTCCTCCCATTATTAGTGACGATGGTGTATGGGATCCCAAAGTGATAGATGATGTGTTGGTAGACGAAATGCTCAATCTGGGTTGCTGTGATGGTTGCTAATGGTTTCGCCTCGGCCCATTTTGTGAAGTAGTCCACTGCTACTACTGCGTAGGTGACCTTTCCCTTACCTTCAGGCATTTGGCCAATCAGATCGAGTCCCCATTGGGAGAATGGCTATGGAATAAGCATAGAAGTGAGGGGTTCATTGTGTGAGTTCAATGGCATCTAAGAGCATGGTGGGCCAGTAGTATCCTTGCCTGACGGACTTCTGTGCCAAGGTTCGTGCGCCAGAGTGATCTCCACAAATGCCTTCGTGCATTTCCCTGAGCACATAATCATCCATGTCTGGTGTCTGGCACTTCAATAGTGGGGTAGTGAAACCACGCTTGTAGAGATGGTCATGCTGGATGGTGTACCGAGTTGATTGTCTCTTGATTTTCTTGGCCACTATCTTGTCTTCTAGTAGAGTGCCATCTTGGAGGTAGGCTTTGATGGGATCCATCCAGGTGGGACTGGTGTTGATGGTGTATATCGGCCGTGGTCTCGTGCTGGGCACGTGTTGGACTTCCACAAGTACCCTTCGCTTCTCCTTCTCATCCAGGGAGGATGCAAGTCATGCTAAGGCATCGGCATGACTATTTTCTGATCTTGGGATTTTGTTGATTTCATAGGCCGAGAAGCTTTGAAGGAGGTGTTTTGCTAGGGCCAAGTATAGTGACATGGACACGTCTTTGGCCTCAAAGTCATTGTTGATTTGGCTGACCACCAATTGTGAATCGCTGTAGATTCTCGACTGTTTGGCCTCCAGGTCCTTGGCTAAGCGTAGGCCAGCCAACAGTGCTTCGTACTCGGCCTCATTGTTGGAAGCTTTGAAGCTGAAGTGTAGGGCGTATTCTAGCTTAACTAGTTATGGGGAAGTGATAACTAGTCCTGCTCCTGATCCAATGTGGTATGCGGATCCATCCATGTATAGTGTCCACCATGGGCATTGTTGATCAATCGGGGGTGCCTTGGTGGATTCGGGGATTTCCTTGGTGGAGGGGTGCTTGGAGAAGGTTTGCCTCCGGTGGTATGTATTGTGTAGGTTGATAGGAGTACTCGACAATGAAGTCCGTTACTGCTTGTCCTTTCTCGGCTATCTTGGCTACGTAGGAGATGTCGAACTCACTCAGCTCGATTGCCCATTTGATGAGACGGCCAGAGATGTCTGGCTTCTGTAAAACTTGTCTCAAGGGTTTATTGGTGATGACCTTGATCTCATGTGCGTGGAAGTATGGCCGGAGCCTCCGTGCTATGACTACCAGGGCCAGAGCGAGTTTCTCCAGGTCAGGGTACCTAGTCTCTGCATCCTGAAATGCTTTGTTGACGTAGTATACATGATGCTCTACCTCGTCCCGTCTTGTGATAAGAACAGAGCTGACAATCGTTGTTGATACTGATAAGTAGATAAAGATAGGTTCGTCGGTTTCTGGTCTGGCTAGCAATGGTTCTCTGCTCATGTATTGCTTTAGTTCAACAAATGCCTTGGTGCATTCCTCCGTCCAATCAATGTGTTCGCTCTTGCTTTTGAGAGCTTTGAAGAATGGGGCGCATATGTATGTTGCTTTGGATATGAAGCGCGTGAGAGCTGTCACTCGTCCTGTCAAGCGTTGGACGTCCTTGTGATTTTGTGGAGGTTGCATGTTAAGGATTGCCTTGATCTTCTCGGAATTTGCCCCGATGCCTCTTTGATTGATCATATAGCCCAAGAATTTGCATGATCCCACTCCGAAGACACATTTTGTGGGATTGAGGCGCATCTTGTACTCTTGGAGGACTTTGAACATTTTAGCCAGGTTGGGAATATGCTCGTCGTCTGTTTTGCTCTTGACGAGCATGTCGTCCACATAGACTTCCATCGTTTTACCAATTTGATCGGCGAACATGAAGTTGACCAGTCTCTGGTATGTTGCTCCTGCATTCTTTAGGCCAAAAGGCATAACATTGTAGCAGTAGACACCCAGGTTAGTTCTAAAGCTTGTATGGATTTGATCACCTGGATTCATGAGGATTTGGTTATAGCCTGAGTAATCATCCATGAAGCTGAGTAATTCATGTCCTGCGGTGGCATCCACGAGCATATCGATCTTAGGTAATGGAAAAATATCCTTAGGACAAACCTTGTTGAGATCGGTGAAATCGATGCACATGCGCCAGGATCCGGATGGTTTCTTGACAAGTACCACGTTTGCTACCTAGGCGGCATAAATGGCTTTCCGGATGAAGTGTATGGTGCTCAGCTTTGTGATTTCAGCCTGCATGGCCAATTGTCTCTCGGCGTCATGGCTACGCTGCTTCTGTGTGACTGGTCGGAATGATGGGTCAATGGTGAGTCGATGGCAGATCACATCAGTGGAGATGTCGGGCCTGTCTGCGTAAGACCATGCAAAGACTTCGTCATTTTCTTTTAAGAATTCTACGAGGGCTGCTCGTAGGGAGGGTTTTAGCTTCGACCCTATTCGGACCGTGCGATCTTTGTGTAGATCGGATATAGGTATTGCCTCTGTCTCTTCCACAAGGTCTGCATGTGGCATGTTTGCAAGGTGTCGTGGATCTTCTAGAGGGCAGTCCCGAAATTCTTCCATGAGTTTTGGGTTGATGGGATAGTCCCCCAAGGCAGTTTCAGCGACTGATAGGGTTTCTGTTTGATCTGGCCGATCCTGCATGCTTGTCATGGTTAGGGCCGTGGAATAGCATGTTCGTCCGGAGAGTTGGTCTCCTCTCACCTGTCCCGTTCCCATGGGGGTTGGCAATTTCATCAATAGTAGGTGGGTTGCCACGATAGCCTTCATCTGATTGAGCAATCTTCTTCCAATTATGGCGTTATAGGCTGTGGGGCAGTCGACCACAAGGAAGGTTGTGATAGTTGTAGCTACCTTTTGGGGGGGGGGGGGGGGGGGGGGGGGGGGGGGGGGGGTGGTGGTGGTGCCCATTGATACTAGTAGAGAGATGATTTCCTTAGGTAAGACTGAGTCCCCGGAGAAACCCATGAGTGGTGTGACCTTTCGATCGAGCTCATTTTCGTCTATGCCCATATGTTTGAAGGCGTCCCAGAAAAGTACATTAACTGAGCTACCAGTGTCAATGAGTATTCTTCCAACGTCGTAGTGGGAGATTTGGGCTCTGATGATGAATGGGTCATCGTGCGGGAATACGATGCCTTTATCCTTTTCCTCTGAGAATGTGATAGATTGCCATCTGTTCTTGGCCACCTTGGCTGCTCGACCGGAGTCGATGCTGAGGACTTGGTGGTTGGATCGGGCCGCTCGAAGGAAGTTCTTCTTCGCTCGGTTGGAGGTGATTGAGGAGGATAGGGTGGGTCCTCCGCTGATGGTATTTATCTGCTACTATGCCAAGGGCAAGGGTGGCTGATGTACCAAGGGCAAGGGTGGATGCTATAGGAACTGATTGAGTCTACCGTCGCGAACCATTTACTCGATAATGTCCTTGATTGCAATGCATTCTTCAATTGTGTGGCCGTTGTACTTGTGGTACTAGCAGAAAGCTTTTTAGTTGTGAATGGGGCGATAGGGGGGGTTCCTTGGCTTGGCTTTGGGGATCATGTCTTCTACGTTTAGCAGTATGTGGTCCAAGGATGTGTTCAGTATGGTGTATGTTTCAAAGCGACTTCTTGGTCCGGAGTTGTCTCCTACCAAGCTTCGTGCCCCCTGGTGATGGTCGTCACCTCGCTTGTATCCCCTGTTGTTGTAATTTGGTCGGCCCTTCTTGCCATGATGTTGTTCATCACATGTAAGCTTCCTTTTTCCTTGCTGCGATTTGTTGGAGGCATGATTGTAGCCTCCTGAGGTACGATTGGTCCAACCTTGGCTGTTGTTGCCTAGGGGAACTGAGTACAAGGATGTTCTGGTCTCCTTGGTAGGGGTGTGGAAGAATTCTGCTTTGACGTGGATTGCCGCCCTTCGCATGATCTCATTGTAATCCTTCCAATCCTCTGTATGGGTTGCATACTTGAAGGGTGACTCCTTGAGGCCGCTTCGGAAAGCGTTGAATGCAGCCTTATCATTTGTGTCCCGGCAGTGGGAGTATTTGAGGCTGAACCTGGCGGCATATTTCTGGAGTGTTTCATCTTCTTCCTGCCTGAGAGAGAAGAGATATTCTGTGGAGACCAGTCTATCCATCTGGATCATGAACTGGTTGAGAAAGGTTGTTTGTAGCTCATCGAAAGAGTCAATGGTATTGGGAGTCAGGCAGTAGAACCAATTGAGAGTCGCGTCGGTGAGAGTAGAGCTGAAGATCAGGCATTGGACCGCGTCCGTCACGCTCTTGTATGCTAGGGCGGAGACATAGTTGCTTATGTGGGTGACGGGGTCCCCCTTTCCTGTGTAGGGAGATATCTTCAAAGGTTTGACTTCAGATCTCTATCTTGACCGAAGGATTCAGTTGGTGAAAGGACCAGTGCTGGTTTTCCCCCATACTGGTGCCTTACCCTTTTCTTTTTCTGCCACAAGGTTGCAAACTCGGCGTATGAGGATTTCGACTAAGACATTGCCTTGTTGAGGTGGAGGCGGGTTTGGTTGGTGTCCCACTTGATCGTTGCCTCTCTCTCGTCTATCTCTATTTCTTCTTTGGCCATGGGAGTAACTCCCGGTAGTTGAGCCAGTTTCTTCTTGCGTTTCCCGGTCGTTTGCCCTTTGTTGTGGTTCAGGACTTCTCGTCCTTTAATCTTCTCGGCCATGGGCCATACCAGAAGCGTGTTCCCGTCGTTTGTCGGCCCGCCGTAGTTAGGATGGGTAATGGAGGTTGTCCCATTTCCCTAGGGTCCGATGTAGCGTAAGTTAGGCGAAGAGGTTCTAACTCAACTTGACGGTCATCCAGCAGTTGGCGAGTGTCCCGGTAGATTCTTGGTTGAGACGGGCCGACGCCATTTTGTGGTTGGATGAGTAGTCGTCCTCCGGATGAGCTAGGGTTTACCTTAGACTGTTGTATCTTGCGCTTGTCCAAGGGAATTCGCTCGATGACAGGTTGATCGGTCACGATCAGGTCGACATGTGCTTGGTCGAGTGGTCCCTTGTCTCGCCCTTCGTTGCGCTGGGAGAACCTTACAAGGGCGAGTGTGCTCTCATACTGCTCAGACATGACCTGATTCTTAGCGTCCATCTTGGCGTTGTGAGCCCTGAGCTCAGCTACTTCTCGTTGGAGGTCGTCCAACGTCTGTCTCAGCATGTCTGGGTTGTTGTCCCTTGAGCTCCTTTGTAAGAAAAGGGTGTTGTTGAGTTCTCCTTCATCTTAATCATCCAACATGATGTCTAGAGGGGGTTGGGACGGCTTAGGTGGTAAGTGAGTTCGTGGGAGGTTGTTTCAGATTTCCAATAGACGGTGCCAAACTGTTGATACCAAAAATGGACCAACTTAGAGTTGCCTCACTGAGCTTGCTTTACTTACTCTCCTCGGGGATAGGAAGACCTGCATGGAGAAGGTCAGAGAAAAGGAGCACCAGTGGGGTGCCGGCCTAACTGTCTCCGATGCTTAAGTTAGTTAAGTGTGGAGGGTTTTAAGCAGTGTAAGGGCAAATATGTCATTACCTTTTTTAGGGGAGGTGCCCTTGTATTTATAGTGGCATTAAATGTTGTTGGTGAAACATTTCGATGTGGGATAAATGTCCCTGCTCCTGGAGATGACGCATGTCTCGGTGGTCCCGAGTCCCGTGGTTGTGTTGACACGGTTGACCGATGGACGAGTAGGCCGACTATATCTGGTCGGCCTAGTGGTTTTTGGTGTCTTTTGTCTAAGACTGCGTTGGTGGGATGCACCTGATATTGTGGATTTGTATTATTGTGTTCTTATTGAGCCAATGCCAAGTATGATTTTGGAAGGACTGGTTAGCCTTGACCATGTTGACCAAATTAAGTACGAACAAACTGCTCCTCGGGTAGCCGATGGTGTTGTTGCCCATATTATTCTTCATCTATCCACAAATTCCACACCCACAATCCAATCTCTAGGCCGGGTGAAAAGTGAAAACTCCAAACAAAATTAAAATATATTTTCTTCTTTTATAATATATAAATTAATCTCTCAGATATTAATTTTACTCTGATTTTGTTTTTGAATTTTGCTCGGCGGGAGACCATGTGAAATCCTAATGTATCAATCAAATTTCGATAAGTTATACACATGCATGGACGTACTATTGGTTTAAGTAACACAAATATATATATATATATATATATATATATATATATATATTCTATTGTTACATCTTTACTTGAATCAAAATCAGATCGATAAGAAGTCAAATTTCTGTTTCAGTGTATGATCCAAATTGACAATTTCATCTAATTAATAGTAAATAGTACTATTCGGTTGGTTTCACTTGAATCATATATTCCAAGGTGAATTGAGAGGGCTGATTTCATTGAAGTATTTGGATGATTTGATTGGAGTTGCATGGGTGAAGTTTTGTTTGAAGAAAATATTGAATAAGGATAATACCCTGGTGGTATCTTCTCGTATCACAGTTTTGATTTATGGAATAATTCTTATACGTATATCGTGATCAGAATGGTTCAATTCCAAGATTATCATTTCAAAATCATCTATATCAAAAATCAACCAAATTGAAAATCATTTAGTTATATATGTATATATATATATATATATATAAACTAAATGCACGATTCACATAAGAATTTTAATTGTTAGCAATGCCGTTGATTTGTTTGATACATATAAATGACTAAATTATCTCCAAATTCCAATGCGGTTAATTTTTTATGGGAATAATATTAAAATGAGGATTTAGGAGTTGAATAGTTCCGATCATGATATACATATTAATATTGTTTGATAAATCGAAATGGTAGTTGAAGAAGGTAATACAAAATTATAATGCAAATATTATTCTTAAATTAATAACACGAGACTATAAGAGAGAACTGGTGATGTTGACTTTGGGAAGAAGTAAGGTTGGAAAAGCTGCTAAAGAACGTATTGTTTTCCAGGGAACGAGGATTCCAAAGTGAAAATCTCATGGCAACTAATTAATATAATGCGAGTGTGTGCCTAGCTAAAACCAAATAGCTGGATTTCAGCAGAGACTAAAGAGAGCCACCGTGGTCGTAGTTCCGGCCGGTGGCACATGAATGCCGTACACAGAATTAAAGGAAGCAATAATAGCCTTGATAATAATATTTGTGGAATTAAGTTACACTAATAAATGTTGAGCTTCTGGATCAATATTCAATGACATTGTCATAATAAAACTAACACCATTTTTATTAACTTGAGCATCTCAATACCATCACAATTCCAACACAAGATGAAGATACCCTCTTATTTATAAAACTAGCTACCACAACAATTTCAGCAACAACATCACCATTGATGATACTCATAACACTACTCTTACGGTCTTTACCAATGACCATAACCAATACTGCTGTAACTGTATTATATAATAATGCTCGAGATACCAACTATTTTCAATCAAGTTCTTCACCCAAATCATGTGTCTGTATGTAGACATGTTAGGGTATGATCACTAATGGGGGCTAAAGGGCTCGTTAGATCCAAATTTTTTTTATCTATCAAAATGAGATAATGCCTAATGCCGTGGATCCCACGCCACTTTCACATGACTAATGCCTAATGCCTAATGCCTAATGCCTAATGCCTAATGGGTTTGCCAGCCATTAGTTGATTTTGACAAGCCCTTATAGAAGTTTTCTTTCATTTTTAGATTTGGGTTGGGCTTTAGCCCTTCTCTTGGAGATGAGTTTTTTCCCATTTTTCCTATACAGTATTTTGGACTTAGTTGGGATTTTAGCCCTTGTCTTGATGAATGAGTTTCTACCCATTTTTACTATACAGTATTTTGGGTTTAAGACGCCTAATAGAGGCTTATGGCTCACTCGTTTGTTGAGCGCAATTGCATTGGATTAGATTAAAAAAAATCATCAAATTCAATATATTTTGAATATGAAAGTGAATATCTTTTCATTATAAAGGAATTAGAGGAAATCTAGATAGAAAAAAATTTATCCAATCCAATCCCTTTGAAATTTAGTAGGATTAGAAAATGTAAGTTTTCTTCTATATCCAATCCTCCTACAATGAAACTGCTTCCATTTTTATATTCAAAATACATTCAACATTCAACTTGGACAGTTATGCAATCCAATCCTATCATGCTCACCAAATGTGGCATTAGAGTCTAAGAACAAGGAGAGAGAGTCAACATGTCGGCTGATAAATCTGGAATTTACTGCAGTAACACAATGCAAGAACACACAAGAAGTATTTGAATCAGCACCTACCTTTTTGGGTCTTTGAAAGTTCATATATAGAAGAAACTAAATATGACGTTCATATAAACTACTAGGAACCAATAAGTAAACTCATTTACCAACGTAAATAAAGAAGCAGAACAACCAAGAAAACCAAAATTTGAAGAGAAAACTAGCTGCTAAGTTGCAAAACTCCTCCCATACATAATTCTCCCAAAACAACTAGAAAATCTAACTGAAAGTCATAAGAGGCAAAAAATCCCAAACAGCAAGTAGTAGAAAGAAGAATACAACAAAGTACATAATAGCAAATGATAGCAAATATCTATATGGACGGAATCACCGTCCTCTTGAGACTGCTTCATCCATCTCTTCATGCGATGAGGGAAACAACTCTATATATCGACTTCCTAGTGTCATCCTATCCTTAGCCATGGCTGCCTTGGAATCTTCTGCACTTGCAAACTCCACAAACCCTTCCCCAGTCGGTCTCCCTTCTGAATTCATTGTAAAATGAATTGAGCCCTCCGTCAACACAAAGTCCTTAAAAAAATCCATTATGTCATCCTTGCCAGCCGAAAATGGCAATCCCCTCAACCGCAACACCCCCGTGTGTTCTGCTGAGTCTTTTCCTTCATCATAAGATTTGGCCCTTGGGACATTTCTGCGAGGGGAACTACCACCCCGAGCATCAGAAACTTCGTGGGCTATTGCCTTGTAATATTCCTGCCTCTTACTTCTGAACACCTCAACATATCTCCTTCCCATATTCTGCCTATTTTTCGAAAGGGCAAAATCAACCTGAAGAGGATATCCCAACACACAAAAAGCTTCCCCAGTGAACTTGCTATTCTTGTGGACAAAAAGAACATCAACAATGTCAAGGGTATGGAAGAACTCGGCAACATCAGCTTCTGTGCAATCAAATGGTAGACCACGAAGTTTGACAACAGGGAAAGGTGGAGGTTGTCCAACATAAGCATATGGAGTTGGGTTGTACATATAACTTGAACCAGGGGAAGTCCCATAGATTGAAGAGCCAGGGTCACCTAGCCGCTGACGCTTTCCACCCATTTCACGGCCATCGCCACCATAAGCAAATTTACTTTAGTTCTCAGAGACATAAAGAAACAGAAAAGAGAAGCAAACTCATCAATACTCTTTGTACAGATTATCAAGAATCATAACTAACTACTCAGCTACAATATTATGCATTCCAATTATACCATAACTTTTCATCTAATGACCATTTATAATTAAACATGAATTTTGGTGGGGAAGAAGAAAAAGAACACTGTTCCTACTAGCATGGTAGTTTTTTTTTTAATGGAAAAGCATTTCTCATCCAGTTTGCACAAAGTAACAATTTTTATATTGTAAAACATGAGTTACATACCCGTAACCTGAAACAGAACCTAGAAGAATAATAGCTGTATCATTACGAAATTCAGTATTAAGAATCCACAAGGTACTGTTTAGAGTACTTTTTATATTCTATAAAGAGACAATTATATTAATAGAAAAGTGAGAAAGAAACACAGAAAAGAAAAAATAGGGGGTCAAGGAGACCACACTAATCAAGCAGAACCAGAGAAAAGAACAAAAAATTATTTAGGATCTCAGTACTGTGTATATATATTTTCAAAGCTACCATTTCGTGGGTTTATTAAATACATAATGTAATGGTGCATAATACACAACTACAAGTCTACAATGATATGTACCTATAATTCAGGTCCTTTATGGGTAGAAAAAGAGGTCTAGACACCTTAAGTTATTCAACATGGAAGACAAAGGTAATAATCATAACCAGGGAAAAATTAGTAAACCATGAAAAGTTATCAGAAATCATGATCAAGGTGAATTGCAACATCCATGTTTCTAGTTTAAATTCACTTTTGATATTAGTTATTAAGTAAAAGTTCGACTTGCATCATTCATAAAACTATGCCATACAAGATAAAACAATCAACGGCACTATATGTAGCATGCAACTCAGGACTTTAATTAATCAAAACACTCTTTCGATTGGTTGAATTTGTAACTAGAAGGCACTCAGAACCTAGAAAGAGGAAGAGTCACTAAGACAAGAGCTAGGTAAGCAAGCAAGAACAAGAGGCTAGAAAAGGCAAGGCAAGGGCACCCTGAAAGGATCTTGTAGAATGAATTGATCCATTGTTGTATGCCCTATTTATCAGTTAATTTTTTCCTAAAGGGACCCACCATACTTTCTTTGAACCGGTTTACGCAACAAGGAGTAGGGCAAGGGAAGCCAAAAAGGAAAGGAGTTAATGGAACATATCTTTTTTATTTGAAACAATAGGAGCAAATCCAAACCTACTAAAATAAAGTGACAGTGGGACTTCGACCAATACATAAGGCACTGGTAGAATCAATCCCCGCATCCAAGACAAGATGCAACTGGTTTAGTGAATTTGTAACCCAGTAATCTTGCTCGTTGTTATCATGTGTAATTTCTCAGGGACTATCTCCATCTGCACTTCTTCTTCATGTGCTCTATGTGTGGAGGTGGGAGAATTAAGTCCTCAGGTTGCATTTATCTTTGTGTTTCTTTCAATATATCAGTTGTTTAGCAAAAAAAAAAAATAAATCATGTGCCTTCTCCTACATATCAAATTTTCATATGATGTGCACTATAGGTTGGCTCAAAATACAAAATATCCTCTAGGCTTCACAAATTCCTTAGTCCATGAAATATCCCATCTAACTATATACCACAGTGCAGATTAACAAGCAGCCCTCGTGCTTTCTTATGTGGAATAATTGCAAGGAATCAAACCAAAGAAGCCAGCATATAAACAATTGAACGGGTTAGAGATAGCGTTTGATTATGATCTCAAACAAAATTCCTAGGTTAGATACAGGGTTTGATTAGGGGTCGAATT
Source organism: Oemleria cerasiformis (assembly GCA_037349345.1). Lineage (NCBI taxonomy): Eukaryota > Viridiplantae > Streptophyta > Magnoliopsida > Rosales > Rosaceae > Oemleria > Oemleria cerasiformis. Next base: position 61,010 of record JAZGTL010000020.1, read on the forward strand.
TTACAACTCAAATTGAACGTAGGTTACAGTTAATATTACTTGATAGAACTCATGAATGATACAACCAACTAATATTCCTACTAAACTAGAACAATATGGATAAGCTCATTTTAACACAAAAACTTTTTTGTTTTATTAACTAGTACTGTATGAATAAACACCTAGGTCCTTTATAAATTAAAGACAAAACAGTTTTTTTTTCTCCTAAGAACAGTGGGTAGTCATATACCAATTTGTATCATCTACACTGAAACTGAGAAAGTTTTTTCTTCCATTAAGTCTGGAAAACTACCATATATAAATCATACCAAGTACTCATTACCTGGGTTAGCAATAGGAGCCCCATATAAAACATAATTGGGAAATTCAAATTAGCAATGTTTTCTTAAGATGAGGTCCAAGATCTTATTCAGGTCTTAACTAAATCTCGGTTTAGAGTTTTGATGAACTTAATACATGCAAAACTTCACCTTTAAATGCTTGTCAATTTTGAAACGAGGGAAATGATCAGTTCCTTAAAATTTAAGCATTGCACACCAGAACAAATGTTCCCCATGCCCAAAATGAAAAGAGAAAAAATATCTCAATCTTACTATCATCGTTACCAACTCAAACCTATTAAAAGCAAATGATCTAATTACAAATTACCAACAAGCAATTCATGGTTCTGACTCTAAGGGTTCTAAAATCATCATGTGCCAGCTCTGCCCCCAAAATGTGTTCAATTTTCTTCGTAGTCTCGAATATCGAGGCAAACAACATAAACCCAGAACATATGAATAATGAAATCAAGCTTTCTGCCCCTTTTTTCTTCAGAGGGAATCCAAACGAACCCATAAATGTTCTAAAAATGTGGAATTTAACTCATTCATAGCAATCAAGAATGAACCAGCAAAAGACAATAGAAAAGATTGAATCAAATAATTGGAGAAAGGGAACATTATTATGAATCAAATAACCTAAAGAAGGAACAGAAAAGAGCAATCTGAAAGACAACTCTCTTCAATGAATAATAGAGAGCAAGAAATTGGGAAAAAATGGTTAGAAGGAAAATAAATGCCTTACCCTCTGTAGAACATGTTCGAAAATTGTGTTCGTCGTCTGTCTTACCCACTTGATGCTTCCGTCTCTAAGTGAACAAGTTCAAAGTCTACTTTCGCGTGTTACAACCAGCAATGACTTATATGACATTTTCGACATTTTTTTTTTGTTTATTCCTTCCTAACAACATTTTGGCCAGAGATGTTAGACCGGAATATAACCATGAGTTAACCAAATAATTTTTTCCACCTTAAGATTCATTTTTGCGTGCCCCACACCTGTCACGTCATCAGCTGATAATTTTTTTTTTTCTGAAAAATGTGACTGGGAATCGGGTGAAATATTTTAAAGAATTTACGGTAATTAAATGCAAAATTTGAAAATCACGTCATCAGCTGATAATTTTTTTTTCTGAAAAATGTGACTGGGAATCGGGTGAAATATTTTAAAGAATTTACGGTAATTAAATGCAAAATTTGAAAATTGAGGAATAGCTTTGAAATTAATTGTTGTGGCATATATTAAACAAAATTCAAATACTAGACTTATATGTCACGTTCGGTGAGTATAATTAGATTGGATAACTCTTTATATTGTCAAAATAGATGAGGTTTCATTCAATGAGGATTTTTTTTTTAGAACAGTCAAATCACTGTTATTTACAAGGGAGGGGGATTCTACCACACGCAAGTCAATGCTAGAACCATCTGAACTACTTGGCCATTCTATGAAGATTAGACATAGAAGCAAACTTATATTTTCTAATAATACTATTTTGAGGGGATTATTGGATAAGTTTTTTTTTCTATATTACTCCCTCTAATGCCCTTAAAATAAAAAACATCAATTTTACAACGAAAATACATCCATTATTACATTCAATACATTGAATTGATGAATTATTCAATCTAATACAATCTCACTCACCAAACGAGCCCTTATGTTGCCATTGACATTATTTCACCATCATTTATTGATTGCCACATCAGATGGTTCAATTGATGTGGTCAATTAAGATGATTCAAATATCATTTCTCTAAATTCAATATTTTTTAAATATATTTATTTTCTTCCAATTTAAAACAGGGGAAGAGAGATCTGGGTTTGTTGTAAAAAGGAAAGCAACTAGCATTTGGGTTTGTTTCTAAACGATTAGTCATAAATGGGAATTCAATTTTCCTTTTTTGAATCAACATATCAGTAGACCCAGAGCTACTTGATATCCCATAAATCCAATTAAATCGTGTTGAAATGAAATCACTACTGCAATCGTTTACTCACTACTATGAACTAACCGGGTCTCTGACTTAATGGTCCAATTTAAATGGTATTGACCTCTAGGGATTTTTCATTTTTCAAGTCTCTGTAATAAAATATTACAAATGGCCTAACTGGTCATAAATTGGGAGGGGATTGTACCAAGAATAAAATATTACAAACTAAACTGCTACTTGGAATTTATGCAGTAACCAAAAGTTCTACTCAACCCACAATTTATTCCAAACATCGAGGTTCAGCACAAGTTTACATAACATAAACCTAAAACTAATCGTTTTCGCAGAGCGCATCAGACAGTTCCATGCTGGTTAAAGTAGGAGTTTCAGAGCTTCCTTATGAGGAGAAACAGCCTCTGATCAAGTTCAAAGTTCTTGAATTGAGAGGCTTCCCCCTTCAGCATCATCAAAAGCCCACCAAATGAAGCATTCACCTCCCTGAAGCCAAAATGACCAAACCCGTATTAGATGATATAAAGTTACACATAAAACCCCACTAATTATATTTTTCTATAACAAACTTAAGAGTAAAACGATAGTTGTATGATTGGGATCATTATCGTCCATACTATGTTGCAGAAATAACAAGCATCTGAGTCATAGTTGTAGAGGATATGATATCGTCTTGTTTTAAAAAAACATATAAAAATTTATGAGAAGTTTTAGTGGATATGATGCCATGCAATTTGTAAGTGGTTCATCAAATTCGTATAGGCTTATACCAATTCAGAATAGCAACTACTCTCACAATACCAACAATTTATCTTTCCTTCTTGTTGTCACAATCAGGCAAACAAATAGCACACTTTTAGACTTAAGCATTTTTTTATTTTAATACTTACGCTTTTGGATCACGTTTAGAACCTTCTGAGATTTTAAAAAGCTTCCCTTGCATGACGTATTCATATTCATCCGCCAATGTCTTGCGATTGCTCTGCAGAAAGGGTAAACTTTATTAGTCAGGCATAATCTGGCTCTACAAGTTGGTTAAATAGCTAAACAACACAAACAGATAAGGCTGAGAATGAATGTCAAGAACAAATGGAACACAGTAATCCTTAGAAATCATCTGCTCGTTGTCATTGTCAATTTGTCATTATTCAGGATGAGCTCATACTGACCTTCTAAGCTATAGCATCTACAAGTCAGCTTTATGATCTAATACAGGTTGATACTATCACCAACTTAAGAGCCCAGTCTGAGATATCGGTTTTTTTTCTTTAAGAAAATTTTTATGTGAGGGCAAGATATTTATAACCTAGAAGCGTAAAGAATAATATCTAGAAAAGAAGGTATTCACATAAATAACAATCTCAAGGTGTGGTCCCAATCTGCAACTTTGAGGGTTCTAATCAAATAGACCATATGGCAAACAAAGGAGTAACTAAATCATCGTTCATATAAGAAAATGGCCATGCCACACCAAAGGGGCTCAAATAATGTCCAAGGATATACATGAAAAAAAAAGAGAGAGATATAATGCTAGTCCCCATAGCTTAACACCCACATATACAAAGATTGTAATAGAAGCTGGCCAACCAACTTTGCCACACTCATCAATGTAATTCTTACCCTAACAATAAAGTTATTTGGATTATTGCACTTTATCTACAGCTCAATTGCAAAAAACAGTATGTAGGAAGAACTTTACAACAACTGATCTCCTATCAACGAAAATAGATTCTGCCCAATGAAAAGTATCTAGTACAAAAATACTTCTATGACGAAACCAGCTCCTCCAGAAAAATGAAAAACAGAAAGCAGCTCCACCACCTTATCCTCACCCCATAAACTACCATGTAATATTCCACCCCAACCTAATAATCATCCATGTTTTAACAAAAAGTATTCCAGTTACATATCGCATCCATCATTTGTAAATGAGCATAAAAGGCTACTCTTTATCAACAACTAAGCCAATCAAAACATGGAAAGAAAGTCAAAGAAGAGTGCCACCCCACCATAATTTATCCAAAATCTCAATCTCAAGAAATCACTCCTCCTGTACATAAGTTATTAATCCATCCACACTCCTATTGTCCTTTCACATACCAAAACCACATGAAATTCTCACTGCCCTCCTAAATCATCACCATATTGCCTCTCCATCATCCTTCTCCAAAAAATTTCCTACAGAAAATCTCCAAAGCCGTGTAATAGGGAAACCCTATTGATGGGAATGCAAGTAAGCAGCTTAATGTCCAACCATCAACTGTCAAAATGAACCAAGCATTCAGAATTCGATAAATGTACCACTACTCTTTCCCTAGTGCAGCTCATAGAAGCACCCATAAATCTTCTAAAACCTCTATACAACGGTTCTCAGAGAAACAATGGCTTTTGCACAAAAATAATCGCATTTACACAAAGGCCATCTCAATATGCTAACCCAATAGAAATTCCATGTAGGTCATAGGAAGGAAAACCTACTTGCATCCCCATTCTGTTACTAAACTCTTGTCAGCTGGCCCAACGAAAGGAAAATACTTCATTTTTTAAAAACACAAGATACTAATGATATAGAGTAGGATGATGGTATTGAGTATTGAGTGGTCAGTGGATGGTAAGAAAGTTAAGAAACAGATTATCTGCCTCAAAATCTATATAGTGCAAGATCTGCATAGGAACACTTCCAATATGCAGACTTCAAGAAATTACGTTCAAATTTTAAATGAGATTGCTTGATATCCGAACTTAAAGGCTCAGGACTCCCTAATTCAAAAACCACCTAACAAAATCCAAGCAGACAAACCTTAAGATCCAAAGACAAGATACCCATGACTTATAGAAACTGCTAGACAACCACCAATAACCAATTGAAAAAGATAATCCTAAATACACCAAGAATGATATCGAAATTCCAAAACTAGGGTTTTCCTGAAAATCCCAGTTCTACATGTTTTCATAAATGTCAGATGCTTGCAACAAAGAATAAAGATACAGCACAAATAAACATGAGCATGAATCTATTCTAAAATAGACAAAAATAGAAGGGAAAAGTTGAAGTTTTACCTGAGTGAAAAAGCCAGTATCAGGTGTTCCATCCAAATTGATTGTAGAAGTTAGAGCCATTGAGAATTTCTCACCTTCCCTCATGGGATATACTTCTGAATTCACATCTAGGTGCATGAACATCTCGCAAGTCTCACTCTTTGCTTCGATTCGAGTAACTACAGATACGCAAAATCAATTAAAAAAAAAGTCCTCTTCTTAAAAAGTTTTTGTTTCTTATTTTGAATAAGAATTTCGTGGTTGCGAAACGGAGGGATGTGATACCTTTATCAAACTTTTTGCCATCTGGGTTCAATCGCAGAATCTGAAATATATCCTCGAACAGACGATCAACCATCGTTGCCGCTCTCACCAGTGAATACTGTTTCACCAAAAAGTTCAAAAACTCGAATATGGGGCTTGCAGCTTGCTGGAGACCGAAGGCTAAGTGACAGCAAGTGTAGGAGATCAGCTGCGGCGCGTGTCTATTGCGGAGCTAGCATCTCCCCCTTACATATAATGGACGGTTGGGATCTGCACAAAATGCCAGATCATAAATAGTTGGCCAAACTTCATCCTTCCTAGCTTCCGCAGTGGTTTACCATATACTAGTTTTATGTATTAATTATGTGTCTCAATTTTCATTAATGTTTGTTTTTACTTATTTCTCCTCTACATTGAGGTAGGTCACTGGCCACTACAAATAGGAATCAAACTCTTAAGAAAACTCTTACAAATAAAAATGAGTCTCATTACTCTCAAATATAAGAATGAGGTCACCAGATTTTGATCATAAGACTAGCTCTGGGCATACGTAGCTTACATACAAAAAGGCCACCTTATTTAAAGACCTCAACAAAATGGTTTGTTGTGTTGTAAGAATTTCCTAGAAAGTTATATGACTAGGATTTTACTTGTTGTATTGTATGACAAATCCTTGAACTGAAATCATACATGGTTTGGTTCGGTCACAATTTCTCTTGACAAAGCCTTAGACAAACATGTGGTTGACTTAGATATGTGCTTTATTTTCCACCTTCAAAGTGTGATATGTAAGGACCATTCCCGAATTTCGCCTCGAAATCCGCGAAAAACCCTTATCCAGCCTGACAGCTATTTTTCCACAAAATTTACTACAATGAATACCTTTAATTCTTAAATATATTAAATAAACCTTATAGGGGTTCCGACAGAACTTCTCTTTACTTACTGACTACACTTACATGTCAGACGCATGATAGCTTACAGGTCACAGCCGAAACCTAAGAATAGTGGTGGTCCGAAAAGGTAACACGCATTGACACCAATTGTCAGTAGGTCAGACACTGCTGAAACTCTACTGTAATAACACAAGACAACTGACTTGTCAGCCTCTTATGAACCGTCAATAACTCGTCAATCTAGGTCACTACCTACACCAACCCATTGACCCGGATGGCGAAGGAACAAGACTTGGTTGAATTGAGTCTCACTGACTTACCCCGGGTCGAACTCGATATCCCTGCTCCTCTAGAGCATCCCGAGTGGTAACTCGATATCCGGGCTCGTCCCGAGCACCCCGAGTGATAACTCAATATCCCGGCTCGTCTTGTGCACCTCGAGTGATAACTTGATAACCCGGCTCGTCCTGAGCACCTCGAGTAATAACTCGATATCCCGGCTCGTCCTGAGCACCCCGAGTGACAACTCGATATCCCGGCTCGTCATGAGCACCCCAAGTGATAACTCGATATCCCTACTCCTCTTCAGCACCCAGAGTGATAACTCGATATCCCAGCTCATCCTGACACCCCGAGTGATAACTCGATATCCCGGCTCGTCCTGAGCACCCCGAGTGATAACTCGATATCCCAGCTCGTCCTGAGCACCCCGAGTGATAACTCGATATCCCTGCTCCTCCTGAGCACCCCAAACGATAACTCAATATCCCGGCTCATCCTGAGCACCCCGAGTGATAACTCGATATCCCTGCTCGTCCTAAGCACCCCGAGTGATAGCTTGATATCTCGGCTCGTCCTAAGCACCCCGAGTGATAACTCGATATCCCGGCTCCTCCTGAGCACCCCGAGTGATAACTCAATATCCCTGCTCCTCCTGAGCACCTTGAGTGATTACTGTATATCCTTGCTCGTCTTGAGCACCCCGAGTGATAACTCGATATCCCTGCTCGTCCTAAGCACCCCGAGTGATAACTCGATATCCCGGCTCGTCCTGACCACTCCGAGTGATAACTCGATATCCCTGCTCCTCCTGAGCACCCCAAATGATAACTCGATATCCCTGCTCCTCCTGAGCAATCTCAGTCCTCAACGATATGGCGATGAAAGATCCTTCGAACTCAAACATTGGAGAACCCCTCGACGATCTGGTAGAGACATACCCTCCAATGCCAGTCGGAGAACCCTCAACAATGTAGCGGAGAAAATCACCCTCCACACCAATCATCGGAGAATCTCGTGGTATAACCTAATACCTTGAAGAAGTATGCAAGCCCCGCTATCCCGGAAACCTAGTCCGTTCCTAGTATATCCAAAGTCCCGACTCAAGGAAACCCAGCCCTGAGGGACCCTTTGATATAAGCACATCTCAACTCCTCTAAAATCCCAAGTCAAAACCCACTCCGTTAGTCAACCACTACCATTGGGATTACTCAAATGAGGCTCTAAACGAACTTCTATGGCCTCAAAACCATCAAAATCCGATCTGGAACATCCCAAAACTCTAGCCACGCAACGCCGGGGGCCGACAAAATAGCCCCACGCGCCGCCACGTGCCGGTACTATTCACGGTAGAATATTCCATCAATCTGACAGAATCTCCTAACGAAATCGGCATATTCTGTCAACCCTGACGACGTTAGGGTTCCGTCAACCACAGCTAACCTTTGACGGAATATGCTAACGCCGTCCGAACCAGTCACCGGTGAAGACGGCTGCGCCACCGTGCGCCGCCGTCCGCTATCGTCGGCGACTCGCCGGAGTAGACGGTCGCACCGTCGACGGAAAACTCCATTTTCGGCCGACATTGAAGTTCTTCTAACTTCTTCAAAACTCAACCGTTTTTCATGAATTTTACGTTTAAATCTATCTACTTGAACCTAGGAATTCAAAAATGACGTCAAAACACTAAACCCGTACATATGCTGGCCGAAAAATAAATTTGAAATTTTGGGTTTTTCCTTTCCTCGGTTTGGCGTCTCCCGTGGGTGCCTCCTCCGATGGTTTGTACGATTGTGCTCGTAGGAATGAGGAGATTCCGATTTGTTCCATCCACCAACATAGGAGACATGGCCTTGAATCAAAGTTCAAATTCAGGGTTTTTGGGTCACACGGGTTCGGGGGTAGGGGTCAAAAACAAAATATCTACCCCTACCAAATTACCAAAATGCCCTGACAATCTAGACCCGTATCTATCGTACATGAACTTCGTTTCCATCGTGCCGCATATCTACGAACTCGTGAGTTCGAGACCTACGCAACGGTACCCGAAACACAGCTAAAAGTGTCTCGAAACAAAAATTAACTTTCATGCCCTTAACAACCAAGGGTAAATTCGTACTTTTGCAAAATAATTTTCAAAAATTCAATAATTAAGTTTCCGGGTCGTTACAATCACCCCCCTTAAAGAAATTTCGTCCCCAAAATTCCCTTAACTCAGGCCAAAAGACCAACCTCCTGTTTCAAGTTCTCTCGTATCACCACCGACACGAACTAGGCCCCAGATGCGATTCTCAATAGAACCAGTGCACTCTGCACATTTCCCTATTCCAGTCTCGATAACAACCCATAGGCGAGAACAACATCCATGAGACATTTTGAAGGCACCAGAATCCGTTCAACCCGGAACACACTTCGTAGCAGGTCATTGAGCTCGGGAGGTCCATCGCGGGTCCTACTCCCAACATCACTACCATCATCTCAAGTCATAATAACACATGACCGAAATAAACCTTGAAGCCAGGTGTCAGATTGGGTCGCGTGTACCAAGTACAATCAGCCTCTATGATCTGCAGCCAGGTGTCAAATAGGGTCGTGTGTACCAAGTATAATCAGCCTCTACGATCTGCAGCCAGGTGTCAGATAGGGTCACGTGTACCGAGTACAAACAGCCTCTACGTTCTAGCGGAGAGCTTCCTGCCACGCCAGAATCAGAGCATATCGATGACCTGGCGGAGGAAAAATCTTACCGTGCCAGTCTAAGAAAAATTTCGTTCAAGGCTAGTCGGAGAAAACCTTGGTGAATACGTGGTGGAAGATACCCTTGATCATGTGTACAACAATGCATGCATACGCAAACTTTCTTTTCAAACAAGTTCATAAAGCTAAGCCAAAAACTTACCGAAAAATCCATGTTTTGAAAAACATTTGGTGGGACCCACGAAAATCCAAATAATGAAAATATTATGTGGCCTGCAATTTAGTTTGAAAATCCTCCTCAAAGGAGTTAAAATCATGTAAATCAACCTGGACACACCAAACCCATTGTTCCCGAAAGTCCCTCCACACACCCGATATACCTCGAGTTGTGCAGAACCCTATACTATGCATAGACAGCCTCAACGACCCGACAGAGCAAATCCTTGACCCCAGCGTCGGAGCCCTCAACGAACTAAAGGAGCAAAAACTCATTAACGCTAGTCGGAGCAACTTTGACATCGGGAGATAGAAAACCAGTGAAAACGAAATCCGTGTTTTGAAATCTTTGTTTCTTGGCGTAAGCCAAATTCTTTGAAACATCATTTATGGCCAAAGCCAGTAAAATCATAATTACGGGTCTCAACCCAAATCATGGACTCAATAATTACTACGTCAAAACGACACCAAAATCGAGTCCAAAAACCAGGCCATTTCACCCAAAACACTTTTTCACTGAAATGTTGAAAACCTGTGTCTAGTAAGATTTTTTTTTTAATTCCGAAACTTGTCAAAAGCAATACATAAGAGAGTTTAATTCAAATATACTTGTATGCATGCATGGTAATTTACAAAACCAGGGTCTACTTACCAGCAACATCGACGCCTACCTCGCCCGTGCATCACATGTCCCCTACATGCCTCAGTTCTAGGTTGCAGAAGAGACAACGTCTCAGAGGCATCTCGTTGATATGAATCCTTAAATACTTTGCACACAAGTGTGCGGTATGCAGGAAGTTAAACCTAGAGCTCTGATACTAATTGTACGGACCCTTCTTGAATTTCGCCACAAAATCCGCGAAAAGCCCTAATCCCGTCTGACAACTCTTTTTCCACAAAATTTACTACCAGGAATACCTTTAATTCTTAAATATATTAAATAAACCTTACAGGGGTTCCGACATAACTTATTTGTACTTACTGACTACACCTACTTGTCAGACGCATGATAGCTTACATGTCACTGCCGAAACCTCGGAATAGTGGTGGTCTGAAAAGGTAACACGCTCTTACACCAATTGTTAGTAGGTTAGACACTACTGAAACCTCTACTATAATAACACAAGAAAACTGACTTGTCAGCCTCTTGTGAACCGTCAATAACTCGTCAATCTGTGTCACCGCCCATACCAACCCACTGACCCGGATGACAAAGGAACCACACTTGGTTGAATTGAGTCTCACTAACTTACCCCGGGTAAAACTCGATATCCCTGCTCCTTTAGAGAATCCCGAGTAGTGACTCGATATCCCGGCTCGTTCCGAGCATCCCGAGTGATAACTCAATATCTTGGCTCGTCTTGAACACCCCGAGTAATAACTCGATATCCCAACTCATCCTGAGCACCCCGAGTGATAACTCAATTTCCCTGCTCCTCCTAAGCACCCCGAGTGATAACTCGATATCTTGGTTCCTCCTGAACACCCCGAGTGATAACTCGATATCCCGGCTCGTCTTGAGCACCCTGAGTGATAACTCGATATCCCAATTCATTCTGAGCACCCCGAGTGATAACTCGATATCCCGGCTCGTCCTGAGCAACACGAGTGATAACTCGATATCCCTGCTCCTCTTTAGCACCCGAGTGATAACTCAATATCCCAACTCGTCCTGAGCACCCCGAGTGATAACTCGATATTCCGGCTCGTCCTGAACACCCTAAGTGATAACTCGATATCCCAGCTCATCCTGAGCATCCCGAGTGATAACTCGATATCTCAGCTCGTCCTGAGCACCCCGAGTGTTAACTCGATATCCCAGCTCATCTTGAGTACCCCGAGTGATAACTCGATATCCCTGCTCCTCCTGAGCACCTCGAGTCATAACTCGATATCCCGGCTCATCCTGAGCACCCCGAGTGATAACTCGATATTCCGGCTCGTCCTGAGCACCCCGAGCAATAACTCGATATCCCTGCTCCTCTTGAGCACCCCGAGTGATAACTCAATATCCTTGCTCCTCCTGAGCAATCTCAGTCCTCAACGATATGGCGGAGAAAGATCCTTCGAACGCAAACATTGGAGAACCCCTCGATGATCTTGCAGAGACATACCCTCAAACGCCAGTCGGAGAACCCTCAACAATGTAGCGGAGAAAATCACCCTCCACGCCAATCATCTGAGAATCCCATGGTATAACCTAATACCTTGATGAAGTATGCATGCCCCACGATCCCAGAAACCTAGTCCGTTCCCAGTATATCCAAAGTCCCGACTAAGGGAAACCCCAACCCTTTGATATAAGCACATCTCATCTCCTCTAGTATCCCGAGTCAAAACCCGCTTCGTTAGTCAACCACTACCGTTGGGATTACTCAAATGGGGCTCTAAACGAACTCCTATGGACTCAATACCATCAAAATCAAGTTAGGAACGTCTAAAAACCCTAGCAACTAGCCGTTGTGGGCCAGAAAATAGCTCCACGCACTAGTGGAAGACCATTCCACACGCCCTCACGTGCCGCCACGCTCCCCCACGAGACGGCACTGTTCACGGTAGAATATTCCATCACCCTGACGGAATCTCCTAAGGGAATTGGCTTTTTTCGTCAACCCTGACGGCGTTAGGGTTCTGTCAACCGTCGTTAACCTTTGAAGGAATATGCTAACGCCGTCAGTATATTCCATCAAATCCTTGACTGCGTCAGTTGACTCAACGGTCAACTAACGGCTGACGTCATCAACCACCGGCCGAACCAGTCGTAGGAGATGACGACCGCGCCGCCGTGCTCCACCGTTCGCCATCGCTGGAGTTTCGCCGGTGGGAAAAGACGGTCGCGTGCAGCCATCCGTTGTCGCCGGAAAACTCCATTTACGGCCGACCTTGAAGTTTTTCTAACTTCTTCAAAACTCAACCGTTTTTCACGTATTTTACGTCTAAATCTATCTACTCGAACCCAGGAATTCAAAAATGACCTCAAAACACTAAACTCGTACCTATGCTGGCTGGAAAATTGATTTGAACTTTCGGATTTTTCTTTTCCTCTGTTTGGCGTCTCCCGTGGGTGCCTCCTCCGATGGTTTGTAAGGTTGTGCTCGTCGGAAGGAGGAGATTCTGATTTGTTCCGTCCACCAACATAGGAGACATGACCTTGAATCAAAGTTCAAATTCTGGGTTTTTGGGTCACACGGGTTCGGGTCGGGGGGGGGGGGTGGGTGGGGTGGGTGTGTGGTTGGTGGTCCACAGAGAAAGAGAGTGAAAACTGAAGATGATGATAAGATCAAATGGTTTTTAGGGGTAAAAAAAATATCAACCCCTACCAAATTACAAAAATGCCCCTGATAATCTAGACCCGTATCTTTCGGATAGGAACTTCGTTTTCTACGTGCCGCCTGTCTACGAACTCGTGAGTTCGAGACTTTCAAAATGGTACCCGAAACACAGCTAAAAGTGTCTCGAAACAAAAATTGACTTTCACACCCCTTAACAACCAAGGGTAAATTCATCTTTTTGCAAAATAATTTTCAAAAATTCAATAATTAAGTTTCCGGGTGATTACAAATCACCCCCCCCCCCTAAAGAAATTTCGTCCCCAAAATTCCCTTAACTCAGGTCAAAAGACCAACCTCCTATTTCAAGTTCTCTCGTGTCACCACCGACACGAACTAGGCCCCAGATGCGATTCCCAATAGAACCTGTGCACTCTGTACATTTCCCTATTCCAGTCTCGACAACAACCCATAGGCGAGAACAACATCCATGAGACATTCTGAAAGCACCAGAATCCGTTCAACCCGGAACACACTTCGAAGCAGGTCACCGAGCCCGGGAGGTCCACCACGAGTCCTAGTCCCAACATGACTACCATCATCTCAAGTCATAATAACACATGATCGGATATACCTTGAAGCTAGGTGTCAGATACGGTCGCGTGTACCAAGTACAATTAGCCTCTACGATCTAGCGAAAAGCTTCCTGTCACGCCAGAATCATAGAAAATCGATGACCTGGCGGAGGAAAAATCTGACCGTGCTAGTCTAAGAAAAATTCCGTCCAACGCTAGTTAGAGAAAACCTTGGTGAATACGTGGTGGAAGATACCCTTGATCATGTGTACAACAATGCATACATACGCAAAATTTCTTTTCAAACAAGTTCATAAAGATAAGCCAAAAACTTGCCGGAAAATCCATCTTTTGTAAAACATTTGGTGGGACCCAAGAAAATCCAAATAATGAAAATATTCCGTGGCCCAACATTTAGTTTGAAAATCCTCCTCAAAGGAGTTAAAATCATGCAAATCAACATGGACACACCAAACCCACTGTTCCCGAAAGTCCCTCCACACACCTGATATACCTTGAGTTGTGCATAACCATGTACTATGCATAGAAAGCCTCAACGACCCGCTGGAGAAAACCCTAGACACCAGCGTCGGAGCCCTCAACGAACCAGTGGAGCAAAACCCCTCAATGCTAGTCGGAGACCATGACCCTACACACCCGATATACCTCGAGTGGTGCAGAAACCTGTGCTATGCGTAGACAGCCTCAACGACCCGACTGAGAAAACCCTCAACACTAGCGTCGGAGCCCTCAACGAACCAACGGAGCAAAAATCCTCAACGCCAGTCGGAGCAACCTTGACATCGGGGACAGAAAACAAGTGAAAACCAAATTCGTGTTTTGAAATCTTTGTTTCTTGGCCTAAGCCAAATTCTTTGAAAAACCATTTATGGCCAAAACCAGTAAAATCATAATTATGGGTCTCACCGTAAATCATGGACTCAATAAGTACTACGTCAAAACGACACCAAAACCGAGTCCAAAAACTAGGCCATTTCTCCCAAAACACATTTCCACTCAAATGTTGAAAACCTGTGTCCAGTAAGAATTTTTTTTTAATCTGCAATTTGTCAAAAGCAATACATAAGAGAGTTTAATTCAAATATACTTGTATGCATGCATTGTAATTTGCAAAACCAGGGTCCACTCACCAGCAACAGCGACGCCTACCTCGCCCGTGCATCACATGTCCCCTGCTTGCCTCAATTCTAGGTCGCAGAAGAGACAACGTCTCGGAGGCATCTCGTTGATATGAATCCTTAAATACTTTGCACACAAGTGTGCGGTCTGCAAGAAGTTAAACCTAGAGCTCTGATACCAATTGTAAGGACCCTTTCCGAATTTCACCACGAAATCCACGAAAAGCCCTTATCCCGTCTAACATCTCTTTTTCCACAAAATTTACTACCAGGAATACCTTTAATTCTTAAATATATTAAATAAATCTTATAGGGGTTTCGACATAACTTCATTGTACTTACTGACTACACCTACCTATCAGACGCATGATAGGTTACAGGTCAATTCTGAAACCTCGGAATAGTGGTGGTCCAAAAAGGGAACACGCTCTGACACCAATTGTCAGTAGGTCAGATACAGATGAAACCTCTACTGTAATAACACAAGACAACTGACTTGTCAACCGCTTGTGAACCGTCAATAACTCGTCAATCTGGGTCACCGACCACACTAACCCACTAACCCGGATGATGAAGGAACCACACTTGATTGAATTCAGTCTCACTGACTTACCCCGTATCAAACCTGATATCCCTACTCCTTTAGAGCATCTCGAGTGGTAACTCGATATCCCAGCTCGTCCCGAACACTCCGAGTGATAACTCAATATCCTAGCTCGTCTTGTGCACCCCGAGTGATAACTCGATATCCCGGCTCGTTCTGAGCACACCGAGTGATAACTCGATATCCCGGCTCGTTCTGGGAACCCCGAGTGATAACTCGATATCTTGGCTCATCCTGAGCACCCCGAGTGATAACTCGATATCTCGGCTCATCCTGAGCACTCCAAGTGATAACTCGATATCCTGGCTCCTCTTGAGCACCCAGAGTGATAACCTGATATCTCGGCTCGTCCTGAGCACCCCGAGTGATAACTCGATATCCCAGCTCATCCTGAGCACCCCGAGTGATAACTCGATATCTCGGCTCATCCTGAGCACCCTGAGTGATAACTCGATTACCCGGCTCATCCTGAGCACCCCGAATGATAACTCAATATCCCGACTCATCCTGAACACCCCGAGTGATAACTCGATATCCTGGCTCGTTTTGAGCATCCCGATTGATAACTCGTTATCCCGGCTCGTCCTGAGCACCCCGAGTGATAACTCGATATTCCGGCTCGTCCTGAGTACCCCGAGTGATAACTCGATATACCGATTCGTCCTCAGCACCCCGAGTGATAACTCGGTATCCCTACTCCTCCTGAGCACTCCGAGTGATAACTTGAAATCCCGGCTCATCCTGAGCACCCCGAGTGATAACTCGATATCCCAGCTTGTCCTGAGCACCCCGAGTGATAACTCGATATCCCGGCTCGTCCTGAGCACCCCGAGTGATAACTAGATATCTCGACTCGTCCTGAGCATCCCGAGTGATAACTTGATATCATTGCTCATCCTGAGCACCCCGAGTGATAACTCGATATCCATGCTCCTCCTGAGCAATCTCAGTCCTCAACGATATGGCGGAGAAAGATCCTTCGAACGCAAACAATTGAGAACCCCTCGACGATCTGGGGGAGACATTCCCTCCAATGCCAATCAGAGAACCCTCAACAATGTAACGGAGAAAATCACCCTCCATGCCAATCATCGGAGAATCCCGTGGTATAACCTATTACCTTGAAGAAGTATGCATGCCCCGTGATCCCGGATACCTAGTTCGTTCCCAGTATATCCAAAGTCCCGATTCAGGGAAACCCTAGCGTCGAGGGACCCCTTGATATAAGCACATCTCAGCTCCTCTAGTATCCCAAGTCAAAACCTGCTCCGTTAGTCAACCACTACCGCTGGGATTACTTAAACAGGGGTCTAAACGAACTCCTATGGCCTCAAAACCATCATAATCCAGTTCGAAACATCCCAAAACCCTATCCACGTGCTGCCGTGGGCCGGAAAACATCCCCACCCACCGCCACTGGCCGGTGGAAGGCCGGACCACGTGCCCTCACGGGCGGCTACGTTTCCCCTCGCACCGGCATTGTTCACGGTAGAATATGCCGTCAAGCCTGACGAATCTCCTAACGAAATCGGCATATTCCGTCAACCCTTACGGCGTTAGGGTTCCGTCAACTGCCATTACCCTTTGACGGAATATGCTAACGCCATTAGCATATTCCGTCAAACCATTGACGGCGTCAGTTGACTCAACGGTCAACTGACGGCTGACGTCAGCAACCACCGGCCAAACCAGTCACCGGAGAAGACGGCCGCGCCGCCGTGGGCGTCCATCTGCCGGAGCTGGAGTTTCGCCGGCTCCTCACTGGAGAAGACGGCCACGTTGCCCCGTGCCGTCGTCCGCCGTCCCTGGAAAACTCCATTTCCGGCCGACCTTGAAGTTTTTCTAACTTCTTCGAAACTCAACAGTTTTTTACGAATTTTACGTCTAAATCTATCTACTCGAACCCAGGAATTCAAGAATGATCTCAAAACACTAAACCCGTACTTATGCTGGCCTAAAAATCGATTTGAACTTTCGGGGTTTTTCCTTTCCTCGGTTCGGCGTCTCCCGTGGGTGCCTCATCCGATGGTTTGTACGGTTGTACTCGTGGGAAGGAGGAGATTCCGATTTGTTCCACCAACATGGGAAACATGGCCTTGAATCAAAATCCAAATTCTGGGTTTTTGGGTCACACGGGTTCCGGGGGGGGGGGGGGGGGGGGGGGGGGGGGGGGTGGTGGTGGGTTGTGGTCCCGAGAGAGAGAGTGAAAACTGAAGATGATGATAAGATCAAATGGTTTTTAGGGGTAAAATAATATCTATCCCTACCAAATTACCAAAATGCCCATGACAATCTAGACCCGCATATTTCGCATAGGAACTCCGTTTCCTGCGTGCCGCCTGTCCACCTGTCTACGAATCGTGAGTTCGAGACCTACGCAACGGTACCCGAAACACAGCTAAAAGTGTCTCGAAACAAAAATTGACTTTCACATCCCTTAACAACTAAGGGTAAATTCGTCTTTTTGGAAAATAATTTACAAAAATTCAATAATTAAGTTTCCGAGTCATTACATGATAGTTTTTTTCTTGTTTAATTATGTATTAATTTAATCATATTTCAAATTGGGAGATATGAGAGCATTGAATGTCATTATATTAATGTTTTTCTCTGATGTTAGTAGTCTAACCCATTTCTTTGTTGATTGATATGGGTTTCGTTTACTTTTTGTGGCAATTGAAAGTGGGAATATTGTGCAAATTGGTTTCTTTATGATTGTTAATTAAAGCCAAAATTAATAACTGCGCCTTGATTGTCCTTTCTTTTACTTAAAACCTTTGAGTCATTACAACTGAAAACGAGAAGTCCTTCAGTTGGACCTTTTTTAATCGCAGGTCCCTCAAATAAGAACAAGCTGCTTACAAAGTAAAAACTTTGTTTTTATGTTTGAGATATTGTGGATTTGGCGTGGCAGTAATGATATTCCAAACACCAATTAGCAATCCATTTATCCATCCGCAAGTTACTATCATACATTATGTGCAGATATCGAATGCTTGCATATATATATATATATATATATATGTATATATATATGTATGAACTTTTGTAGAACAGTTGCATTCTAAGAAATTTTATACACTACTGTAGCAACTGTACCCCAAGAATTTTGCAGAGCAATTGCACTCGCAAACAATTTGACATGGCAGTTGCACGTACTCAAACAAATTTTCCGAAACTATTTCACTCGCCTTTCCTAGAAAAAGCCAACCTCATCCTCATCCTTTTCCTAATCTCTCTGTCTCCCTCTGGAAAAATGCAGAATCCAAACCCGAAGTCTTAGAACTTCAATTAATTTTCTTTGAAACCAAATTTGGAAGAAATTTGTTACCTGGTGAGTTGAATTCGGTCAACGATCAAGGCCTTTTGAATATTTTATTTGGACTTCACGATTGAACATAACGATTTTAGAAGGGAGTATGAAGGCTTGAAGAGTTTGATGGTGGCTTTTAGAAAAAGGGTTGGAGCACTGACAATTATGAAGACCTAAAAGTTTGTACTTTAGGTCAGTGGCATTTGCGTAATATGTCCGCATATTTAGTTATTGCTAGGACCGGAAATTTGAGTTCCTACGTTTCCAAGTTATTTTGTATTCTAAATAGTTGTCAAGGACCTTAATTAAACTATCTTAATCATCATTTGTTATTAAGATGGGGTGGAGAGCTACTCATTTGATGGTTCTTGCACTGAATTGTAGTCTATGTTAAATTGAAAAAAAATAAAAATTAGCTCAAAAAGAAAATTTTAAAAATCTGGCCCAAAATCGAATTGGTACCGAAATCATACCTAACACAATTGATATGGAATGCCCGGTTTCAATCCTCAAATTGTGCAATACAGAAGGATACCGAATCGATTAAAATTTTTGGTATTATTCCAATATCGATCCAACCGAACCGAACTATATTGAACCGTACCTAAGGCTATATAAGATTATTTCTACACTAGTAAGTGTTATAAATGTGAGACTATAAGTACTGTTGATCCGTGATCCACGAACAAAACTTGTCATCAAAACCCAACAATCCAACACGTCACAAAACTCACTCCAGTTAAATGAATCTTGAACCTCCATCTCCTCCTTATTCCAAACACCCGACCCCTCTTTTAACCCTTTAAGGGCCAATTTGGTATTGCTGTATCTTTTTGAAAAATTATTTTTACGGTGTTTTTATTAAAAAGTTATTTTTATTGTTCTTTCATAATAAATAATTATACACTAAAATAATGTAAAAATAGCTTTTAAAAGTAACATGTAGATTGTTCTAAAAATTGTTATTAAAAGTCCATTATTTTTCAAAAAAGCAAAATTTTTGTACTGTTTCACTTTCAAATAAATCTGCTTTACAAAAAAAAATAGCAAACAGGGCCTAAGCCGATTATGCCGACATTAATGCATTGAATTTGTTTTAGAGTGAAAGAATATTTAACTATTGAACCTGAGATTTAAGCTTGTAAAAGTTTCCTCCTTACGAATAGCTTGCTTCAGTTGCATTTACAAACCACCGACATGCTCCCCATCCAATTCCGATACCTGTACGCAAACCCCATGAAGCTTGGTAATCCGCCCATCTTCACTTGCTGCTACCTATAGTCTTGCTCCACGTAAACAAACCCTTTCAGACGTACCTGCAATTTCGTCAGCTTCTAACCTCTGAATCCCATTGACTTCTTATCACTTCCTAAAATTGAATATTACAGCACCTACCAGGATACAAACTCAAAACATCTTCCGCTGCCCCGCTACTTTATATACAAAAAGATATTAAGGAGATAAATTATACAAATTGAATATCTGTTTTGTTTTTTATAAGAATTATACGAAAGAAATTTCATTGTACGTTAAAATTTATAAAAATTATACTAGATTTATGTTATCAAACTGTGACACATACAGTACATTCAAGTAAGAATCTTTTTTCTTTTGTCAAGTAAGAATCTATGTTCCGAGATTTTCGGTGTTAAAAAATATAATGTGAAAATAACTAGATACTCTTTACGAACAGAAGCCAGAAAATTCTCCCACGTGGCAAGAAGCCAACCAATTTTGGAGAAAGCGTCCAGGTAGGTAGATATTTGAAAATCGGAATATTCAGAAAAGTGAAAAATAGGAGAAGCTAAGTTTGAATTGAGTCCTACCACATTGACTGGAGAATTTTGGGCCTCAAAAATTTGTCTGGTTGATGTTCACACACCTTCAAAATCTCCCAGATTCTCTCACAACTTACTTGCACCAAAACACCTTGTTTGTTCAACATCACCTTCCTCCTCTCCTTATAGTTGATGAATCTTTGACTAGAATTGCTCATCTCCAATTTTCCTTGAAGCCCATTTCCAGATTCTTTGCATTCCTTTGTGGGTACCTCTTACTTCCCTGAATCAAGGATATAAAGATTGGATTTTGAGAAGAATCCTAAGGCTGAGCTGGGTTTATCTCAAAAAAGGGCTTTGAGCTTTAGTTTTTTGAGAGAGGATGATAGGGGCTTTATCTGTGGTGGGTTCATCAGTGGTGGACTCACATACTTGTCCATGCTTGTGCGTGGATGCCCTGCCTACAACTGCTATGAATCTCAAGAGTGGGGGAGAATTGGTTTTGCAAAGGAATTCAATGGCCAAGAAGCATTTGGCGAAACCAGGGTCCTTGGAGTTGAGCAGTTCGTTTATGGATTCCGGGCATGGCAGGCGACTCACCATGAAAGCTTTTCCTGGTGTTGTCATGAACAGAAGTATGAGGAAGCGAAAGAACCGAAGGTTCATGGTTGTGAATGAGCTTGCTGGCCAATATGAAGACAGTTTTGAGGATGTTAAGACGGTGAGAAACTTAACCCTTGTTGAAATTTCGGATCAACTTTATGTGAGAATTTAATTGGATTCATGTTGTATATGTTCATTGACATGATGCACTTTGTTGCGGTTTGGTGTGTTAAGTGCAATTCTTTATATGGTTGGAATAGGCATTGGTTACGATTTTGTAAAACTTTGTTTTCGAAATTTATCTTTTTCCATGTTTATGCAGTCTCATACCTTAATCCATTGTGATCCTTGCTCAATTTGATTTTGAATGTAGAATGAAAAAATGAGTAGTTTCCTTGAGTTCATTATAACCCAAAATTGGTAGTTGCTTGACTTCAGATATCTTATATTGAGAATAGTGATTATACAGTCTCATACCTTTCCGTTGTGATCCTTGCGTAATTTGATTTTGAATGTAGAATAAAAGAATGAGTAGTTGCGGGAGCCTGGAGTTCATTATAACCCCAAAATTGGTAGTTGCTTGACTTTAGATATCTTATATTGAGCATAGTGATTACACCATCCATTGTTTTGCATTGGCTTTGCGCCAGCAAACCAGGAGCTCAATGGAGAAGAAAAGCGTTGGGATTGGTGAATGAAAACTAGGGCCTGTTTGCCAACCATTTTGGTTTTAGTTTCTAGTTTTCTCATTTTGTGCTTGAGATGAAGGAAGAAAAGAGGGATGGAGGAAAGATGGTAAGGTAGATGTTGAAGAAATGTACAAGCAAAGGCACATGAAATGAAAACTAGAAACCAAAAACCAAAACCTATTTTAAGTTGATTTCACTTTCTAGATTTTGTCTTTATTTTTTCTTTTCTATTTCTTCCCCTCCCTACCACCATTCTTCTTCAACTCTCCTTTCCTCCCATCAATTTCCTTCACATGTTAAGCTCAAACAGAGAAAACTAGAAACTAAAAACCAAATGGTTATCAAACAGGCCCTTTGTAATGGTGAGAGTGATTAACTCGTCTTTTGAAAGAAAGTACCTCATGATTGGTGCATGATTATATGAAATTTAGGTGGCCCTTGAATGATTCATGAGAAGAACCCACAAGTGGTGAATAGGAAGATTATTATTTTATTATGAATAGGAGGAAGATACAGAAGGTCTCTGATCTTTATTTTTTTTTCAATTTATTTTTGTTATTTTTTTTTTTTTTTATCATGCATTTCATAGCAAGTAAAAGGGACTACTTGATAATATAGGTTACGGAAATCATTTATTTAACTTTAGATTCCCAGTTCTTTTGTTTATATTTCTGTTCATCTATTTTCTAATATGGAAGCTGGCTTTAAGTCTTTTCTCTGCTTCTTTTTTTCGTTTGCCATCTTGGTTCGGAAGGATTTTGTTTATGATGAATTATTTTGGAATGAAAAGCGAAAAAAATTGCAGTATCATGTAACTACATACTTGATAGAACATGAACTATCAATCGGATGCATTGTTACTTATTTCTTCTGATCCAGAATTGCATAATTTTCTGTTTTCATGAAGGTTATTATATGATTTGGGCTGGAGTATGTACTCATGTTAATCCTTATACAAATTGTGTTCTGTGATCTTTAGGGAAATTTTATTAGCAGCATACTAATGCTTCAATGTTCTTACTCCTTTATATACGTATGTCCATCCACGCACAAACTCACAAACACAAGCACCTTGTTACTTATCCGACTGTAATTTCTCTTCCTGCAGCAATTACTCAACTATTTTACGTACAAGGCAGTGAGGACTGTTATGAACCAGCTTTATGAGATGAACCCAACACAATATAGGTGGTTTTATGAGTAAGTGAGGCCATCAGACCGTGTCTTTCATAAAATGGATTCATGTTGGATCAGCTCACTAATGCATGAATTTGGAAATAAATCCAGATGCTCTCTCTACATAAGAAAATTTAAGCCTTATTCAGTACAAAATTCCGATACAAACATTTCCCTTCAACATTTGGTTCTGGTACCAGTTAAATTACATAGTTTTAAGTAAATCTTAGCAATATTTACATACATACATTGGGAGGCAGCATTGTCTTGGAGTAAACCCAGGTTTCATATTCAATAAATGATTTAATTCATCACTGTAAGTGTTACTTTTTCTATTGGGACAGATTTGTTGCAACACACAAGCCGGGAGATGGGAAGCGGTTCATTCGCACCCTTGGGAAGGTAGTCTTTGTAATATGTATATTATTTGGTTGCTTACAACTCATAAGAGGGAATAAAAAAATTTCTGTTTAATTTGTGCGTTTTTGTTTTATTTAGATCATTATTATATTCGACATCACTAGAAAAGGTTCCAGTAAATGATTCCTTGTGAATGATGGAAATAAAATCTTTGTTAATTTACAGGAGAAGCATGAACTTGCTGAGAGAGTAATGGTGACACGGCTTCACCTCTATGGTAAATGGGTGAAGGTAAGAAATTCTGAAACTTCCCGCTTGCCATCTTCTATTAGGGTGTGAAGATAAAATGCCACATCAAAATATTGATCAACTTTGCAAGGACTTATAAGAAGTTGGGCTACTTCCCCCGATTGCTAATAAATCTTGGGATGGAAGTTCAACTTCCTTTGTTTTCTTCATCATGCAATTGCTATGCACTTTAACATGCAAAATGTTGGACAATGTAAGAACTATCTTTTCTTGGATCCAATTTGATGCAGAAATGTAATCATGCTGAAATATATCAAGAAATCTCTGATGAGAACTTGGAATTGATGCGTGAACGGCTTATTGAGACTGTGATATGGCCCTCGGATGACAACACGGAGAAGATTGGCTGAGGGATCGCAGCTTCATCGCGTGGTTGAGTCATTCTTACACTGTTGTTCCTAGTCTTCGGTAGTTTTCACTTTACATAGCGGCTTGGTTCCTCACCAGCCTGTCATTTATATTATTTGCCACCAACTAAAAAGTTGCTCAATATTTTCTGGACAATACTTGCATTCCACCTATTGAGATGCCCTCGTATCATCATTTCGATTTATCAAATTATTTTTGTATATATATCATAATCGGAACCGTTCATTCTCTAAATCATCATGTCAAGATCATCTCCGTAAAAAATAAGTAAGATTTGAGGTCGTTTAGTCATTCATATTTATCAACTAAATGGACGATTCTCCATAAGGATCCTAATTCTTACAAAAATCGTTGATTTATTTGATACATGTGAATGAATAAACGACCTTCAATCTTGTTGATTTTTTACGGAGATGATCTTGACATAATGATTTAGAGAATGAATGATTTCGATTATGATATATGTCAACATGTAATTAGTTCATATCAAAGGAGTGGTATGAGGGCATCATCCCACCCTAATGGGATGTAAGTATTGTCCATATTTTCTTGTGTAAATTGTATATAAGATGCTGCACTCCACGAGTATGAATGTGATCCAAATGATTTAAAGGATATATGCTGAATCTCTTTAAATGTTCTTGACGGCTGCTTCTTTTATATGCACAATTCACGTGTAAAACCTTGTTAAGACTTCAGTTTTTCCAGAGAGATTTGTTTATTTTTTATTGGGTTTTTTTGGCAATTATAATGGTTTTTTTTTTGGGGGCAAATTCTGGCGGTTATGAGGTTCGAAGACTGGCTTTGTTCGTTTTTAATGCATTTCATTTCTTGTCGTCGTCCATGAAATCAGAAATGAGGACCTCATCCAACTAGTGTACATTATTATCTAAATGCACAGTATCTTACAAACCACGACACAATTCCTTGTACGCCTAAAATCCTTAGGAGATAAGAACTAGTTTCATGAGAAAGAAATTATTGCAACAAATTTTCAAATTTATTTCCGACAAAATGATATATAGATGCTATAGACATCAAAACAACTACCTACTTTAAATCTCAGCTGATGAAGGAGCAATGAATCATGTATTCATGCATGATGAGCTCACTCATAACCTCATCCATTCGTAACTAAGATTCTGCCGTATGTCAAGTGCCGTGAAGTGAACTCCTGGAACCACCGTAGCATCAGATACTTCACTACAGGGCTCGGCTTCCACGAGGCCAATTGATGCAACAACATGTCACAAATACACTGGTCACTACTTTATACATTTCCACTGTATACGCATGTTTACAAATATGACAGACGAATGCAACGCAACACTATTTGTACACACAATGTGATGCAGAGTCAAATAGTACGCTAAAATTACACATCTACATGGTAGGAAAGCGCTTCAGAAAAGGAAAACGCACAAAAAGCGGAACACAAAGTATGAGATGTTTAAAGGTAAACCTGGTTAGGAGTACCCACAAAATTAGAAAGCCCACATTGCTCTGACTGGACAAAAAAGAAGTTGAGAGCAATGCGTTTCACCTGCAAAGGAAAAATAACAATGTGAACATAAACCATTCGAAATTAGAACAACAATTCATATCTTCATAAGCTCTTTCAAGGTCCCAGTCGGGAAAAAAATAGCTTCTAATGAAAACTAACTACAGCCATTTCTCAGAATATTGAAATTACAAAAGATTTATCATGTTCAGATATCAGGTTATGTATGTCCAGCACAAAGTTACTTTAATAAGCTGGACGAAATTACTGGACAAAGATACAGTCTTGAGCACTGGTACAAGTAAAAACTATCAGTCCAATACAATTCCTTCATAATTACATATCAAAACTATTCCATTATTCTTTCCAAACAAGACATTTAACCCCTCTTTTAAATGGAACACATTATATTTGTCTTGGGACATACGAAAAATTTCTAATTTTAGGAGATCTGATAAATTATTCAATGCTTACTTTTAACCAAGTCATTGCAAAATGAAGCTTACCATGTGGTTGTAAGCCACAGTTGAAAGGCTGAACATAAAATGAGGTCAAAACTAGTACAACTTCATCATTAATCTTTGTTGCCAGAGATTCAAGGGTAGAAGAATCATGTTGAGTAATCACCGCAGGTTGTAAACTGCCCTAGTGCTGTTCTTACTCGAAGCTGTGCCACATGATGAAAAGGTTTAGTAGATTATCACAACCAATGGATAAATAACCAATTTGATATATAAGATGAAAACCTTCACGTCTAGGCAAGGATCGTTGATCATGCACTTTACTTGAGAAACTATGCCAACACTGTGTAATTTTACAAGTCGGTTAAATGCACCAGGACTTGATGGAAGAGTAAGATTCACAATTGCCCAGACAGCAGCTGTACGTAATTGGCTCTCATTACTCTGCAAAAACTTGAGAATAAAAGATTGTGTCCCATTGTCTGCATGTGGAATGAGTTGATACATAACTGCTTCCTTGTGAAATTCATTCCCACTTGCAATATTGCTGAGCACATACATTCCCTATATGAAACGGATTTTATAAACCTATCATCATGATTTATGATCCAAACAAGAAGATCAAAGATCACAACTGCAAAGGACAACAATAGTCAAAGACTTACACACCTACTCCTTTCGTCTACATATTTAGGTCTCGCTGCAAGAGAAAGTAAACGCTTGTGTGCTAAATCATACACTAACTCCATTTTACCATCACAGGATTCACTTCTAAGCATTTAAGCATGAAATACTTACCCAATTATAATCCTATTAAGGATGGAGATGATGTAACTTTAGCTAAAGCAGTGACCTTCTTTCTGAATCAGAAAAGCAACTAATTGGCCCACTAATTGCAAGACCAAGAACTACAAACATCTTTATCAATAACCCTTCAATTAAAACATGGTAGTCCATATTATCCCTGTTTAAAATACCAATTAATAAGGTAACTGAGTCTAGTTTCACAACATTAGTAGGCACAACATACATGTTTTCAGAAACTTTCAGTAACGTATATTATAAACATACTTTCAGGAATGAAATATCAGAACTTAGGACTGCCATGACTGCATCTCAGAAAAGGCCCCTATCAGATGCCTATTTACTTCATCAATCATATAAAGAATTCTAACCTGTATCCAAATTTCATCTTTTAAAGCATTCTGCAATTGCCTCCCTACAGCATCTAATATCATACCATCTTCAGCAAAGACAAGCTCAATAGAATTTACACATCCATCAACCAGATTGCGAACAAGTGCCAGAGCCTGCTCTTGGACAAAAGGTTCTGGATCTGCTGGTGCAAATACATTTTACCAATGGTTTATGTTCATAACTAAAACATTAACATAGTATGAGAATTTTAGAGGAAAAATTGAAATACCACCAATAAACCATCGCCTTACCACAGATAAAAGTTGCTAATGATGAAACTGTGAGCTCCATGAATATCTCTTGTTTACATACAATGTCTGCAAGGAACATCAAGTTCCTTAAAGCCCATAAAGCATTGAACCTCACAGTTGAATCCATTGATTTTGATAACTGAACAAGCCGTTTCACCCCTCCACACTGTACAAATAATGACCTACGCATGGAAAAATCAACGGCTATGTTTCCAATAGCACTGAGAGCCGCAACCTGTAAAACACACAATTGAAGGAGAGATTTACTATAGATTAATATTATTTATTATAGGAAAAGAAATGCCAATCCAAACTTTAACTGTATGTATTATCATGATGACCAGTTTGCAACAAACTTATACTTTATTACTGAATGAGTAATACATCGTTCAAATAGGAATTGACTATTTGAAAATATAGATTGCGGCAGATAAACCAGGGCCTTTAATGACAAAACAGCTAATGCATCTCACATTTTTCAGGGAAAAGTCTCAAATTTCGGAAATTTCTGAAATAGGGACAATGAATCCTGATGAACATAATATACATATAAATGACTGCAAAGCATAAAAAGTTTCAATTACAATTAAATCTAAGCAATTACCAAAAAGGGTGATCAACAAAAGATGGGTTAGTGCACCAGTTTTCTGTTCAATCAAAATATGGAATAAACTCCAAGATCTAGTCATATGCTTAGCTTGGATACCTCTCCCAAACATTATAAAACGTGTACAATTTGGACACATTTGAATGCTGAACTTAAAGATTGCTCACAGAGTGATTGAAGCCATATGCTTAATTAATCTTTCTCTTTCATCAGCTCTATCATATAACAAAAACAGCTTAAAATAATAATATGATGAAGTAGGGAAAGGCTCGGGAAGTATTTCAAAGTACATATTTAAAAGGGCTATTTAAAATGGTATAACCACCATGAGAAATGAGGAGGTGAAGTTAGTAACCATTTAGCATTGATTCAACTGGATTCTGTATTTCATTCATGTAAAATGCTCGGGAATAATATGAGACCAGAATCTAAGGAAGAACAGCTCACAGGCAAACACAGTCATCAGTGATAAGTAACCATATACCTGGACAGAAGTAGAAGAGTCATCCAATAGCTGAATCAAGGGGGGGACAATCATTTCATTCATAAAATTGCCTGCACACAAGTTCTGAATGACAATTTATTAGAAACATCTATGCGTCTAATAAAATTATAAATATGATTAACCTAGTACACATTACAAACCTTGATTGACCGAGAGACGCATCTTAAGCAAATGCAAGCTGCAGTACGTACGTCAGAACTATCATGAGTTAGCGCGTCAGATACCAAGTTCAACGCCTATATCGAGGAATATATCAGTTACAAACTGGTTCGAATTTAGACAAGCATAATATCAGTTATAAACTGGTTGGAATTCACACAAGCATAAAAAATTTACTCATACAAGCATTACATTTCGCTTAACTCAGCCGAATTACCCAAGTAGTCATAACTAGCAAAGAAAGGGTATTCAATAGGCTCATAATTTTCATGTAGAAAAAGAAAAACTTAAGCAGGCATTGAAAAGTTGGCTGATCATGTTAACAGTAGACAACCGTATATTTGTAAACTCCAAAAACCAAATTAAAGGAACGCAAAGTTTCTACCCTTAAAGAATTTAAATGCATAAATTTATGTTCGACTGATCAATGCCTAATAACTACAGATAACCAAACCACAATACTCAGTATTAAATGTTCCCAACAAAAAAAAAAACCAATTGTAGAGGTACATTAGCCATTCAACTGAACAAAGCGGGGAGATGAGGAATACAGGGCCCTTGTCATGATGCTTTACTCACAGATTGGGAATATAAAGATACAAAACCAAATGAATAGAAAAAAAAAATAATGGAAAAAACAGTAATAACCATGACTACAGATTACCAAACCCACACTACTTGGTATTAAATGTTCCCAAGAAAAAAAAAATTGTAGAGGTACATTAGCCATTCAACTGAACAAAGCAAGGAGATGGGGAATGCAGGGCCCTTGTCATGATGCTTTACTCATAGATTGCAAATATAGAGATACAAAACCAAATGAATAGGAAAAAGAACACAATGGGAAAAACAGTAATAACCATGACTACCAAAACTAAATGAATAGAATAAAGAATATTTTGGGCAAATAAATAATAGAACACCCAAGGGCGCAAGTTAATGTATTGTATGAAGCAACAGACCTCCAATGACAGGAATCTAGACCTGCAGCTCTCCAACTTTGAGCATAGATCAGCCAGTGCCAGCAATATCCCTTGGATACGTTTGGGCTGCAAGTTATTTTTTTTCAAGTGGTTGTAAAGTTTATCAATAGCATTTGCCTCAAATGCTAGTTTCTGTAGGTCTGCTTTTTCTGAAATTAAATTAGAAAATGCAAAGGGAGCTTCATCTCCAACTTGACCAAGATCATCATGAAGCTCCAGTAAAATATACACCAACTTGTTTTTTATCCCTATATCTTGCAAATAGCAAGCAGAAGTGTTTCTTATAACAATCAAGCACATAGAGGCCAACAATCTTGTACGGGGATGCTTATCTTTTGTCAATTCAATTACAGAACTCAAAGCTCTTCCACTTTCAGAGCCAACAAACTCCGAAACAACTTCACCATTGTTCTTCATGATTGTGGCTAGCGACTCTAAACAATTATCTCTCTGACTTAGAGTGCCTTCAAGAAGGCTAATTAGCTTCTGTAAAACCCCAGCATGACACAGTGCCTTCTGCTCTAAGGTAGTTTCACAAGAATGTATGATTATACTTGCACCAAGTCCAGTAACATTTTCACTCTCACTATTCAATAACGACAGAAGATATTCCATGTTTTCCTCTTGAAGGATATCAAACTTAGGAGCAAGTTTCGACTGATAAATCATTCTTAGGGAGCGTGCACCAGCATCCACAACCTACAACACAAATAAAAGCATTAAACATGCATTTAAAATGAGGGACGAAAAAGGTACTCATAGATGCAGACATATTAGAACAATGGTCAACTCTGCAATTAACCCAGCGAATAACATGAGAGCAACACTAAGAGGAACATTAACAAATAGACGAACATGGAAATAGAGTATCTTGCATATACGCTAAAGATTCGTAAACAAAGGAAGGACAAGGGATTTCCTTCACGCTTATCCACTTCCATGGCCCCCTCCCATTAAATAAGAAAGAATTCCATTGGGGAAAAAGGCAAGATAGGGGAAATATGGAGAGAGATCCATAAACTGCAGCCCATTTTAAAAAATGGAATGTCCGGAGGTGTGTAAAAGTTGTTCTAACTTGCTTAATGTGTAGAGTTGTATACTATCTTACATGTGAACTTTATTGAGCATCAGGAATTCATTTCGAGAAAATACATACCTGACACCTTAACATGGATAAAATATAACTCTGGATTGTGGAATTCCAAAATTCTCTCTACTACCCATGTTTTGATCCACTTCGAATCAAACTGCCAACAGGAGAATTTTTTATATCATCTAGATATGTATAGGATCTTTCATATGGGAGTCACTCCAACAATCCTCAGTTTAAAATTATGGCTTCCTTCTACTAGCATAAACAAACATAAACCCATACCTATTCATGGAGATAATTAATACCAATTCTATATAAATACTTGCTGGCATTTTACAAATGAATAAACAAATAATGGCTGTTCTGCACTGGAAAAGAACAAAAGATTTCTTATTAGTGACTTCACAAAAGTCATTCATAGCTCTTTGATGGTATTTTTCAAGTTCTCTTAATCAAAACAAAGGCCCTTGAGATCATCTTTTTGACATTTTCCTGTAATAATCAGGACATAAATAGAATGATTAACTTCTGATACTAGTGGTTTCCAGGTTTTCATAGAACAGAGTTAGTGAAAATCATCAATAGAGGTTGCATCATAGGATCTAGGGCTGTAATAAAGGTTTCAAGGCCAATAGTTTCAGGGGATGGGTCTAGTAGAATAGATTTAGTTAAAAATTAATATGCTATACTTCAGAGGGTAAAGGGGGCAAGATTTCAAGGTTTCAAGATTACAGGTTTCTCAAATATTATATATGTGAGCTATCTTACCCAAAATATAGTAATTACCATTAGTGTATGCATTAAATGTACTTATCTATGCACAATCTCCCTGTTGTTCTTTGTGAACTTTGAACCTATAGCCAAATACCAATCTCAACCAGCTCTTATCACTTGAGCAAAGGTCAAGGGGCCCATTTAAATTATTGATTTATTTTTATTCCAATTTGGTTCCACCGCCTCTCAAATCCAAAACTTGTAAGCATGATAATAGTCGTATAGATTTGTGTTAAATTCTGCAAATCAAAGCCTCAGAAGATTTTAAGGTCAGATCCTAAAAAAAATCCTGAATAACCAAACATTTGCACATACCCAGAACTAATGAGAAACACCGTAGGGTTTGGACTTGAATTTATAACAAGGCTAAATTTGTTGCTTAGACTATTACAATGCATGTATGCTAGGATATGAATAAGAAAACGTAGGATTTGAATAAGAAGAAAGCAAATGGATTTCAAATGACTCTGCATATATTTATTTCAAATACCTTCCAATAGCACTACATCTAGTTATTTCAAATACATTGAATCTAGTGTTTTCTAGTTTTTTATAGCAAATTTAGCCAAGTAAATCTAAATCCCTACCTAAACAAATGGACCCTAGGTTCATTTCACACAGCTAAAGCATGTGGTATTGATCTTTGTTATAATGCGAATACATAGTGATATGGTAATACCAAATAGGAATGGTGATTGAAAAGTGAACTAAAGGCACTAATCCGTTGTCATGAAACAATTCTACTGAAGACTATAATCTTTTACTGCTCAATAGCCAAGAAATGGCCGTTAATATAGTCTGATGAAAAAAAAATGCACTTAACTTTTCCATTCTTCGTACCTGTGTTTCTCATAATTTCTATTTTGGCTAAATTAGAAACTTA
Organism: Oemleria cerasiformis; assembly: GCA_037349345.1. Classification (NCBI taxonomy): domain Eukaryota; kingdom Viridiplantae; phylum Streptophyta; class Magnoliopsida; order Rosales; family Rosaceae; genus Oemleria; species Oemleria cerasiformis. The sequence continues at coordinate 93,266 of JAZGTL010000020.1, forward strand.
AGCAAGGAAAACCGACCTTTAGGTCAAAGAATACTTCATCAAGAAAGCAACACAACAGAAATGGAATTCAAATCATCTAAATAGTAGCAGAAATGATCAACTACCCTAAATTTAATGACAAATTCACATAAAGGAAATTTAAAACCTGAACAGCAAAGTAATAATTCATATTAGTCTCCACATTCTCACATTTTAACGGCAACCAAACACTGTAATTTGTAATTCATTACGCGACCAAATCAAATAAATGTTCTCATCCAGGTAAAGAAAGGAGAAAACCAAATAAATATGCATCAAATTGATTTCATTTTACATAACAAGATGAAAAATCAAATGAATTATACCTTATCATCCAGATGCGATAGAAGCAAGAAGAGGTTTGGAAAGACGCCGGCATCAAGAACAGCTCGGGCGCCGGAATCGAAGCCGCAAGCGAAGCTTCCGAGGGCAGCAGCGGACTGAACAAGGAGATTGGAGTCTTGTTGGGCCTGAAATTGGGCTTGGCCCTGTGCTTTGGAGGCGAGGATGTCGGCGACGGGTGGGACCAAGCCGTTCTCGATGAAAGAGAGTTTCTTGGTGCGGTTGCCGATGATGCGGTTCTTGAGCTCTCTGAGAGCCTTGAGCTGGACTTCTGAATCAGGTGAGGTCAGCCGGGATAGGAGGTCCGAGTGGGGCCCGCTGGTTGTGGTTGTGGTTCTGGTTGTTGTTGAAGGGGCTGAGGCTGAGACCGAGACGGAGGCTGAGGCTGAGCTAGGCATCGTCGTCTCCCTGAAGAAACCGATTCGGGTGTCATGCAATGCAATGCAATGGCCACCAAAAGCTCAGGGGAAGAAGAAGAAGAGCGAGCTATAAGCTATAGCCAGCGGAGAGAAGAAGGGATGACTTGAGGAGAAAACGAGAAAGAGAAAACTGTCCCCTCGGATAAACATTTCAGTTTATTATTTTCAGACAAAAATAAACCAAATTTCTTTTCTTAAATTATTTTTTAATTTTGGCTTATTTCATCGATCTCCCCATACGTGGTCTGGTCTAAAGTCTTATTTTATCTTGGCTAAACTATATAAAATATCCAATTACAGGGATCATTTTAAGTTCATATCTCAATTATGAAAATTTTCATCTAAGTATTCAAACTATCAAAACACAATATCTAGTTACCACTGTTAATAATCTGTTAAAAAAATCTTTTAAATACCCAAGTAGTACTTGTAGGGCTCTTCTCATATTAACTTGGACGCCATATAAACAAAAGAAAAATTTGAATGTATTAAAAATAATAAATAAATAAAAATTGAATATATTAAAAATAATTAATAAAATTTGAAAATAAATTATAAAACAAAATTATTAAAAAAATTATTAAAAAATTCTTAAAATAAATATAACCCCCAAATTAGAAATAAAAAAAGATGAAAAAATAAATAAGAAAATAAAAAATAAAAACCATAACCAAACCTGCAATCTCATCCATCCCACCCTTCCAGATCGATAAAAAACAATCCCACCCTTTCAGCGGCAAACCTCCTCACCTAGCGGCGACCCCACCCTTTGTATCAAATCTCATCAATTCCCACATCAGACTTGCTGTTGATGATATTGGAGAGCACGATCTCGTTCTTATGCAAACGGGGTAATTGGTCTTTGACGGACTGGATCAATCACAATCACGATCTCGAATCTCAGCAATCTCGGTACGAATTCCGGCGATTGCGTCTCTCTTAGAAGGTTGGGTGCGGTCGAATTGATACGATTGGGTTGCTGCTATTACAGTTTTTGGCTTCAGAAAAAGCAGAACTTTTTTTCGCGATGATTTTGGGTTGCCTGGGACTGTCAAGCTCGATGACGGTGAGGTTTGTCTTAATAATAGAAGAAGACATCGTCTTCTTTTCCTAATTCCTCATATCCACCTCCCTCATCCCCACCGCCACCAAGCCTTCTCTCTTTCCAACCCGCCACCTCCCCACCGCCATCAAGCCTTCTCCCTTCCGCAACCCTCCTTTCCTCCCCACCGCCATCAAGCCTTCTCCCTTCTGCAACCCTCCTTTCTAATTTTATTTTTCCAAGTAATTGATGAGAGGAAAAAACAAAAAGAAACCCAGCCCCTATTTGCTCGTCCCAAACCCCAAGCCATGGAGCCACAAAGCTCGTTCCAGACAAAATTAGAGGATTGGGAGGGGCAAAGGTCAACGGCGGACTTTGGAGGATATAAAAGGCACCCCGATTGGATGTCAGTCCCGATCTAGATTAAAGTTTGAATGGGGAAGCTTCAAACTAGGTACACAAAACGGTTGAATTCAGAAGAATATCTCAATTTCTAAAGATTTGGAAGAAAAATCTGTTTTTTTTTTAAAAGAAAAGCCTATCAGATGAAGCATTCTTAATACACCATTGTCGGATACAAAATCCCACAAAACTGATTTCATCAGAGAACATTATTATGTGGCTTCAAGTATGAAGAAACTTTGTTCAGGAAAAACCTGCAGCCTATGTGAACCTCAGAGATCATCAAGAATCGGATTTTATAACTTTCGGTTTTGATCGAGAAAAATCTGTTTATGAGATATTGTATTAAAGGAAAATATTTTTTTTTGGATTTATTTATTTTAAGATTTTATTAATTATTTTTAAAATATTTAAATTTTTTTTTTTTATTTACATGACGTCGAAATTATCATGAAAAATGGCTCCACAAGTACTACTTGGACACTTAACATATTTTTTTAACAGATTGCTAATAGTGAGTACTTAGATGTGTGTTTTAATAGTTTTGGTATCTAGATGAAAATTTTCATAGTTGAAATATGAATTTAAAATTACCACTGTAATTTTGGTATTTTTATGTAGTTTATCCTTTTATCTTTCAGACTTTTATCACCGATAAGCATAATATTATTTTCTTATACCAATCAATTTCATCTTTATCCATTATTAAACAGATCAATGTAATTCTACACGTCAACTATGTCATTAAGTATTTCGTCAAAATTGTTCACATTCATCGTACATGACCACTTTTTAAAGGGTAAATTCGTGATATCACTCATGCCACCACTATTTATCGCACCAACCATTTTTTTTGTCGAATTAGGAATATGTCAGTAGTTGGCAATCCTAATGTTAGCATAATTACATTTAAAATTCAAAGCGCATAGCTTACATCTAATCAAATCACAAATAGACTTGATAATAGAACTAGGAAGAAGTTGACCTCGACCAAAGATACGCCTATTACGCTCCGTCCAAATGCAGTAAACAGTGGTAGCCAATAAGAGTTTCATAACTAGTTTACCCAGAAAACCTCCTTTCCACCTAGTGGATATGCTACCAATGAAAGAAGGCCAACCAGGCCTAAGGCAAGGAACACCACACCTACCTAGAATCGATTGCAAAATACCATCAGTGAAAGAGCAATCAAAGAATAGGTGTTGGTGGGATTCAGAGGCTAACCTGCATAGTACACAGTGTTCATTAGGACAATTGGAAAAGTGACGAATGCGGTCCAAAGTTGACAAATTGCCCTGGATAGCAAACCATAGGATGAACCCCGCCCAAGGTATCATAGCCATGTTCCAAATGAGATGAGCCCAAAGAGAAAGTGTCCTATGAACTTTCACCTGATTCCAAATTGAAGAGGAAAAAAACTTCCCATCCCCATACTCTGTCCAACAAAAGGAATCAGTTCTAGAAAAATCAAGATAGATAGAAGCACTAGCCACCTAAATAGCTAAGAACCCAATATGAATAGTGAAGGGCCAATTCCAACTAGCCTCAACTATGAAAACACCAAGGTGTTCATCTCGGTTAAGACCTGAAATTGTTACAAGGTCATCATTCCCACCATCAAGAATAGCGCCCAGCGAACACCAAGAACCATGCCAAATAAAGATCTTGTCCCCTTTACTCACAAGGGCTGGATCAAGGGTTTAACAAGGTAATTGATTTGGAGGAGCTTCCTACAATTCCATGAGCACATTGAAGGAATCGACAAAGACCGGAAACAAGCATCCTTGATCAAATAAGCTTTAACCCAGTCAGACCAAATGTTACCATCACCATCAAAGAACAAAAATCAGACTAGACGAGACATCAAAGCTAAGTTCCACAAGTGGATATCCCTAAGCCCGAGCCCCCCTTCAGATTTGGGTCTACACACACTAGACCAAGAAACTTTAGCATTATAGGAGCCGACTCAACTGACCATAAGAATTGCCAAAAATACCTTTGAATCTCCCTAGGCAAGAATAGGTGGGAAGCCCAGTACACAATGATGCAAGTAAGGACAGAGCCAACGAGGAGGGCACGACCTGCAAAGGACATGGCTTGACTTGCAAAGTACAGGGCTCGATGCTCCCAACTCTGGATTCTATTCAAGACATGCTCCAAAAGAGAGATGCAATCTACAAAGCAAAGTTCAATAGTGATAATACCCAAATACCTAACCAAAAGTGAACCAAAAGGAATTCCAAAGCAGAGTTGAATTCTCTAAACCATTGCATTGTCTACTCCAGCCGTGAAGAGGCAACTCTTGTTTACGTTAGGATAGAGCCCAGATAACCCAGCAATGCGAGAAAGAGTTGAGTTAAGGACCTCCTCAGAACTCAAATATTCGTAAGAAAACACAAATAAGTCATCAGCAAATGCAAGGTGCGCAAGAGAGATCTTACTACAGCGCCGATGATAGCGAAAACTCATAGATTCAGCAATATAGGAATTCAGAATAGCAAAAAAGGCTTCCATAGCAATAACAAAAAGGTAGGGATATAACGGGTCACCTTGTCTTATCCCCTGCGACCAGGAAAGAAGCCAGTCAACTCCCCATTAACTGCCACCGAGTATCTAGTACTAGAAATGAAGTTACGAATCTAGCCCAGAATCCTAGCCTGGAAGTTGAGAGCCTCCAAGTAACTGCACACAAAATCCCAATCAAGAGAATCATAAGCCTTAAGGATGTCTACTTTGATAACACACCGTGGGGTCCCAGAATTGACGTGGTAATCCCTAAACAGTTCCTGCACCAACAAAATATTGTCCCCAATTCGTCGCCCTTCTACAAAACCTGACTAGTTTTTACTAACAATGGTAGGAATAAACGGTTTGATCCTATTAGCAATAAACTTGAAGATAATTTTATACACCGTTTTACAACAGGGGATATGCCTATACTCTGCCATAGAAGAGGGGTTGGGGACTTTGGGAACAAGGGTAATAATAGTGGAATTGGTCTCTCCTAACAAGCACCCATAACGAAAAAACTCCTAAACAACCCTAATCACATAAGGCCCAACAATATTCCAAGAATTTTGAAAAAATAAAGCATTAAAACCATCAGGACCCGGGGCCTTGTTAGGATTTATCCTAAAACACACCTCCCTAATATCCTCACCAAAGAAATCAGCACTCTATAAGTCATCTTGAGAGTCAAGAATAGGGTTAGAGAATATACATGCCCCATATCAAACTCACTAATAGGAAGAGATGAACCAAAGAGGTGTCGAAAGAATCCCACTGCCTCATCCTTGATGACAACATCATCCCTGGAATATCCTCAAGAGTAATAGAAGTAATATGGGCAAGATGCTGCTTCTTTTTCACTACCTTATGAAAGTAAGTCGTGTTACTATCACCCAACTCAATCCACTGGACTCTTGACTTCTTTTTGAAAAAAGACACCTCAACAACTAAACAATTAGTATAGGAAAGCAACATCTATTTTTCAATATCCACTAACCGACTACAACCATGGGCCAAAGCCAATTCAGCCTGACACCTATCCAGCTCATCTTTCGCACTCACACCAGCCAACGAAACAAGGGCAAGGGGCCGCCGGTTTAACTTCTTGAGCTCGACCTTCACCAAACGGAGCCTAGCCACAAGTTGAAATTGGTAAGTGCCCCGGATATGAGCACTAAAAGCCTGCTCAACAATGGAAGTAAAGACAACATGTTCAACGAAAAAATCAAAAAATTTGAATGAGGACCTGCGAGGGCGAGCAGCATCACCAAGGCTAAGAACACCAGGACAATGATCAGAGGAGCCTTGATGCATGAACCTAGCAGAAAAATCAGGGAAAGTGGCAAGCCAATCTGCATTAGCCAAAATCATGTCAAACTTCTGAGAAATATCAAATTGCCAGTTGCACTAAGTAAGTAATCTGCCAGAAAAGTTAACATCATCAAGGCCACAATCATTCAGGCAATACCCAAAATCCCAAATAGCAGCATTCCAAGAGCCCTTACCCCCTTCATCTTTATTTAGAAATCGAATAACATTGTAGTCTCCCATTAACAACCAAGGCATACTACCAATTGTCGTACTAAAGGCTCGAAGATCCCCCCAAAGCTCACATCGAGTAATCTAGTTGGTCCCATAAATGAAGGAAATGAAGACTTGCTTACCAGACTCCGTGAAGGAGACTTTGCAGTGAACCGATTGGGAAGAGAACGCCAGGGGTTCCACCATAACCACCGTTGGGTTCCAATCAATCCAAATACGACCAACACCATGACTATAATAGTTTGTGACGTAATTATAAGAATTGAAAACATTACCTAGGATAGCTTCCGAGTTAAGAGCTCTCACCCTAGTCTCAGGACAACCCATCAAACTAATATGATTCGCACGAATAAAGGCCTTGACCTTAAGCTGCCTCAAAGGGTCATTCAACCCTCTAACATTCTAACATGCCAAATTAATCATCCTGATGGTTGATGGATAACACTTGGGGTTTAATCCCCAACCTAAAGAACCTAGACACTTATTTACCTTTAACCTTCTTACGATGCAATCCATGACCACCATTGAGGTGGACACGGTCCAAACCAACATAAGGAGGAGGGTCAGGAGGATCATTAGGCACCACACTTGCAGAAAACTCTGAATCAGAATCATAACCCTCAGTCACCAGAGATTGGAATCGATTGGGGGAAGGCACCATTGATTCCAAAATAGTTTAGGCCGAGGTAATTTTCTTAGTACGCCTACGTCTGCTCACCGTCGAGGGCATAGGCACCTCCATCCCATCAATATGATCCTAGATAATCTCAAGATTAGCTTGCTCTAAGCCATACACTAGTAATGTTAGCTCCTTAGAATAAGGCCCAATAAAAGCCTTGAGCCCATATACATATATATATATATATATATATATATATATATATATATATACATGATGAATGTATAATTACATAATTATACATATATTATATAAGAAAGCTGCAGGCAACTGTCTTTCTCAAGCTAGCTCAGCTGGCCGTAGATAACAGTAACACATCGTCCTCCTCCATATTTTCTTTAGTACACAGTACACTAACTATAGTAAAAGGAAATGTCATATTTGTCCTGAGTTTGAAAAATTGACCGGAAAGAGAGTAATAATAAAAAATATTTCAAGTTGGGGCAAAGTCAGCATTTTTCTTTGGTTTTTTGCGGCTACGTTAGGTGCATGGCTCCATCTAAGGCCCAAGGGAAACTAGGGGGGGGGGGGGGGGGGGGGGGGGGGGGGGGGGGGGGGGGGGGGTGGGGGTGGTGGTTGGAAGGGGTTAGGAATGGGTTAAGGTAAAAGAGGATAAGCGGGCTTAAGGTGCCCAAATGACTGGAGCAGATACGAGGTCTACTTTGATACACCATTCTAACCTCCACCACACTTGGTAATTCGGCATCTTCCTCCGGCTGGGCCATAATGTTAATTAAGTCAAGGAGTGGCTCTCATCAGCTTCAACACAAATGTGCATGAATGAAATACGCTTCAATTTTCCAATAAGAGAATCCACATATAGCGGCCACCCCACAACATTAGCAATGTGCCCAAACCCTTCGGTATTCCAATGTTCCAACAACACATTGTAGAATTTGACCCAAAAAGGCACTTTAGTGTGATCAGTTTTAGAAAGCACCATGACCACCTTCCACCGGTTGAGATAAAGACCGTGACCTGTAAGATACCATTGACCAACTGTCAGGACCTATCCCGAATTTCCCCTCGAAACCCGGGAAGAACCCTGATCCCGTCTGACAACCTAAGGAAAGGTTCCCAAATACCCTTCAATCCTTATAAAATTATAATAATAATTAATACTTTCTCTTGTCAGACAAGGGATTTAAGCACTTAAAATTCCCGTAAGTAAATACCAACCAAATACAAGAATATCAGAGCGTCTACGTAGGATCAAGATACAAATTAGATATCATACTCAAGTACAACTACACAGCGTAGCCGGAAGTACTAATGCCTCTGCCTCGAGATAATGTCCGCGTCAACTCTACTGCCTGAAGGGGGTTTAAACACAAAAGTTGTGAGTGGACAAAAATAATCATTTATAAATCATTTTCCAAGGAATATTACCTTTTCCCCCCTCCATTTATAAAACTATGCATGCATCACATAAACAGTTCATGTTATAAAACATCATCTTTAAATCACCGGCATTTCCCTTTCGCTTTAAAACCACTCAGTAGGACTCACACAAAATCCATACAAGGAAAACACGAGCGTAGTACCCTCCTGTTGCGTCATGGCAAAAACTCGAGCTGGTGTACCCGAAGATCGACCACGATCCCCATGCCTGCCTCTAGCACTGCTGGTCCCACTAACTCTACCAGCCCCACTGAAATGGGTCTGCCTCCCAGCTGCAGTATCAAACATCTGTCATGTACTCGGGCTAGGATCAGTCGCACCACGACCAAAGGAACTACTGCCCGGACGACGTTGTGGACAGAATCTCTTGATGTGACCAGTCTCCCCACAGAAATAACAAATGGAATCACTGAAGCCACTAGGTCTGCCACCCTGTCTTCTGTTGAACTGTACTGAGGCACCGCTAGACTGGGCATAAGATTGTCGTGCCTGACCAGCTCCTCCACTGCCTATACTAGATCTCGCATTCCCAGAAGATCCAGAACTATGACTGCCTCTTTTGGATGGTCCCTGACTAGAGGTTCCGGCAGTCCAGTGATCTCGACGTCTCCTGTATCCACTGTACTGCTGTGGAATTGGGAAACCCAAACTCAACTCTACTCGAGCTGCAGCATCAGCCAAAGTCCTCAAGGAAGTGTGGTCCATAGACGTAACTGCTGACCGAATTTCACTCCTCAGTCCACTCTCAAATATGTGGCACTTGTCTGACTCGGTCGCCACCAAAGTCGGTGCAAAGCGACTCAGCGTTATGAATCTCTGTTCATACTGGGCCACAGTCATGTCTCCTTGCTGTAAATGCAAGAACTCGGCCTCCTTAACATTCCGGTGTGAGCGAGGGTAAAACTGCTCCAAGAAGCGTTCCCGGAAAGTCTGCCAAGTAAGCGTATGGACATTCCAGCCTGACACCTCCAATGAGTGCCACCAGTGGTAAGCAGAACCACCTAGTAAAAATGTAGCCAACAGAACTCTCTCCTCTAGAGGACATCTCATAATAAAAAACACACGCTCCATGCGAGTAATCCACTCCTCAGCCTCATCTGGGCTAGAGTCGCCCATAAATATCGTCGCCCCCAGTCTTTGGGCTCTCTCGATATCAGAGACTTCATGAGATGCTCTATCCTAGAGTACAGAAGCTAAAGTCTGACCCAGCTGTTCCAGTGTCTGCCTCAAATCAGGCTCCACTGCAGGTTCATGGTCATCTCTACCATTCCCCGACCGTTGACGGAACTCTCGTCTCGGAGGCATTATACGCTGAAAAGAAGTTGTAAACCATTAATACCAAAATTTCACCTGTACACTAGATGTACGGTCTACAGGAATTTAACCTAGTGTACAGGTGACAACTTAAGGAAAGGTTCCCGTCTGACAACTTAAGGAAAGGTTCCCAAATACCCTTCAATCCTTACAAAATTATAATAATAATTAATACTTTATCTTGTCAGACAAGGGATTTAAGCACTTAAAATTCCCGTAAGTAAATACCAACCAAATACAATAATATCAGAGCGTCTAAGTAGGATCAAGATACAAATTAGATATCCTACTCAAGTACAACTACACAGCGTAGCCGGGAGTACTAATGCCTCTGCCTCGAGATAATGTCCGCGTCAACTCTACTGCCTGAAGGGGGTTTAAACACAAAAGTTGTGAGTGGACAAAAATAATCATTTATAAATCATTTTCCAAGGAATATTACCTTTTCCCCCCTCCATTTATAAAACTATGCATGCATCACATAAACAGTTCATGTTATAAAACATCATCTTTAAATCACCGGCATTTCCCTTTCGCTTTAAAACCACTCAGTAGGACTCACACAAAATCCATATAAGGAAAACACATTGTGATCCACAATCTGGTTTAAAAATCATCCTCAAAGGAATTCAAAATCATTTAATTCAACCTAGACACATAATATCTCAAATCCACTGTTCCCGACACATCCACTAGCCACCAGGGTATCCCTTGGGGTGTGCTAGTACTGTATCACAACTCCCTGTACTATGCATAGACACTCTCGCGACCCGACGGAGTCAAAACTCTACAATGCCAGAGTCGGAGCACTCAACAAACCAACGGAGCAAAACTCTCGACGCTAGTCGGAGAATCAATCACCAATTATATTGGAGGTTCACCGGGTTCACCGCTAATAACGGATCCTCGTCCCGAGTCCTGGCCTCCCTCAAATCAGAGTTTATCTTGGAGGTTCACCGGGTTCACCGCTAATAACGGATCCTCGTCCCGAGTCCTGGCCTCCCTCAAATCAGTGTTTATCTTGGAGGTTCACCGGGTTCACCGCTAACAACGGATCCTCATCCCGTGTCCTGGCCTCCCTCACATATAACCAAATCCGATAAACTCATACAACAGGGTTAAAACCCAAATCATTGACTCAATAATTTCCTCGTCAAAACGATATCAAAACTGAGTCCAAAAACCATGATATTTCTCAAATCACACTTTAATCAAAGTAGTGGAAAACATGTGTCTAGTAATCATTTCTAAAATCCAGAAATTCAATGCCAGAATACATAACCGTATTTACACAAAGATATTTTGATACATGCATTTCAGTTTATAAAACCAAAGTCCACTCACAAACCTGTTCAAGCTAGCTCAATCCCGTCTCGCTCGTTCCTCTGAGGTTCCCGGAATAATATCGCCTGTCAAAAACAACAATCGGGATTACCGGCTAGTAATAAGACTCTTATATAACAACTTCCTAATCTCGGGAAGTCTACCCATGCTGTTCCTAGAAAACACAGCAGCTTCGGACACTCAAATCGACCTCTAAACGATGTCCGATCAACCTGAAACCTGTACCAACAGATTCAGAACGTCGAAAATTGGTTACCACGCGCCGCCGTGACGTCAGCCTCGATCCCACGCGCCGCCGGAAGGTCGGCACACGCGCCCACGCGCCCTCACGCGCCTGCTACAGTGTTCACGCGTCTGAATCGGTCCAACCCGATTTGGCTCAACCTGACCCGATCCAACTCGACCCGATCGGTTCACTCAACTCGACCGGTTCAACTCGACCCGACCGGTCATCGGTAACTCGCCGGAGAAGACGACCGGACTGTCGTCGCCGTCGCCGGAAGCTGGCCGGAGAAGATGACCGGACTGCCACCTCCGCCTCCGTCTGGTTCGCCGGAATCCGCCATTTCCGACCGAAACTCCAAGCTTTACAACTTCCTCAAAACTCAACCGTTTTACACAAATTTTACGTCTAAATCTATCTACTCAAACCCAGGAATCCAAATATAACCTCAAAACATCAAACACGTACCTGTATAAGCTGGAAAATCGATCGGAAGATCCGAAACTTCCTTTACTCGGTTCGGCTTCCACCGTGGTCCTCTCCTTCGATGGTTGGTACGGTTGTGATCGTGGGAAGGAGTAGAATACGATTAGTTGATCCAAATGGGAAGTTAAAGCCTTGAATCCAACGTTGACTTTTGGTTTCTCTTTTGGTTATTCGCACGGTTTCGGGTGGGTGTGTTTGTGTTTTCTTTGTTACAGAGAGAGTGAATGAGTGAAGATGATAAGGAGATGAAGATGAAATGAAGATGTAAAATAATTGAGGTTAAAATATCTCCCCTCCATGGCAAATTACCAAAATGCCCTTGTACATCTAGACCCATAACTTCCGTCCACGAACTCCGTTTTCTGCGTGCCGCCTGTCTACGAACTCGTGAGTTCTAGACCTACGCAACGGTACCCGAAACACCACCAAAAGTGTCTCGAAACAAAACTTGATTTCCAAGCCCTTTACAAACCAAGGGTAAAATCGTCATTTAATAAAAATAATTGCATAAAATCAATAATTAAAATTTCCGGGTTGTTACAATCTACCCTCCTTAAGAAATTTCGTCCCCGAAATTCATTCCTAATCATGAAATAAATGAGGATAATGTGCCCGCATTAATTCCTCGGTTTCCCACGTGGCTTCCTCCACGTTATGATTCCTCCACAACACTTTAACTAGATGAATAGTCTTTCTGCGAAGCACCTTTTCCTTCCAATCCAGAATTTGCACCGGTTGCTCCTCAAACGTCAAATCGTCTTTCAGCTCAAGTGGTTGCTCTTCCAACACATGAGACTCATCAAACAGATATTTCCGGAGCAAAGATACAAGAAAGACATCATGAACTCTGGATAATTCCGAGGGTAAAGAAATACGATATGCCACTGGTCCTATCCTCTCCAAAATCTCATACGGACCAATGTAGCGAGGACTTAGTTTTCCTCGTCTACCAAAACGTACCACTCATTTCCATGGAGATAGTTTCAAGAACACCCAATCACCTACCTCAAACTCAAGGTCTCTGGTTCGATGGTCTGCATAGCTCTTCTAGCGATCCTGGGCTGTCTTCAACCTTTCTCTGATGATTCTAATCTTTTCCTCAGTCAAATCCACCAACTCGGGTGTTAACAGTCTTCTTTCACCTATTTCACTCCAACACAAAGGTGTTCTGCACTGCCTCCCATACAGTGCCTCGAAAGGTGACATCCCAATACTCGACTGGTAACTGTTATTATATGCAAATTCCATCAGAGACAAGTGTGAATCCCAGTTCCCTTTAAACTGTAGTACACAAGCCCTCATCATATCCTCCAAAACCTGGATTGTTCTCTCAGACTGACCATCCGTCTGAGGATGAAAGGCTGTACTGAAATGCAATGTCGTGCCAAAAACCTTCTGCAAACTCCGCCAAAACCTGGAGGTAAACCTAGGATCTCTGTCCGAAACAATAGACTCTGGAGTCCCATGCAGCCTTATGATCTCATCCACGAATAATTTGGCATACCGACTCATCCGAAAATCTTCTCGCACTGGCAAGAAATGTGCAGACTTCGTAAGTCTATCCACAATTACCCATATCCCATCATGTCCTTTCCCTGTCCTTGGAAGTTTATACACAAAATCCATCGTAATGTGATCCCACTTCCATTATGGGATAGGTAATGGTTGCAGTTTCCCATAAGGTTTTTGTCTCTCCGCTTTCACTTGCTGACATGTCAAACATCTACTCACAAACTCAGCAATTTCTCTTTTCATCCCAGTCCACCAATAATGTTTCCTTAGGGTATGATACATCTTGGTACCTCCTGGATGCATAGCGTAAGCCGAACTATGAGCCTCATCAAGAATTTCCCTCTTTAGCTCCAGCTCATTCGGTACGCACAACCGTCCATCCTTAACCAATGCTCCATCATCCCTAACCGCACAGTCCTGCCTGTTTCCAGCCTCTAACTCCATCCTAATAATGCACAATGTAGGATCCTGGAGTTGAGCCTCAATAATCCGATCAATCAGAACAGGCCTCACATGGAAACTAGCCAACAAAGCCCCCTGGCTATCCATGTCCAGTACAATCCCTGCTTTACGGAACTCTACCAGCAACGGTAAGTAGACTGTATGCAAATAAGCCAAAGAACCCATAGATTTCCTGCTCAAGGCATCTGCCACAACATTGGCTTTTCCTGGGTGGTACTCAATAGTACAATCATAATCCTTTATCAGCTCAAGCCACCTTCTCTGCCTCAAATTCAGGTCCTTCTGGGTGAACAAGTACTTTAAACTCTAATGGTCGGTGAAGATCCGACACGTCTCCCCGTATAAATAATGTCTCCATATTTTCAGTGCATGCACCACTGCAGCCAACTCCAAATCATGTGTAGGGTAATTCATCTCATGGGGTTTAAGTTGTCTGGAAGCATACGCTATCACTTTCCCATGCTGCATCAGTACACAGCCAATACCCCGCAATGATGCATCACTATATACCTCAAAACCCCCGTTACCATCTGGAAGGGTTAATACTGGAGCAGAAGTCAATCTTCTCTTTAGCTCCTGGAAGCTCTGCTCACAATCAGCATCCCAGTCAAACTTGACTCCTTTCTTAGTCAACCGAGTCAATGGGCCTGCTATCGTAGAAAATCCTTCTACGAACCGCCGATAATATCCTGCCAAACCCAGAAAACTCCTCACTTCTGTCACTGTCCTCGGTTGCTCCCAATTTGCCACTGCCTCCACTTTTTGGAGATCTACGCTGATACCCTCAGCCGAAATTACATGACCCAAGAATCCAACTTCGGTCAACCAAAACTGTCATTTACTGAACTTGGCAAACAAATGCTTTTTCCTAAGCATATTCAGCACCAACCTCAAGTGCTTCTCATGTGCCTTGGCACTTCTTGAATACACCAAGATATCGTCGATGAACACAATTACAAATCGATCCAAATACTTTTGGAACACTCTGTTCATCAAATCCATAAACGCTGCCGGGGCATTAGTCAACCCGAAAGGCATCACCAGGAACTCATAATGACCATACCGAGTCCTAAAAGCTATTTTCTGAACATCCTCTTCCCGGATTCTCAACTGATGGTACCCGGATCGAAGGTCAATTTTCGAAAAATACTTTGCCCCCTTTAATTGATCAAATAAATCGTCAATCCTTGGCAGAGGATACTTATTTCGCACCGTCACTTTATTTAACTGCCGGTAGTCGATACACAATCTCAGACCACCATCCTTTTTCCTCACAAATAATACCGGCGCACCCCATGTTGAAACACTTGGGCGAATAAATCCCATATTCACCAAGTCCTGCAACTGAGTCTTTAACTCTCGCAATTCTGCCGGTGCCATTCTATACGGTACCTGTGAGATAGGTTGAGTACCTGGAAAAAGCTCGATAGTGAACTCAATTTCACGGTGTGGTGGTAATCTTGGAAGATCATCTGGAAACACATCAGAGAACTCACTCACCATAGGAATATCCTCCACTCTCATCGGAGTATTCCGAGAATCAAACACATGAGCCAAGTAACCCTCACAACCTTTTCTCAACAATCTCTCAGCAGTCAACGCTGATATTACTCCATAGGGTAGTACCCTACGATCTCCCCAAAATGTAAGTTCCGGTAATCCTGGACTCCGAAAAACTACTGTCTTGTCATAACAGTCTATGGAGGCATGGTGCATGGACAACCAATCCATCCCCAGAATCACATCAAACTCAAAAATATCTAAGGGGATTAAATCTGCCTCCAAACCATGGCCTTCAACCATCACCGGACAACTGCGAATCACTAGGTTTGCCACTAACATATCTCCGGTAGGAGTACTAATTCCCATGTCCCAACCAATCGGAGATAATTCTCTATCCGCAAACAATGTAAAACCCCGAGAAATAAAAGAATGAGTTGCTCCCGGATCTAATAAAACACAAGCATTGCGGTTAAAAATAGATAACGTACCCGTGACCACCTCAGGTGCTACTCGAGCCTCCTATTGCGTCATGGCAAAAACTCGAGCTGGTGTACCCGAAGATCGACCACGATCCCCATACCTGCCTCTAGCACTGCTGGTCCCACTAACTCTACCAGCCCCACTGAAATGGGTCTGCCTCCCAGCTGCAGTATCAAACATATGTCATGTACTCGGGCTAGGATCAGTCGCACCACGACCAAAGGAACTACTGCCCGGACGACGTTGTGGACAGAATCTCTTGATGTGACCAATCTCCCCACAGAAATAACAAATGGAATCACTGAAGCCACTAGGTCTGCCACCCTGTCTTCTGTTGAACTGTACTGAGGCACCGCTAGACTGGGCATAAGATTGTCGTGCCTGACCAGCTCCGCCACTGCCTGTACTAGATCTCGCATTCCCAGAAGATCCAGAACTATGACTGCCTCTTTTGGATGGTCCCTGACTAGAGGTTCCGGCAGTCCAGTGATCTCGACGTCTCCTGTATCCACTGTACTGCTGTGGAATTGGGAAACCCAAACTCAACTCTACTCGAGCTGCAACATCAGCCAAAGTCCTCAAGGAAGTGTGGTCTATAGACGTAACTGCTGACCGAATTTCACTCCTCAGTCCACTCTCAAATATGTGGCACTTGTCTGACTCGGTCGCCACCAAAGTCGGTGCAACGCGACTCAGCGCTATGAATCTCTGTTCATACTGGTCCACAGTCATGTCTCCTTGCTGTAAATGCAAGAACTCGGCCTCCTTAACATTCCGGTGTGAGCGAGGGTAAAACTGCTCCAAGAAGCGTTCCCGGAAAGTCTGCCAAGTAAGCGTATGGACATTCCAGCCTGACACCTCCAATGAGTGCCACCAGTGGTAAGCAGAACCACCTAGTAAAAATGTAGCCAACAGAACTCTCTCCTCTAGAGGACATCTCATAATAAAAAACACACGCTCCATGCGAGTAATCCACTCCTCAGCCTCATATGGGCTAGAGTCGCCCATAAATATCGTCGCCCCCAGTCTCTGGGCTCTCTCGATATCAGAGACTTCATGAGAAGCTCTATCCTAGAGTACAGAAGCTAAAGTCTGACCCAGCTGTTCCAGTGTCTGCCTCAAATCAGGCTCCACTGCAGGTTCATGGTCATCTCTACCATTCCCCGACCGTTGACGGAACTCTCGTCTCGGAGGCATTATACGCTGAAAAGAAGTTGTAAACCATTAATACCAAAATTTCACCTGTACACTAGATGTACGGTCTACAGGAATTTAACCTAGTGCTCTGATACCAATTGTCAGGACCCGTCCCGAATTTCCCCTCAAAACCCGGGAAGAACCCTGATCCCGTCTGACAACTTAAGGAAAGGTTCCCAAATACCCTTCAATCCTTATAAAATTATAATAATAATTAATACTTTATCTTGTCAGACAAGGGATTTAAGCACTTAAAATTCCCGTAAGTAAATACCAACCAAATACAAGAATATCAGAGCGTCTAAGTAGGATCAAGATACAAATTAGATATCCTACTCAAGTACAACTACACAGCGTAGCCGGAAGTACTAATGCCTCTGCCTCGAGATAATGTCCGCGTCAACTCTACTGCCTGAAGGGGGTTTAAACACAAAAGTTGTGAGTGGACAAAAATAATCATTTATAAATCATTTTCCAAGGAATATTACCTTTTTCCCCCTCCATTTATAAAACTATGCATGCATCACATAAACAGTTCATGTTATAAAACATCATCTTTAAATCACCGGCATTTCCCTTTCGCTTTAAAACCACTCAATAGGACTCACACAAAATCCATATAAGGAAAACACATTGTGATCCACAATCTGGTTTAAAAATCATCCTCAAAGGAATTCAAAATCATTTAATTCAACCTAGACACATAATATCTCAAATCCACTGTTCCCGACACATCCACTAGCCACCAGGGTATCCCTTGGGGTATGCTAGTACTGTATCACAACTCCCTGTACTATGCATAGACAGTCTCGCGACCCGACGGAGTCAAAACTCTACAATGCCAGAGTCGGAGCACTCAACAAACCAACGGAGCAAAACTCTCGACGCTAGTCGGAGAATCAATCACCAATTATATTGGAGGTTCACCGGGTTCACCGCTAATAACGGATCCTCGTCCCGAGTCCTGGCCTCCCTCAAATCAGAGTTTATCTTGGAGGTTTGCCGGGTTCACCGCTAATAACGGATCCTCGTCCCGAGTCCTGGCCTCCCTCAAATCAGTGTTTATCTTGGAGGTTCACCGGGTTCACCGCTAACAACGGATCCTCATCCCGAGTCCTGGCCTCCCTCACATATAACCAAATCCGATAAACTCATACAACAGGGTTAAAACCCAAATCATTGACTCAATAATTTCCTCGTCAAAACGATATCAAAACTGAGTCCAAAAACCATGATATTTCTCAAATCACACTTTAATCAAAGTAGTGGAAAACATGTGTCTAGTAATCATTTCTAAAATCCAGAAATTCAATGCCAGAATACATAACCGTATTTACACAAAGATATTTTGATACATGTATTTCAGTTTATAAAACCAAAGTCCACTCACAAACCTGTTCAAGCTAGCTCAATCCCGTCTCGCTCGTTCCTCTGAGGTTCCCGGAATAATATCGCCTGTCAAAAACAACAATCGGGATTACCGGCTAGTAATAAGACTCTTATATAACAACTTCCTAATCTCGGGAAGTCTACCCATGCTGTTCCTAGAAAACACAGCAGCTTCAGACACTCAAATCGACCTCTAAACGATGTCCGATCAACCTGAAACCTGTATCAACAGATTCAGAACGTCGAAAACTGGTTACCACGCGCCGCCGTGACGTCAGCCTCGACCCCACGCGCCGCCGGAAGGTCGGCACACGCGTCCACGCTCCCTCACGCGCCGATCACGCGCCTGCTACAGTGTTCACGCGCCTGAATCGGTCCAACCCGGTTCGGCTCAATCTAACCCGGTCTAACTCGACCCGACCGGTTCACTCAACTCGACCCGACCGGTCACCGGTGACTCGCCGGAGAAGACGACCGGACTGTCGTCGCCGTCGCCGGAAGCTGGCCGGAGAAGATGACCGGACTGCCACCTCCGCCGCCGTCTGGTTCGCCGGAATCCGCCATTTCCGACCGAAACTCCAAGCTTTACAACTTCCTCAAAACTCAACCGTTTTACACAAATTTTACGTCTAAATCTATCTACTCAAACCCAGGAATCCAAATATAACCTCAAAACATCAAACACGTACCTGTATAAGCCGGAAAATCGATCGGAAGATCCGAAACTTCCTTTACTTGGTTCGGCTTCCACCGGGGTCCTCTCCTTCGATGGTTGGTACGGTTGTGATCGTGGGAATGAGTAGAATACGATTAGTTGATCCAAATGGGAAGTTAAAGCCTTGAATCCAACGTTGACTTTTGGTTTCTCTTTTGGTTTTTCGCACGGTTTCGGGTGGGTGTGTTTGTGTTTTCTTTGTTACAGAGAGAGTGAATGAGTGAAGATGATAAGGAGATGAAGATGAAATGAAGATGTAAAATAATTGAGGTTAAAATATCTCCCCTCCATGGCAAATTACCAAAATGCCCTTGTACATCTAGACCCATAACTTCCGTCCACGAACTCCGTTTTCTGCGTGCCGCCTGTCTACGACCTCGTGAGTTCTAGACCTACGCAACGGTACCCGAAACACCACCAAAAGTGTCTCGAAACAAAACTTGATTTCCAAGCCCTTTACCAACCAAGGGTAAAATCGTCATTTAATAAAACTAATTGCATAAAATCAATAATTAAAATTTCTGGGTTGTTACACCAACCTCTAGGATCTTAAGACAAGCTTTTTTATCCACAAACCGGAAAAAGAAAAACCCATTGTCATTGGAAAAGACATCAACAACACTCCGATTAGCCAACAATTTCCTTGCAAGCAAGTTAACCTCAGTGAAAGGAAGTTGCATATCAATAAAGCATCCAACAAGGCAGAGATTCCAATCCTTGGCAGTAGCAGTAGCTGCCACAGCAAGCGGAATAATCACTTTCCCGCCCTAATAATTTTTGGCTTAACAAAAAGAGGGGGGGGGGGGGGGGGGGGGGGGGGGTTGGTGTGGAATTCCTAGCAGTAGAGTCCCCACATTGAGTAACATGGCAATAACTTTTCTTAGACCCATCTCCATCTTTAGGAAAAGACCCCACCACTGGACTAGAGCATATAGAATCATTACCCCTCAAAGGAACATTGAATTTATCGGTGGAACAATCCACTGAGCCACGCGCGCAGACAATGCTTGACCCTGCACTTTGCATCTCAATCAGAGGCGAAACCAAGTCCCCATCACCAGGGATTACCGATAGAGCCATTGGACAAAGTGAAGTATCACTGGAATCAGGTCGGACATTAGTACAAGGAAGCGAAATCGAGGAAGGAAAAACACCTCCCTCCTCACCAGCCCGAAGCCCAACTAGGGAACCATCCAAACCGGGACAATTAGGATGCAGGAGAACGACACTCATGAATTTTCCATCCACCAATCGGGAGCCATATTTGAGGTTAGCAAGATATAGAGCTGGGTTACGATGAGGGCTAGATAGGTAGGGGAGAAAGCATGTGGTGAGATCGGAGGAGGGAAGGAAAGGGGAGAAGCGGTGGGTTAGGAAGTCATTTAGAAGAGAAACGGAATAGGGAAGAAGGGCTAGCTAGAGAGATCTGAGAGACAGAGGGGATTTGGGTGGCGTGAAAACTAGAGAAGGGGAAAACGGTGGAGAGGGACATTGGGTTCATACTCAATTTGAACCAAATCTTGATTTGCTGCTAGGGAAAGTAATGAAGGAACTTGACGGAGTTGACTTGAAATATTGTTGAAGTATTTAATAAAATATATGGATAAAATTGATGGATATGAAAGGAGATGGATGAAAATGATGAATTTAAGAAAATAGAGGGACTATTGGTGATAAAAAGTCGGATAAACTACATAAAAGTATCCAAACTATAGGAGTCATTTCAAGTTCATACCCGAACTATGAAAATTTTCATCTAGGTATCCAAACTATCAAAACACAACATCTAGGTACCCGTCGTTAACAATCTGTTAAAAAAATCTGTTAAGTGCCTAAGTGGCATTTGCAGGGCCCTTTTTTATGCTAACATGGCGCCATGTAGACAAAAATGAAATAAAAGTTCAATATATTAAAAGTAATTAATAAAATTTTAAAATAAATAAACAAAAAAATTAAAAAAAATAAAAACAAAAACAAAACCAAAATCAAAACCCTCCATCCCCAGCACCGAGAACGATGACCCAATTCATCCTCCTTCGTCTTCTCTGTCCTCTCCGTTCTTCCCCCACCAAGAGAGAGACATAACCCATCACCATCACATCTAGGTAGTAGTGATTTCTCTTGAAACGAGCCACCAGATTGGTTAAAATCACACTATAAGGAGCCCAGATGAAATCCAATTTCATCCCAATCTCACCCACCACAATCTAATTAATAATCACTGTGCCTCTCAAACAGATCTCTATTAGCCTTCTCCATACGCCCAGAATTCAATTTTATTCGCTGAAGACAATAAAACACCAAATCGGTTTTAGTTTTTATGATTTTATCTATATATTCTTATGGACAGTTCTATATGTATATATATTAATTGGGATTTTCTTGTTTCGCTTTTTTCTTTGTCAAATTTTTTAAAATTGAAAAAGAGATGAGAGTCAAATCTTCTTATTCAAGTAAGAATTAATCATGCTCAAATTGAGACCTGAGCTCTCAACAATTGAAAAAAATCATCAATATATTGTTGCCCTCACTGATTTTGAAAAATTCAAGATACAAAACCAACCAAGAAAAATAGAGACGAAAAAAATATAACAATGGCAACGAAGAGAGAAGACGGGCGATTTTGAGAGCCTAGGATTTTGAATTTCTGGAATTTTTGTTGGAATTTTTGTTAAGTGGATAGAGAAATTCTGGTATAAGAAATTAGATTGAAGGAATAGAGACCTACTGGACCAATTCCTTCATGTATGTTGGGTTTGGAGGCTATGATCGGAAGATTGGATGATTTTGGCTATGAAGATTACCTGAATGACCCCCGTGAATCTGAAACTCTCCGGCCCCTAGACACACATCATGCAATGGAAGTTGACGGTGGTAATGTCGGAGGCGAGATCAGATGGCAAATAAATACTTGCAGTGGCGGAGGGCGTGGAGATGCAGAACGACGTCGTCGTGGATTTGGATGGTCGGGGAGGAAGGGTCTACGAGGATGATATTCTAGATTTGGATTTTGGAATTTAATTTTTTTTTGATATTTTAACAATCAAATATATATTTTATTAATTTTTTTGTCTACATGGCCTCTATGTCAGCATAAAAAAGAACTCAACAAATGCCACTTAGGCACTTAACATATTGCTAACGGGGTACCTAGATGTTGTGTTTTGATAGTTTGAGTACCTAGATGAAACTTTTCATAGTTCGAGTATGAACTTGAAATGACTACTATAGTTTTGATATTTTTATGTAGTTTATCCTAAAAGTGACGCAATTTATCCCATTGATTGATGTTTGATGTTTGATGTTTCATTTTACTTTCTACCAAGTTAGCTTCATCCAAATTACATCCACAACGTACCCTTGTCATATGTTAAAGAGTCAATCAAGGATTCTCCAAGTTTATTGTAATCAATTAGGGATTTGATTTCATACTCCTATTCAATGTTGGAATGCTTACCTTATATAAGAGATTGTAAATTTTAATTTTGTATTATAGATGTTCCTATATATATATATATATATATGTAACTTGTAATTATTCTCTATTATGCAACATATGTACGAAAATTTTATCCAAAAAAAAAAACGTATGTACGAAAATAATCAAATTTAACAAAGTGCAAAGTGTGTGATAAGAAGAAAAGCATTTATATATCAGTCCAAAGACACATGAATGTTAGTTCAAGGGACAAACAAAGTGCCATATTTGTGATAAGTTTGGTCCCGTAGTAAGAGCATCTCCAATGCCATGAGTAAACTCGTCAGAATGGAAGTTCTACAACTTCAAAATCTAATTTTATGGTTCAATGGGTTAGTATATCCCAGTGGAAGTTGTAAAACAAATTGTAAATTTACATTTTTTATTACACCTCCATTGCAGCTACAATTGCATTAAATCTTGGTACTATTTAATGAAAAAATAGTGGGTTATGTAATACAAATATAGTTAAACCCCTATAAATGTAGTGAGATATTAATTAATGGATAAACTAATAATTTATTAATCTATCGATTAATTATAACTTATTAATTTATCAAGGTATTCCCAGCTAGTTTGGTTTGATATCCTAGTTTCATTTGTTTATCTTAAACAATTAGGTTTCCAAATTCTTGTAGGAGTTAGATTTATTAGGTTTTGTATCCATATATAAAGTGTTCTCTTATGCCTGCTATTGTAAAATTGTAAACCTTTTACCTTGATATCAACAATGGCTCATCTCAAAGGTGTAAATAAATCAACAGTGACAGATGAAATGCGTAAAGCATTGTGCGAGTACACTAAAGAATCCAAGTAGCAATCAAAGAGATGTTGACTGACAAACAGATAACTAAGAGTGTCATGAGAAATGATCAAGAAGATGAAGTTCATGAAGATAATATAAGTAGCAATCAAAGAGATGTTAAGAAAAATTAGAGATGAGGTACAAGGTGCCATCAATTTCAAGAAAAAACAAACAATAATTGAGTCTTATTTTAGAAAGGCCTAATAATCGAATCATAAGCACTATATATTTAGAAATTATTAATTTACATATTACATGAGACCTATGCGAATTTAGTATAATGTATTATCTTATAAATTTAGCGAATTATTAATTTAGCATGTTATTCCCAAGTCGGGACCAGCCAAAAATATTATTTAACTGAGGTTATTAATTTATCGAGGTTCTACTATATATGTATTATTGCAACGACTACATACCTAAAAGTCCAAATTTAAATTCATTTGAAAGCAAGGGTTGAGATCTATGATCCACATATACTTCAAATTTTATGTTGGGGAGGTATCGGACATGTGGACATGATATGTCTAGGATACAGTATCGGACACGGCTCAGATACTATCCTGGGACACGTTTGGGATACATTCGAGATATGGTCAATGATACAGTTGTGGAACCATAATTCGTCCAAAAATTGTAGAGCTGCCACGTGGCCCATAATTTATATAATGACAACTTTGCCCATGGTGAAGTTATTATTGGGATATAATTACTGCGCATTAATTAAATATATTTACTAGCTGAATATATTAATTAATATGAGTTATATCATAGTAATAAAAAACATCTCCGTGAGATCCTTATTCAAGTAGGATTCAATTAATAAGTAAACTTTTTTTCCTAAAAGGATTACTTAACTAATTAGAACTTTTTTTCCTACTTATAATAAATAACTTCCTAGCTAATTATTTATTATTAAAAATCAATCTTAAGTATTACCTAACTAGGAATACTTATTGATTGCAATCTCTTTCAACCAATCAGAAACTTCGAAGACCCCACAGGTCTCCACTATAAATAGAGGACATTTCCTCACAACTCAAGTACCTCATAATTATTCTTATAATTAGCTTTTCAGTTTTCTCTCTACGATTAAGCTGACTTAAGCATCAGAGCGTTCTTGGTTAAACCCTCCCCCCCAGCTTGGGATTCAACCTTAACCCCGGCTGTTATTTTCTATGTGTAGGGATTGAACAATCAATTTCAATCTAGACGACGATTTATGCATCAACAGCTGGTGCTTTCATTGAGAGCCGAGTTGAGAAATTCTCAAAAGCGTGCTTTTTTAATTCAAAAAGTCCTCATTTTCTACCAAAATATTGTTTATCGTTCTTCGTTCTTCAAAAAATCTTCGAATAATGGCAAGAATAAGGCAATCTGCAAGATTCGGCGAGACGAGCACCTCCCAAGGAGGAGGACAACGCGATCAGAGCCGGAGGAGCCCATATCGTCACCGACCACGTAGCCCGGAAGTCGCACCGACCCCCTGGCCGCATGAATAATGGACCCAGC
This sequence comes from Oemleria cerasiformis, assembly GCA_037349345.1. Classification (NCBI taxonomy): domain Eukaryota; kingdom Viridiplantae; phylum Streptophyta; class Magnoliopsida; order Rosales; family Rosaceae; genus Oemleria; species Oemleria cerasiformis. The sequence continues at coordinate 118,039 of JAZGTL010000020.1, forward strand.
TCCCAAGCAGCACGCCATCGCTAGTCACCCCGCCGCCATCACCTTGCTGCACGCCTCCGCCACCAGCGACGCAGCCGTCACTGCACCTACACAAGCTGCCAATCCCACCGACCCGTCCATTGGACAATCACACCCCTCGAGATCCACGACCCAAGACATGGCATCGACGTAACCTAACAAGCAGGGACATTCGCTTTTGGCAATGTATGGCTTCTGTGAACTAACTCTTTAACCTAAAGACCACACTCAATTTCAGCATACTGTCAGAAGATTCGTGGGAGAAGCATCCCGGAATGCCACAAGATGGCAATCGGAGAAGAAGGATCTACGACTGATTCTAGACGAGCTCTGCGCCACCAGAAACCAAAATAATTGTGAAGGAATGGAGCCCACACGCTGCTCGGCACGAGAGTCTTGCCACAATGCGTGTCACACTTCACGAGGATCGCCTTCACGCGCTAGTTTATCACGGCAGGTGGCACACCTCAGCAACCAAGTTCAAATTCAGGCAGAACTTCTGCGAGAATACTTGGGCTAAAGAAGTACTTCTCAAACCACAGAGAGACGCGCCAACTCACAAATCCTCATAAAATCGCCCCTGTAAACACAGCAAAGACCTTGTCTATAACCACTATGTGTCGCGGGATGTTTCCTTAGACGATTCCGCCGACGAAAGTTATTCTCTCGATGAAAAATAATGCCAGCTTCGGAGACCATCGGTTCACGACTGATTAGGAGGACGATTTGGGGACCGTTCACACGTTAGAATCCCCTATCAAAATTTCTCCTGACAAGCGACCTCTCAGAATACGGATAGGTCAACGCTAACTCCGGGAGATCGACATACCTCAACATCGAGGATATGACGTACATGCCGTTGCGCTTAGGCTCAGACTCCATGACGCAGAGGAGTCGGTGCCACCGTGGCCGCCGTACCCCTCCCCCTCGTCGAGATCATTTTCACGCCAATGAGGTGAGAAGAATGTTGGACCAACGACTTCAGCGGGTCCAACATGACGAAAACTTGGAGGAAGATCTACGCCGCCAGCTTAGAATTTCCGTAACTTCTCTATTCGTTCAGTGAATCAAGAACGAGCCATTCTACAGTGGTTCGCCACTCCAAACTTTGTTCAGTTCAAGGGAACATCGGATCCTGTGAAGCACATCGACTACTACCGCGGCGTCATGGTGCCGTACCGACACAACAAGGTGCTCATGTGAAAGGTGTTTCAAGCTTCACTTCAAGGACAAGCAATGATTTGGTTTAACCTTCTCCCACGGAGATCCATTGCCTCCATCGAGGAATTGTCACTTGCATTTGTGAAAGAATATTCATAACCTCGCACCGTTGAAGTAAAAGACGATCATCTCTTCTCCATGAGAAAGAGATCCAAGCAATCCCTTCAACAGTACGTCTGAAGCTTCTGCGAGGAAAAATCCTGCATCGTAGGCTGTAGTGACGTCGTCGCAGCAATGGCTTTCAAGCAAGGGCTACCCCTGGATAACAACTCTATGGCGACATTGTGATGAACAACGCCCGCACCCTGACAAAAACGATTTCCCTAGCAGAGCGCCACGCACTCCTAGGAAGATGAAAAAATATCGGCGCGCACCACAGAGAACGATAAAATAGGAGAGAAGCCCACCAAGAGCTCGGCGCCACCCAAGGGTGATGCCACCTCTAAGCCACCATCCGAAAAATCCAACAAGCGAAAATCTAATCGATCTTCCGAAGCCCCTTCCACCGGAAGGCTAAATCCGCACTTCGAAGTGCCCCTAAGCAAGATCTACAATGAGATCAAAGACAAACCTTGGGTCAAAAAACTGGGACCCGTCAAAGGTGACCAAGAGAAGGCTGATAAGACAAAGTGATGTTTCTACCATGATTGCTATGGTCACACAATCAACACTTGTAAAACCTTCGAGACGTACCTCCTAAATCTCATTAAGGAGAGGCACTGCACCGAGTACGTTATCAGAAAAGCTGCAAAGCGCATTGGGGATAAGAGTCCTAAGGAACCACCCTCTAAGACGATTTGTATTAATGCGATCATCACCGAATCAGAGTTGCTGGGAACCACTTCCAAGTTGAAAAAGAGGAAAATTCGAGACGCCCTAGCTATTGCCCAGGTCTCCCACGCCACCACTTCTGGGGTAGTCGACGACATCGCCATCAATTTTTCCCTCAATGACAAGGTCGGCCTCGACTAGCCCCACGACGATGCACTCTTCATTTCGATCCAAATCACCTAGGCACAAATTGATCGAATTCACGTGGACAAAGGAAGCATTGCAATTCTCCTCAACCTGAAAACAGTGCGTAAAATGGTATTGAAAAACTTCATTACGAAGAAGGCAATCATGTTGTGGGGTTTCAACGGTTCAAACAGTATGACCACCGGAACTCTCCAACTTGACGTCCATTTGCCACCCATCGTCTGGTCCCAGACATTATCAAAAAATTTGATTCTCGATCCCTGGAGGAGGAGTTGGAGAGATAAAAGTAGATCCATCCATGGCTCAACGATGCCTCACCGAGGGGCTAAAAGAGGTAAAATGGAAGGAATTCATCCCCCCAGCTAACGCCACTATGAGGACAAAACCCCCGTTTTGCCTCCTAAATAACAACCAATTGTTGGTCAAGATCCCGAAGTCTTCGAAGAACCCTCCAAACTCGAGGGTTGGCAATCGGAGGATGACGTGATCCTCATACAACTTGACCCACAAATTCCATAAAGGCATGCCCCCATCGGGGCATGCCTAAGTGATGGAGAAAAGGAGGAACTCACCGCATTGCTGCGTGAGCACAAGGATGTATTTTCTTGGTCACCATTCGACATGCCCGGAATTGATCCCATCATCGCTTGCCACAAGTTGCACGTCAATCCGAGTCATAAACCAGTAAAGCAGAGAAGACGGAATTTTTCTCCTGAAAAGGTTGTTACTATCCAAGCATAAATCGACAAGTTATTCGCCACCGGCTCCATTGAGGAAGTTCCACACTCCGAATGGCTAACCAACATAGTACTTGTCAAGAAAAAAGAAGGACGATGGAGAATTTGCGCCGACTACACCGACCTAAACCTCGCATGTCCAAAAGATAATTATCCTCTACCACGGATAGATATTCTGGTGGATTCCACTGCCGAAAATGAACTACTCAGCTTTCTCGATGCATATTCTGGCTATAAACAAATTTTTATGTACGAAAAAGATCGAGACAAAATCGCTTTTATCTTCGAACGATGAGTTTACTACTACAAGGTCATGCCATTTGGCTTAAAGACCACATGCGCCTCCTATCAACGACTTGTCAATCGGATAATTAAGGATCTCATCGGCAAGTCCATGGAAGTCTACGTCGATGACATCATAGTCAAAGGAGAAAAATGCAGCGATCATATCGCCAACCTGACAAAAACCTTTGATTTGCTAAGGAAATATCAAATGAAACTCAATCCCCTCAAATGCACTTTCGGCGTGGGGGCCAGGAAAGTTTCTTGGCTACCTCGTCACCCAACGAGGAATCGAGGTCAATCCAAGGCAAATCAAAGCAATCAAAGCAATCAACGGACCGATGTCGACCTTTCTTCAAAGCACTCAAGAAGGCTTCAAGGGACAAGTGGGATAAAGATTGCGAAAAGGCCTTCCAAGGCCTAAAGACAGATATGACTTCACCTCTGCTCCTATCAAAGCCAAAAGATGACGGAGATCTTTATCTCTATCTTGGAGTCTCCGACATGGCCATAAGTTCGGCACTCGTTCGAGAAGAGCAAGGAGTCCAACTCCTGGTTTTCTTCACCTCCAAAGCCCTCATTGACTCCGAGACTCGATACCCTAAACTTGAAAAGTTAATCTTAGCACTCTTGGTCACAACCAAAAAGCTAAGGCCTTACTTCCAAGCTCATATGGTGATTGTCATGATGGAGTACCCATGAGTAATGAAATGGGCAATGGAACTTAGTCAACACGACTTACTCTATCGCCCAAGGACCGCTGTCAAAGGACAAGCACTGGCTGACTTTGTCCCCGAATTCACCTCTTAGGAGGGCCACGACAAGGGGCTGGCCGACGCTCCCCTAGCCGCCAGTCCCCCTTTGTCGCAGTTCAAGGGCAGACCCCCTCTGGAAGCTTTTCGTTAATGGTTCCTCCAATCAACTAGGAGCGGGAGCCGGAATCGTCATCATCACTCCCGACGGATCAATGATGGAACAATCAATCTAGTTCGGATTCAAAGCTTCCAACAACGAAGATGAATATGAAGCATTAATATGTGGATTAACACTTTCCAAGGAATTGGGAGTCAAGAAGATTGCGATTCATTCTGACTCACATTTAATCACCAACCAATCCACTGGCGAATACGCAGCGCGCGATGCGAGGATGCTCCAATACAATAACAAAGTTCAAGAGCTACTTGCAACCCTCAAAGTCTTCACTTTCCACCAATTTCCAAGAGCCGAAAATGCGCAAGCTGATGCACTGGCCAACCTGGCCTCATCACTTGACTATCGGTTTAAACGCTCAATCCCGATTGAGTACTTAGAACAGAGCAACATAGACGTCAAGGAAGTCGAGGTTAGGCAAGTGGACCCTTCTCCTAGTTGGCAAGACCTCTTTGTCAACTTTCTAGAAAACAAAACACTGCCTAATGATCGACTCGAAGCTCAGAAAGTTCTAATGAAGGTTCCACGATACTACATCGACATGAGGCAACTTTTTCATTGAAACTTTACTAGAGCAAACTTACAATGCTTAGAGCATCCAGAAACACTTAAAAGTTTTTACTGAAATTCACGCAGGCCAATGAGGCAACCATTCAAGATGAAGGTCTCTCGTGCAGAAAATGCTCAATGCGGAGTTCTACTGGCTAACTCTGCAGCAAGAGGCATTGAAGTATGTTCGAACATATGACAAATGCCAAAGGTTAAAACCAAGCCAGTTGGCGCCACCTGAGGAGCTATAGTGCAAATGAGTCCATGGCCCTTCATACAATGGGGCATAGACATTGTAGGACCTTTGCCAAGCACCTCAATACCAAACAGGAAGTACTTAATCGTCGCCACTAACAACTTCACAAAGTGGGTGGAAGCTAAAGCCTTAGCTACCATCACCCAAGCTGACATTTAGAAGTTCATCTGGAGTCAAATCATATGCCGATTCGGACTTCCTAGAGTCATTGTAACGAACAATGGAACTCTTCAAGTAGGGTATTATAAGTAATTGGATCACAGAGTTTCCAACAATTTTGAGATTTTTTATGGATATAGTTCAATTTACAATGATTAAACCCAGAAACAGACTGAAAATTCGAAAATTCGAAAATTCTCAAAGAACCCACTATTTTCAACACCAAATGTAACGACCCAGACTAGAAATTAAATTATTTTGAGAATTGGACAATTTTACCCTCAGTTTTGGACGGGTTCGGGAGTCACTTTTTGACTGGCAGTACTTTTGAGAATTTTTCTTGGGTTGTTACGTTGGTTTCGAACTCACGAGTTCGTAGACAGGCGGCACGCGGAAAACGGAGACCCGATGAGTTCGTTACGGGTCTAGAAGCTGTAGGGGCAGTTTGGTAATTTTGGAAAAATTGGAATTATATAGCAAATATTTTTCTCTCTCCTTGGGGGATTGGTCCATTCAATCTCGCTCATACCCGACGACCTCCCCGTGCGAACACCGAATACCCATTCTCATCGGATAGATTTCAATCCGATTCGAACGAAACCGAGGTCGGGAGGATCTTCCCTGCGACCCCACGAGTCTTTTGGTGTAATCATCGGAGTGGGAGCACCGCCATAGGCGACGGACGGAGGAGGGAGGTGAACCGAACCTTCTCGGCCGTTTTTCGGCCAAACCAGGTACGATCTCGGAACTTTGACCTCATATTTGGATTCCTGGTGAAAAGTAGATGAATTTCCATGTGTAGATCATGAAAAACGGTCAAGAAATGAAGAAGTTAGAAAACCTTGAAAATCGACCGGAAATGGCAATTTTCGGCAAACCAGACGGCGGCGGAGGTGGCAGTCCGGTCATCTTCTCCAGCCAGCCTCCTGCGACGTCGATGGCCGTCCAGTCGTCTTCTCCGGCGAGTCACCGGTAACCGATCGGGTTGAGTGAACCGGTCGGGTCGAGTGAACCAGTCGGGTCGAGTGAACCGGTCGAGTTGAGTGAACCAGTTGGGTTGAGTCGAGTTGGACCGGGTCAGGTCGAGCCGGGCCAGGTTGGACCGGTCCAGGCGCGTGACCGGCGCGTGGCAGCGCGTGAGAGCATGTTCTGACCTTCCGGTGGCGCGTGGCGGCGCGTGGGACTGTTCCCGACGTCACGGCGGCACGTGACTAGGGTTTTGGGACGTTCTGGATCAGATTTTGTTGTTTTCGAGGCCATAGGAGTTCATTTAGAGCCCGGTTGGGCAATCCCAGCGGTAAAGATTGACCGTGGAGAGGGTTTTGAGCTTGGAAAGTCAAGGTAGTTGGGTCATTATTGTGTAGGTGTTTCTTAGGCTAAAGCGTCCATGAATTTTGGGTTGGAAGGTGTTGGTAAGCGGACTTTTGATTTATAAATTGTAATGCATGTATAAATATCTTTGATTTAATTACTATTGTGTATGGTTGTATTTATAAATTGTAACGCATGTATTAATATCCTCGATTTAAATACTGTTTAGTATGGGTGCAATGATTACCTAGAATTTATAAATGATTGCTGGATATTTGTTTTTCCAATATTTCAGTGGAAGTGTGTTGTGAGAAATGATATGGTTGTTGGATTCGGTTTTGATATTGTTTGGACGTGGTAATTATTTGGGTCCATGATTTTGAGTTGAAACCGTATTTGTGGTAAATGATAAACAAAATATATACTTGATTTTGGATACAAAAGCGATTTGAAGGGGCCTAGGAGCCGGGCCTTGGTTCCGTGTTGGCGGACTCCCGGTGAACCCCCAATATAAACAAAACCGATTTGAAGGAGCCTAGGAGCCGGACCTTGGTTCCGTGTTGGCGGACTCCCAGTGAACCCCCAATATAAACAAAACCGATTTGAAGGGGCCTAGGAGCCGGGCCTTGGTTCCGTGTTGGCGGACTCCCGGTGAACCCCTAATATAAACAAAACCGATTTGAAGGGGCCTAGGATCCGGGCCTTGGTTCCGTGTTGGCGGACTCCCGGTGAACCCCCAATATAAAAGGTGATTTTGCAGAGATTGTGGTCGAGTCCAAGTAGTACAGATTCTAGCACACCCCAAGGGATACCCTGGTGGCTAGGGATATGATAGTCGAGAGATATGCCGACTGATGTGATATGATAGCCGAATGTTATACCGGCTGATGATACGATATGATAGCCGAGGATATTTTCGGCTCTAATATGAACCAGACGACAATTGTCATGGGCTTAATCAACCTATGAAAATACTTCGTCATCCGGGTCAGTGGGTTGGTGTGGGCGGCGACTCAGAGGGACGAATTATTGTTGGTTCACAAGTATCTGACTAGTCTGTTGTCTTGTGGTTTTCCAGTAGAGATGTCAGCAATGTCTGACCTACTGACATTTGGTGTCAGAGAGTATTCCTATTTGAACCACCACTATTCCGAGGTCTTGGCTTTGACCTGTATATTATCCTGCGTCTGACAGTAGGAGTGGTCAGTAAGTACAGAGGTATGTTGGGAACCCTGTAAGGTTTAATAAAAATTATTTAAGAACAAAGGGTATTTCTGGTATTCAAATTTTGAGGTAAAAGAGCTGTCAGACGGGATAAGGGTTCTTTCCGGGTTTCGAGGGAAAATTCGGGAAGGGTCCTTACACCAAACAATCTGAGTTTTGTGCAATCTCCATTAAAACATAGAGAAATATCATTTGAGCATATCAGCTCTAAGAAAAGAGAGAGATACTGACCAGTGATCCACTAACCAAGAAATCGCCGTCGACCTGAAAATCAACTCCAAGAGAAGAAATTCTTGTTCGATTTGTCGCCTTGATGCACAATTTTTGAGGAAATTCAAAGCTTTTTTTTTATCTTTTCCTGTCAAATGAGAATTCAAAGCCTTTCACTTTTGTTTTTGGGTCCAATGATATTTTTCATTAATCCAAAATAAAGAATGCTCCAATAGAGTCTAAGGCAAAGCAAATGTGGACGATTCTTGCCCTTAGACCGCCAAAAGAAAGATCGTATCGATCGAAAGGATGGGCGGCACAACCCCCACCTTTACAACTTAAAATATGAGCCCAATGCAAAGACTCAACCAAAAAAAAAAAAACCCACATACAATAAATAACTGGCCCAAGACAACAAAAACCCAAAAAACATAAAACCCTAGCATCAACATTAACTCTAAAGCAACATCAACAGTAGTCGCCGTCGCCATTAATCATCCACATCCGCCGCCTACGCCACCATGAGGAAACCAAAAATAAATAAAATTGGGCCATATGGGGGATCTGTAGAGGATAGTGTTGGAGAAACAATCCACCAACAGTCTGCACACTCAAACAATCCAAAGGGTCATCAAAGACCCTAAAATAAACCAAACCGAAAACGAAATAGAGTTGTAGATGGGGGTAGCAGTTGGGAAGAAGCCTTTCACTTTCTTTAGGGTGAGTTTATTGTGAAGGTAAATGTTTACTCTATAAATCCCCAATTTATCCTTTTTTAACTTAAATAAAAGATATAAAAAGGAAAATTGCCCAAAATGACTTATTTTCTTTCCAATCCTTGATGTAAAATAATTTTTTTTTTCAAAATTTAATATGATATTTTTTACTTTAGGGACATGATTGATATTTCAAATTTAGTGAATATGGGTACTTTATGTTGTATGTTCTAAGAGCATCCCCAAATCCCAATGGACTAGCTAAATGAGCTCAAGTCAAATTTTAGGGAAGACGAGCAAAAATTATACTCCAATCAAGCTCCTAGAATAAAGAAAATATTAGAAGCTCCTAAGTATAAGGAGGGAGATACCACGAGGTGTCCCCATACCCAAAAGGTGAGACTATTCCCTTCTCGAGGCAAATGAGCTCTTAAGTCAAATTTTAAGAAAGATGAGCAAAAATTTTACTCCAATCAAGCTCCTAGAATAAAGAAACTACTAGGAGCTCCAAAATATAAGGAGGAAGATACCACGAGGTGGCTCCATACTCAAAGTGTGAGACTATTCCCCTTTCGGGGTGTGGCTTACCCCTGGCACAAAGTGCTCACAGAGAGTTTCGAACCTTTGGCAATTAGCCAATTAAGCACCAGGAAGTCCCTCTAGAGGTGACAGTTTGCAAACTGCACCACGCATTGTGGTTCAAGAACATTTATTTTATAAACTCCAAATTTTAACCATAAAAGTAAGGGTGGGCATAAATTCGTTGAAACTAGAAACTGATTCGATTCAAACCGTTATTAGCATTCCGGTTTAGATTTGATAGGGATAAAAGTCAAACGGTTTGAAAATCCAAAATGTTCCGTTAGTAACGGTTTGGTTTTGGAATTTCATTTTGCAGACCGTTGGAATCTAAATCGAACCGTTAAGGTTCTTATTTATTTATATTATTCATTAATTAATATTTTCATCCTATAATATGTTAAGTGTTCATCACATACCCTACGTCACTTAATCCTTACTCATTTTGTGCTACTTTAGAATTTAAATTATATTTAAACATAACTCGCAATATTTGAAATTTAAAATGTTGAACTTTTTAATTTGTTGATGTGTATGAAATAAATCTTCATGTGAATGAATGAAATCTTGATGTGAATAAATGAAATTTTGATGAGAATGGTGAAATCTTGGAAAAAATTATGTTTTGGAGAAATCTTTTAAGTGAACAAATTACATGAAAATTTTATACCTAAACCGGTCAAACCGATCCCAACCAAACCTTTAATAACAATTTGGATGAACGGCTTCAATTTTATTTTTTGAAAATTCAAACAATATCAAACCGTTTGAATTTTAATGGCTTGTATTTAAATTTTGATTATCTTCGTATTGATCCAAACCGTACATACCCCTAATAAAAATGGCGAGGCACATCTATCTTTACTAGATGCAAGCAACAAGTAACTTCCATAATTGGCTATAGCATTGGCTGGGCTCAAAAACTTAGCATTAGGCCGGCCCGTTACCAATGGTACTCCACAGTCTAGGTCAAGTCCACTTCCGATTGTAATTTTAGACTATAAAATCCTGCCTCCTTTTTGGGTTTGACCTAAACCCTCCTTTACTGGCGTTTCATTGCTCACTACGTTCAAACTCCTCTTCAAATTCTCTCTCGCCCGTTTCAATTTCAGCTGTAAGTTTTCCGATTTGTATGGGGTTTTCATCCTCAATCGAGCAACTTTATGCTTTTCATCTGTATACATTTAAAAATGAATCTCGGGTTTCGTTTATTATGCTTGTGACTTATGGTTTTCTATATGAATTATTTTCTGTAATTTTTATGTTTCTATTATCTGGGTTTTGTGTGTTTTTTTTATGGGTCTATCTGGATTTCTGAGAACAGTGACTTGAATAATTGGATTTTGTGATTTATGGAGCTCTATTTATTACTCTGATGTATTTTGTATTTGAAGATGATATTATTATCATTTATTGATTAGGAGAGTAAATTATAGGCTTATATTTCTTGATTTGAGATAACTTACTTTTATATGTTAATTTTGTGGTCTCTAATGAAATTAATTTTTGCCGAAATGAGGTGAAAAGATTTACCTAGGGGTTTAGACAATGTTGCTCTCATGTTTATGCTGCACAATTCTAATTCCTTGCCATCTTTGCGGTCCAAGATTTTTGTATAATCTCTCATTGAGCTGGTTTATATGTACCATGTGAAAATCTCTTTTTATCGATATCAATTGTAGTTGCTCCAGGTCTGTTTGTAGTCGTCTCAATAACGGCCAGCCATTGCATTCTACTTTGCCCATATCTATTTTCAATTGGCGTATATCAATTGGTTCTGTTCCGTGTTTTGTAGTTGTGGCGGTCAATTGGTAGTGGTTGGTGTAGTTCCTGTAGTTGTTTTAAAGATGATGGGGACTCTATAGAATTAATTTTCAATTCGAACTTGTCTGTGCAATATAGTTTGAGGTCTCAATATATATTTTTTTCGGCTATGTATTTGTCTCGTAGTTTCAGCTTGGATAAATTCTGTCAAAGAGTATACAATGCACAAGTGACTAAATTTCTCTCCAGATATGAATGCAACTGACTGAAGTATTTTGTTATTGCACTGTGCTAAAGCTATGCTCCAGTGTTTGTGTGCATCTTGACAAATGTGTAAATATTGATTAGTGGTACTGTGTAGGGAATATAAGCAATACAGAGCTAGAACAGCAGAACAGATTTAGAAATCTCCTTCCTAAAATCCCGTACAAAGATGAGGCCTTTAGATGAGACAGAGACCACGGCAGTGTTTGAAAAGCTGTTCAAGTTCACAGGAAACAATCTCAAAAACATCGTTGAGAACCCTTCTCATGAAGGCCCCGATGCAGATACAGGGCGTTACTGCTTTCGCCTCCACAAGAACAGGGTCTACTATGTAAGCGAATCATTAGTTAAACGTGCTACAAATATTGCTCGGACTCAGTTAGTCTCTCTTGGCACTTGTATCGGTAGGTTCACTCACGGTGGCAGTTTCCACTTAACTGTTCAGTGTATTAGTTTATTGGCCTCAAATGCGAAACACAAGGTGTGGCTCAAACCTACCTCCGAGATGTCCTTCTTGTATGGAAACCATGTTTTGAAAGGTGGTTTGGGGAGGATCACTGAGAATATTGTGCCGGGTGATGGGGTGGTTGTGTTTTCTATGTCAGATGTTCCGTTGGGTTTTGGGATTGCGGCGAAGTCTACCCAGGATTGTAGGAAGTTGGATCCCAATGGAATTGTGGTGCTTCACCAGACAGATATTGGAGAGTACTTGAGGATGGAGGATGATCTTTGACTAACTGGACGGGAGATGTGTTGCTGTCTTGTTGTGAATTTGTACCGGTTATGTAAGTCAGATCAAATTTTGGTATTCTTGAATATTATCTCCATTAGTGTCAGGAACTTCTGCCATCTGGCATTGATTTACTTTACTTCAATTGTTATAGTAAGGAATATTTGAGTTATGTAAGTATCCTCTATTACTTATTTCCACCTCTGTTTTAATGGAGTATCTTCTTTTCTCTTTTGTTGAGGGATTATTTTGGAGAATAATTATTAGGTTGCGATTCTAAATCAGTTTTGCAATTATTCTTCTTCCAAGTATTATCGTCTAAATTACATTTTTGTTATAGTGAGATGGTGCAAATTATATATTTATCCTTATTACTTAAAATTAATGTTCAAAATGGCCCTAGGCACTCCCAGGGCGGAGCGACGGGTAGGAGCCTAGCGTCTAGACGGCGGATAAGGGCCTAGCGCCTAAACGGCGGATAAGGGCCTAGCGCCTAAACGGCGGATAAGGGCCTAGCGCCTAAGCGGCGGATAAGGGCCTAGCGCCTAAGCGGCGGATAAGGGCCTAGCGCCTAAGCGGCGGATAAGGGCCTAGCGCTTAAGCGGCGGATAGGGGCCTAGCGCCTAAGCAGCAGATAGAAACCTAGCGCCTAAACGGCGGGTAGGGGCCTAACGCATCCAAATATCACAATATCATAAATTCATAATACATATTCACATTCATGGTATCATAATTAATTATAATGGGTGTAATTAATTAATTCATAATTATAGTGGTTAGTACAATTAAAGTAGATTCTAATAATTATAGTGGGAACTAAAGACTTGACTCTTTGCCTTCTCTTCTTTGTGAGAGACTGAGAGTGGTGTGGTGCGTCATGTGCAAGTGCAATTGGTCAAGTGCATGTGTCTTTAATTTAGTCTCAAACTCTCAAAGACAGAGTAAAAGTTAAAGCCTTTAGTCATTATCAAAATTCGTTCTCGCTCTCACCGTCTCTCACTCACCCAAAAATTAAAATTCACTAACCCACTAACCCCAAAACTCAAAACTCACCAGTCACCACTCCAGAGGGAGAGACACAGCAATATTCCATACTCCAGAGAAGCAGAGAGAGACGAACCTTGAAGATGCTTGTGCGATTGCAGCGACGTCGACGTGAGAGAGAGAGAGGAAGAAGATGACACTGAGTGAGTCGAGTGACGATGCGAGTGCGATTGCAACGGCCCGTGAGTCTCCAATTCAGAGTGGGTTCTGCGAATCAGGGGTTGGGTGAGTCGAGTCTCAACTACCAATTTGATTTCAGATTTCTATTTTGAATCTTTGATTTCTAATTTGGATGAAATTTTGGGGTTTCTAAACGCGATTGTAAAAAAATAATAATTGAATTCCAGCCACCGACGCGTAGCTGCCCAGCCGCCCAGTAGTGCCCAGAAGCCGCCGAGCCTGCCTAGGCGCCGAGGAATTCCCCAATTGCGTTTCTCTGTCGCAGAGCCCAAACTCGGGGCGGCACAGCCCCGCCTACCGACTATGCACCGCCTAGGCCGCCGTTTTGAACATTGGTTAAAATGCACCCACAACACGCCAATCAATTCCAAAATGCACCATGAACGGAAATTTGACTCATTTTGCCCTAGGAACAGTAGTAACGTCGAAAACGTTGCACCATTTAACTTACACCGTTACTAACGTCGAAAACGTTGCATCATTTAACTGACACCATTATTAACGTCGAAAACGTTGCACCATTTAATTGATACCGTTATTAACGTCGTTAAGGATAATTATGTGGCAGTGTATTTTAGTCATTTTGGTCGTTAGCTCCTTCATCCATTCATCTCAAACAAATCCCAGGAAGAACTTGATGAAATCTATAAGAACCCTTATGGATATCCTCGGACTTTCCCCATTCTCAAAATTAAATAAGAATCAAGACAGAAAAAAATGAAAATTTGAGTAAACCCAGGAGATCAAATCGAACCCAAACCAATCCAATTCTATCAAATCCAATCCAATCCAGAGAGTGAGAGAGAAATCCTATTGGTTGCACGATATAAGCTAGAGACAATGGCTTGTGCAAGAGCCAAGAAAGGGCCAAAGAAATTGGAGGGAGACTGGGGACCCATTAATTTACATCAACATGCACAGAGACTAAGCAACATCCAGATATCAACAAAAAGTTTACCTTGATAATTGCCAAACGAAACTAAAACCAATGCAATGTGTAAAGGAATCTTTTTGCAGATCCAAGATGAGATGTTTGTCTTTCAAAGAACAATTGGGAGGACATCTAAAACAGATGGGAAGGTTTGATGTTTTATGAAAACGTGCTAATGCCTTGACCAATCTTATGGGAGAGTTAAAAGACATTGAGGGTTGGCAAAACAAATCCTAAGGAAAGCCATGAGTGCATACCCTTTGGACCTCAAGAAATCCGCAACTGAACCAAAAGATTCAGGACCATGCATGTGCAATTCAACCTCCAAATTGACATTCCCGGTCGGGCCGGGCTCGGTCCATCGCCCAAAATTGAGGTCATCGATGGTGGAGCCAATTCTTGAGGAAAGTTTCCCGAGAACGACGAATTGAAGAACTCATCGATCACGTAAATGGTGACAGATGAATTCGACCCGGTCCCGGGCATCTGCCGCTTGATCCTCGCCGTCTATGAGCCCGATCTCCACAACCCCCACCTTCATCCCCACCGTTGGATTCCGCCCAAACCTCGATTGGGTCGTCAAGTGCGTCACCTACTAACAAACCTTCGGCCAAGCGCCGCCCTACCTCATATACGCCAACCACGACCATAAAGAGCTAATCCTCTCGATTCGCGGCCTCATTTTGATCAAAGAAATGGACTACAAGCTCTTGCTCAATAACAAGCTCGGAATGCAAATGTTTGATTGTGGCTATGTGCATCACGGTCCATTGAAGTCAATGATTTGGTTGTTGAACAAAGAAGGTGAGACTTTGAAGTGGTTATGGCTTGAGAATGGGAGTTGTTACGATATGGTGTTTGCTGGACACTCTTTGGGCTCCGATGTGGCGGCTCTGTTGGACGAATTTGGGGGCAATTTTCGCACCCTAATTTCCACCCCATCTCCTTATGTATAAAATTACTCAAATACCCACATTTGGATGCCATATATGCACAATGTTTTCGACATTGATACTATTCCTAGTGCAAAATGAGGCAAATTTCAGTTCATAGTGCATTTTGAGATTGACTGACGTGTTTTTGGTACATTTTAAGTAATAAGCCTATTTTTATTATTGTCAAATTTATTGCTTCCATATCCCAATTCTTTCTTATATTTGATTCTCTCTGCATTTTCTTTTCCTCTCATTTTGTATTTTTCTTTATCTCTGTTACATGAATGGATGAGTATCTATGGTGAGGGGATCCCAATTGAGTTATGAAAGAATTATGTTAATTTTCACTGAGATGATTAGATGTGAGAGTTCAAATTTTCCATAATTTCCCTGTTGATAATGAGATTTGGTATTGGACCACTTTTGAAATGATAAAAATTTTATTAGAAGGAACCACAGATAGATATAGCAATGCCTACCACCCCACTAATTGTGATTCCTCTCCTTTGAGTTGTAGTGGGGGATGGGAAGTGATGAATGGGATTGGAACTTGTCTAATTTGGAATATATGCATGAACAGGTATTGGTTGCTTTTGTCAAATTACAAAATCATAACCACCAAGGGTGGTCCAAGTGATAAGGGCACAAGCTTGGAATGTCTCAAGTTTTGGGTTCAATTCTTCTTAAGCTATTCTTGAGTGGCCGCTCTTCTGGAGCATAGAGGAGTTGGTTCGAGACGAGTTCCTAATTAACCCCTTCTTGCTTAGTGAGTTCAGGGAATTCAAACTCTGGTGTACTATCTTGGCCTTACGAATGTTAGAATCATGTCATTTTCAAAGGAGAAAGCTAGACCTACAACTATTTTACTCTCTTTTTTTGAAGAAAAATGCCAACTTCACCATCACGACCCTTCCAACACATCATGGTCATGGACACTGACCTCTAAGGCTTTGAAAATATTTTTCTTCATAAATTTTCATATATTGTAAGTTACATGCAAATTTGATCCTTGTGTGATATCTTCATGTAAATAAAATAATCTGAGAATGTACAATATATTAGGTAAAATTAAGCATAAACAAATGGAAGCAAAAAAAAACTCTTCAAGTTCCAGGAGAGTTTATGCCCTTAGAAATTTCCAAGGTCCGGTTCCAGTCCCTATCCTGCAATTGCACAGAAAATGGTAAAAATTTTGAATTAGGTTATAGGCTCAAGCTTTACACATGAAATTTGTAACATTTACCTCCAAAATCCGGCAAAGGTTCGAAGACTCATATAGATGGTCAAAGAAACCCAGATTCCGATGAATCCATTGGTGGAGGAGAGAATGAAGAGAACTAGGATGCTCACAATAGCCACCAGAACCTGGAGGAGTCCAAAACAATTATGTGGTTTCAATTTAATACTAAGAAACAGCAAGAGCATATTATATATTACTTGCATTACAAGAAAGGGACTAATTAAGAACTTGCCATGGAGAAGGCTGAGTATGCAAAATCAGATGCTCCAAAGTTGACACCGTCGAAAACAAATGCCAAGGCATTGATGGGTTGAGTAGCTGCAACAAACTAGTTTTCAAATAAAAGCTGATTAATTTGGTTTTGAAATAACCTGTTTTTGTTCTGTTTGAAGATCACAAAAGGGACTAGATTAGACTTAATTACCAGAATGCCTATGCTAATAAGATGCAGGACATCCACATCTTTCGTAAACAATCTTGCTCCGAACTGCAACTCTACTCCAAGTATGATCGCAGCACCAACCCCAAAACCAATCCCAACTGCATATCGAGTTTTGAAAAAACTGTCATCATATTCATAAATCATACCATAGAATGAATACATATCTCAATTAGGTAAGATTAAACGCGTGCGTATACACCTGTAACACGCGGGATGCAGTGGCTGTTGCCTTGTCATAGTCTTTATTCGCAAATGCACTTGCAAGTATTGCCTGTCCAGCAACAGCAAGGCCGTCAGCTAGAAGGGAAGTTGCCAACCAAACCTGCAAGCACACCTGGAATGCAGCCATGGGTGTCGGTCCCTGCCGTGCAGCCAATGAGGCAGCCAGAGTCACACAGAATGTCACAGCAATCACCCTCATTAATAATAGGAAACCTGGTGGAGTCACCAAACCACTAATCACCCTCGTCAACTATATAGATGCATAACTTGAGACTTGAGACTTAATTTTCCCCACATTTCCTAAATCCTCACCGTTTTTAAGAAATCGACTGAATTGGAGATGCTTGATACTTGGAGGTATCAGATCAACCTGAGCCATTAATCTCCACAACAGTGTGACACATATGAAGTACCTAAAACTCACCATTTGAAGATTAATCAAGGCAATGTGACAATGTAGAGTTCTAGAAAACAAGCAAAAATATCAGAGAGCATGTTCTTACTGAGATATGACATGAGCAATAGCTGCACCGTTGACACCCAGCTGGAAAACAAACATGAATATTGGATCCAAAACTATATTTGTTACATCTCCAGCCACTAAATCAAAACATACACAATCCATGGTTTAGAAACCGCGGAAGCTGAAGACTATTGTAATATTGGGTTGAAAAAGATTGGATCTTTAAGGTATTCCAGTGGCATATAAGGGAGTTTTTGTGTCTTTAAACCCGCGAAAACCCCCTTGCATTGCCAGTGAAAGAAGAACTACGGGAGCACCGACGGACCTCAGCATCAAGTAGTGCTGCGCTGGTTTTAGCATAGGGGAATCCTAAACACACAATCCTTAGCATTGATATATAGTTGTTATATATGAAAAGATTCAAAGAAATAAGAAATTAATTTGAACTTACAGAACCAACTCCCATAAAGCTCAAAAGAGGTTTGGCCCCTGAAATGAGGAAAATGGCTTGGATGAGGCCAAGAATGCTGCCAATAACCATTGCTGATGATGCGGACGGGATGTACCTCTTCTGATGATCCGGATTTCCTATTTCAAAGCTCACACCAACTAATTTTGAGTTGTATGCATTCTGGCCGGTATCTGAAAAAGAAAAGAGTCAACCACAAAAAGAAGAATAAAACTTGATGGTTGTGTAAGTTTTGCACATGGCATGAAAATTGATGAAGCCTACCAGTTTCTGGTATCAAGTGTTTGGTTTCACCACCATCCATTGATGAACCTGTTTCAAGGTGATTGTTTTCGTCTGCGTCGGGGGTTGCTGTTCCAATTGCATCTTCTTCAGCAACGAAGGAGGTTGTGACACTAACAAGTGGGAATATTGCAATTGTTGATGCTTGATTGAACAATGCAATGGAAACTCCTACAGCAGCAAGCTCCACTGGACCTTTCAACATTATTAACACAGCCAGGATATTAAACCAGGCCTATTTCCAAAATTACAAGTTATAATTTGTAAATACAATTGGATTTGAAAGTGGTACCTATTTGGCCAATGAATGCTGTATCAACTAGAGAAGCAATTGGATCAGCTGTCAAAGCCAGGGCGGCCGGCAGTGCAATTGAAGCAATTTCTAAACCAAGTTTGTCAAAATTCAAAACAAATCTGCAAATTAACAATACACTCGATCATCACATATTCAAAACTTTTTAATATTCCGAAATGAAAAATTCGGAAAATCGAAATGATACCTGCAATCCTGGAAGAAAATGTACATGGGAGTATTCCTTTTGCTCCCATATGAATATGAACCATCATCTTCTTCAGCCATCACTCAGATATCCGATTCAAAAAAAATTCCTATTTCTCTACTCTACAAGTTGTTTAAAGGATGCAGAATTATCAAACAAACTGCGAAACACAAGAACATTGAAGTTATAAAAGTCTGCAGATTGAAGTGCACTTAAAAGAAGGCCAGAGAAAGGAAAAAGGAGATTGTTGTTTTTAATTCAGCTTTGAAAAATCACTACACCAGAAAAGAAAAAGTAGGACCATATGATATGACCATGAAGATGGAATGAAACGGAAGAAGAACTTAATGAAATTTGGAATTGAAAAAGAATCAACAATCGTAGACTTTTGAGGTTTGAGTTTGGAAGCTTCAAAAGTTCAAAACCAATGAAATAAGATCCTCTCGTACCTGCACTGCAGCTGGCATGATAGCTTGAAACTTCAACAACACCTATGATTCATATCTATATATATGCGTACTTGATTTGACAAGGAACTTCTACAACAGAATTTCACCAACCATAATTAACCTATGGCTAGTATTTCTGTGTTACAGAATACAAAGAGGCAAAGCTCTTGTTGCAAATTAAATGCCACATTAATACTTCCAAAACTTACATATTTACCAAACTTACTGTCAAAGAGTATGTATATAAATTTATTGTCATTCCGTGATCAAAATAGATCTGCATATCATATTTCAAATTTGTTAATACGTCCATATCAAATAAAGTAAACTATATTTAGTATCATCAGCCAAAAATATTAAGAAATACGAAAATGAAGATATTAAGAAATACCAAAAATAATTAAGAAAAAGAAAAAAATGAATTTGATTGAAGTCTTCGAAGACTTGAAGCACAGAAATTCTTGCATGAACAATAAGAATGAGGTGGACACGTGTCATCAGCCACCAGAATCCCAGAGAAATCCTTATTGCATCAGTGCGCCATGGACAATGCCACTACCACCGCATGCTTATGGCTAACAACCAAGTGTCCATCACTTTCATTTAATGTCATTTGTCCTTTTGGAGGCAAACCAATTTACGTCACCGATTCGCAACTGAAAAATAACTTTTTCATTTGTTTTTTTAATCAGAAGAATATTTAAATTTTGATATTTTTATTTTACGAAATCTTGTTTTAATATCTAATCTAATTTGCAAGTTAGATTAATGTCAGCTCCATTGAAAGGCCAAATTAGACTTTAAATCACAACATATATATATATATATATATATTATAAGTAATGTTATTTAGACACATTAAATTCACCACATTTAGTTACCATATTCATGTGGAATTCCATTTACCATAAAAAATAAATATAAAATGATTTAATTTGTTGAAATAACATCATTCATTGATTGCCACATCAATGTGATCACTAAATGTAGTCAATTTAGTGTGTCTAAATAACATTACTCATATATTATTGACACATCATACAAACTTCAATATACTCTTTAAATTTGATTTTTGAATAAATTTGACTCAAAATTTGTCCAAAATTATTAAAACAACTCTCCAGCAGACTCTCCATTTTTAACTTTATGGGTAGCTACAAATAGGTAGCTACTATTCATTAGGTCAAATTTGAAGTTAAAAATAGAAAGTCTATTGGAGGTCTATTTTGATGTTTTTGGACAAATTTTGTGTTAAATTTGTCCAAAAACCAAATATGAAGAGCATGTTGTAAATGCTTTAAGAGTTTTCGGACAAATTTTAACTTCTCTATTTGAAATATGGAGAGCATTGATTTTAGTATAGATAATATTTGCATCTCACTCAAGTGATACCTCCTCGTACCATCATTTTGATTTATTGAATTGTCGTTATACATATATCATAATCGAAACCGTTCAACTCCTAAATATTCATTTCAAGATCATTTGCGGAAAAAAAATAAACCAAATTGGAGTTCATTTAGTCATTTATATGTATCAACTAAATGGGCGGTTCGCTATAAAGATCTTAATTGTTACCAAAACCGTTGATTTATTTGATACATATGAATGACTAAACGACAGAGGGCTACACCCACCTCCACGACCATCCTTTGCAGCCACGGGTGAAGGGGCAGTACTACCCCGTGACTGAAGTTGTCCGGGTGGAATGTGGCCAAGTCGACGGGGGGACTACTCAGCCTCTCTCTCCTGCCCAGGAGCCTCATCTTGATCGAGTCCGGGAAGTTGAATACCCTTCGGTAGGCCAGAAGGTCTTCGCCATCCAAAGTGTTCACCTGTCAGTCCACCTCGTAAATCGAACTGGCGACCATTACCAGCTCTATAGCCTCCTCAATATCAATTTCTAGCGGCCCCGGCATCGACACCCTCTCCACAGATTTTGACGTTGAAGCCACCGCCGTATTCCTATCAATCGGCGACCTCAACAACTCACTTTGCCCAACTGACGATACTTCAGCGTTAGAGGTCTCGGCCCCATCAACGGGCGAAACATAACGGGTATCGATAAAGTTGAACGCCCTATCGAGCGCATCTTCTAGTTCCTGGCCCGAAGCCCTTGAGACTCCTCAAGGATCGGTCTAGTAACGTTCGGATCCACCTCTGCCTCTACCCTAAGGTTCGACCCAGGGGAGCCAGAGGCCGATTCAGACGCATTTAACCGAGAATCGGAGTTAGCCGAGCTAGCATCCGATTCCCCTTCAAATACATTAAAGGACCAACCCTCGGATTCTTCAGAATCATCATGAGAGCTTGATATCTACAGATAATACAAAAAATTGTAAGGAAACATGCTTGACACAACTACTATAGAAAAACAAGGATTTAACTAGAAGCATATATAAAGTATATCGACAGTTCATACAAAAACAGAGGATTCGATCGAAAGAACAGCGGAAAATAGGGACCATACCTTGTTTATGGGATTTCCACCGTGAAAATCGCCGCAAGATCCTCGTCGTGAATCGCCTAAATTGGAATCAAATGTTCGCCGGAAATCGCCTCACAAAATCAACAACCCCTCTCAAAATCAAAAGTGAGAAAAAATGGCGAAGTCGAAGACCTTATACACCTACTCGGCCAAGCGAAAGGTCGAAACACGAAACCCTAGGCGTTTATCACACAACACGTGGCGCCGGTCCTCATGCCACATGTCGTACATCTATTGCGCGACACTTGGTATTTCCGCACAAGCGGGCCCACCAAGGTGACATACAATCACACTTGGAAGTGGCACTCGATCGGCCACATGATCGTACGAGGTGCCGCGCAAGCGGGCCGACCAAGGTGACATACAATCACACTTGGAAGTGGCACTCGATCGGCCAAGGACATCCTCTAAGCCGATCGGCCACATGATCGTGCGAGGTTCCGCGCAAGCGGGACGACCAAGGTGATATACAATCACACTTGGAAGTGGCACTCGATCGGCCAAGGACATCCTCCAAGCCGATCGGCCACATGATCGTGCGAGGTTCTGCAGAAACGGGCCGACCAAGGTGACATACATTCACACTTGGAAGTGGCCCTCGATCGGCCAAGGACATCCTCCAAGCCGATCGGCCACAAGATCGTGAGAGGTTCAGCGTAAGTGGGCCGACCAAGGTGACATACAATCACACTTGGAAGTGGCACTCGATTGGCCAAGGACATCACCAAGCCGATCGGCCACATGATCGTGCGAGGTTCCGCGGAAGTAGGCCGACCAAGGTGATATACAATCACACTTGGAAGGGGCACTCGATTGGCCAAGGACATCTTCCAAGCCGATCGTCCACATGATCGTGCGAGGTTCCGTGCAAGCGGGCTGACCAAGGTGACATACAATCACACTTGGAAGTGGCACTCGATCGGCCAAGGACATCCTCCAAGCCGATCGGCTACATGATCGTACAAGGTTCCGCGGAAGCATGCCGACCAAGGGGACATATAATCGACCTTGGAGGGGCACTCGGTCGGCCAAGGACATCCTCCAAAGCCGATCGACCATGTTGTAGGGCGAGGTTCGGCCCACGCAGGCTGACCAAACAATTGTTCGGCAAAAAAAAAAAAAATGTTGATCGATTAACACACGACATATCGCATCGGCTAAGGGCTTGGGGGACTGGGGACTAGTATGGGATGAATCCCCACAGGTTGACAAAGAGGAACAAGTCCTCAACCGAGGAAATCCACCTCAGTCAATGACTTGGGGACTCCTGTTTACACCTAATTTGATCAATCTGGTCAAGGCTGAACAAAGCCCTCTAGAACCATACTTAGCCTCGGCTCAACAAGACGCATAGCCTTAGACAAAGACAATAACCCACTATGTAATGACCCAGATATCTAATTATTGAATTTTCGTAAATTATTTTGTGAAAAGACGATTTTACCCTTGGATTAAAAAGGGGGCTCCAAAATTTAATTTTTGTGTGGAACCATTTGACAGTTTTTACGGATACCATTGCGTAGGTCTCGAACTCACGAGTTCGTAGACAGGCGGCACGTGAAAAACGGAGACCGTGCGAGGAATTGTTGGGTCTTGATTATGTAGGGGCATTTTGGTTATTTGTATTTGTGAGGTATATAATCCAAAGTTGTACAATCATTCTGCATGATTCTTATTTTCTCAGTTTTTTTTCAGATTGACATAAACCCATTCACAGACCCGTGACCCACCGACCGACCGACCAAAAACCAAAACTCTTGAATTTAGACCTTCCGTTCAAGTGGATCTCAACCCTTTTCATCCACACCATCATCTTCTCCTCTTCTTCACGATTACAACCGTACCAACCATCGGAGGAGACACCCACGAGGGAAGCTGAACCGAGGAAAAGAAGAATCGAACTTTCCGATCGATTTTCTGGCTAACACATGCACGTGTTTGATGTTTTAAGGTCATATTTGGATTTCTGGGTTCGAATAGATAGATTTAGACATAAAATTCGTGAAAAACGGTTGAGTTTTGAAGAAGTTAGGAAAGCTTGAAGATTGGCCAGAAATGGCAGTTTCGGCGACGGCAACGGCGGCGCGGCCGTCTTCTCCTGCATGATTCCGGCAAGGCTCCGGCAGGTCACCAACGACCGGTCGAGTCGAGTTAGACCAGGGTCAGGTCGAGTCAGATCGGGTCGAGTCAGACTGGACCGGGTCGAGTCAGACTGGATCGGGTTGAGTCGAATCGGGTCAGGCCGAGTTGGGCCGGGTTAGACCAGGTCAGCTCGTGGGTGCACTGTAACGGTGCGTTCAGCGTGTTCCGGCCTTCCGCTGGCCCGTCCGGCACTTGAGACCTTGTCTGGGGTCACATCGGCATGTGTACGTTAGTTTTCGATGTTTCGGAACTTTTGGCGCAGGTTTCGGGTTAATCGGACGTCGTTTCGGGGTAGTTTTGGACGTCTGAAGTGGTTGCATTTCAGTGTAACGCGAGAAATTTTCCCGGGGTTTAGGAAGTTTTAAGATAGGGTTTCTAAATATCGTTAGTAATCCCGATTGTTATTTTTGACAGGCGGTACTGCTCCGGACACTGCAGAGGGGCATACAACTCGGGATTGAGCTATCGATGAGTGGACTTTGGTCTATAAATCGTAATGCATGCATAAAGGTATCTTTGATTTAAATGCTATTATATATTGTTGTGATATGTTTGTGGGATTTAGAACTTATTACTGGACACAGGTTCTACATATTTTAGTGAAAATGTGTTTTGGGAAAATGGCCTGGTTTTTGGACTCGATTTTGATATCGTTTTAATGTGGTAATTATTGAGTCCATGGTTTTGGATTAGACTCGTATTTATAATTTTACTGGATTTCGCCATAAATGATTTTTCAATGAATTTGGCTTAGGCCAAGAAACAAGGATTTCAAAACACGGATTTCGATTTTCACTGATTTTTCTGTCCCCGAGGGTCAAGGTTTTCTCCAACTGGCATTAAGGAGTTTTGCTCCGCTGGTTGCGAGGGCTCCGACACTGGTGTTGATGGGTTTTGCTCCGCCGGGTCACGAGGGTTGTCTACGCGTAGCACAAGGCTTTGCATAACTCAAAATATATCGGGTGTGTGGAGCGTATTTCGGGAACAGTGGATTATGTTATGTTTTGATATACATTTTGTGTCTAGGTTAATTACAAAGGATTTTAAACTCCTGTGAAGAAGATTTTCAAACCATATTGTGGACTACGGTGTGTTTTTCATTATACAGATTTTGCGTAGGTCCAACCAAATGGTTTTAAAGGAATATGGAATTCCGGTGATTTTCAGATGATGTTTTATTATTATAAACTGTTTTATGTGAGCATGCATGATTTTATTCGTGGAGAGGGAAATATGTATGTTTTTCTCGGAAATAGTTTTAATTTATTATTTTGGTCCACTCACAATTTTGATGTTTTAAATCCCCTCCACGTTCTTGAGTTGACGTGGGCAGATCCAGAGGCGGAGGCATTACAATTTAACTGTGTGTTTACCGAGAGTAGGATATTTATGTAACAACCCGGAATTTCAATTATAGGATTTACGTAAATTATTTATGTAAAATGACGATTTTACCCTTGCTTGTGAAGGGCGTGGAAATCAAATTTTGTTTCGAGACACTTTAGGTGGTGTTTTGGATACCGTTGCGTAGGTCTCGAACTCACGAGTTCGTAGACAGGCGGCACGTGGGAAACGGAGTTCGTGGACGAAAGTTATGGGTCTAGACGTGTAAGGGCAGTTTGGTAATTTGTCATAGAGGGGAGATATTTTTAACCACCCAAATCAGATTAATCTGATCCACATCATTTCATCTTCATCTCATTATCATCTCCCTTTCTCTTTGTGAAACACACACCCCGAACCCGTGCGAAAAAACACCCAAAAACCCACAAAGTCAACTTTTGATTCAAGGCTCTAACTTCCATTTTTGATCAACTAATCGTATTCTACTCATTCCCACGATCACAACTGTACCAACCATCGAAGGAGAGGACCACGGGGGAAGCCGAACCGAGTGTAGGAAGTTTTGGATCTTCCAAATGATTTTTCGGCTTACACATGTACGTGTTTGATGTTTTAAGGTCATATTTGGATTCCTGGGTTCGAGTAGATAGATTTAGACGTAAAATTTGTGAAAAATGATTGAGTTTTGAGGAAGTTATAAAGCTTGAAGTTTCGGCCGAAAATAGAGGTTTCCGACGGAAACCAGACG
Source organism: Oemleria cerasiformis (assembly GCA_037349345.1). Lineage (NCBI taxonomy): Eukaryota > Viridiplantae > Streptophyta > Magnoliopsida > Rosales > Rosaceae > Oemleria > Oemleria cerasiformis. The sequence continues at coordinate 143,846 of JAZGTL010000020.1, forward strand.
GTGGCGCCGGCAGCCGGTCGTCTTCTTCGGCGAGTCACCAGTGATCGGTCGGGTCGAGTTGAACTGGTCGGGTTGAGTGAACTGGTCGAGTTGAGTGAACCGGTCGGGTCGAGTTGAACCGGTCGGGTTGAGTGAACTAGTCGGGTCGAGTTGGATCTGGTTAGGCCGAGTTGGGCCGGGTTGGACCGGTCCAGGCACGTGGGCGCGTGTTCCGACCTTCCGTCGACGCGTGGCGCGTGGGGTCGAGTCTGAGGTCACGGTGGCACGTAACAGCTAGTTTTTGACGTTCTGGATTTATTGGTGCAGGTTTTGGGTCGATCAGACGTCGTTTAGGGGTTATTTTGGGCATTTGAAGTTGTTGCGTTTCTAGGCCAGCATAGGTAGACCTCCCGGGGTTTAGGGGGTTTATATTTAAGGTTCTTATTATTAGCTGGTAATCCCGATTATTAATTTGGACAGACGATACTGCTCCAGGAACTTCAAGGGAGCGTACATTTCGGGATTGAGCTTGCTTGGACAGGTTTGTGAGTGGACTTTTGGTTTATAAACTATAATGCATGCATATATGTATCTTTGATTTAAATACTGTTATGTATGGGTGCAATGAATTTCTGAAATTTAGAAATGATGCTGGACACATGTTTTCCAATATTTCAATGAAAGTGTGTTTGAGAAATGGCCTGGTTTTTGTACTCGATTTTGATATCGTTTTGAAGTGGTAACTATTTGAGTCTGTGATTTGGGTTTAGACCAGAAATTATGATTTTTCCGATTTTGGCCGTAAATGATATTTCAAAGAATTTGGCTTAGGCCAAGAAACAAAGATTTCAAAATACGGATTTGGTTCACTGGTTTTCTGTCCCGATGGTTACAGTTGCTCTAACTGGTGTTGAGGGGTTTTGCTCCGCTGGTTGTTGAGGGCTCCGACTTTGGTGTTGAGGGGTCTTGCTCCGCCAGGTCGCGAGGCTGTCTACGCGTAGTACATATTTTAACACATCTCAAGGGATACCCTGGTGTGTTGTGGATATGTCGGGAACAGTGGATTTGAGATATTATGTGTCCAGGCTGAATTAAATGAATTTTAACTCCTTTGAAAAGAGTTTTCAAACCAAACTGTGGATCACGAGGTATTTTCATTATACAGATTTTATGTGAGTCCAACTAAGTGGTTTTAAAGAGAAATGGAATTCTGATGGTTTCAAATGATGTTTTTATATCATAAACTGTTTTATGTGATGCATGCATGGTTTTATAAATGGAGGGGGAAAAAGGTAATATTTCCTTGGAAAACGATTTATAAATGATTATTTTTGTCCACTCACAACTTTTGTGTTTAAACCTCCTTCAGGCTGTTGAGTTGAGTTGACGCGGACACTTATCTCGAGGCATAGGCATTAGTACTTTCGGCTGCACTGTGTAGTTATACTTGAGTAGGATATCTAAATTGTACTCTTGATCCTACTTAGACGCTCTGCTATTATATTGTATTTGGTTGGTCATTAATTACGGGAATTATTGAGTGCTTGAATCCCCTGTCTTACAAGTGAAAGTATTTATTATTATTATAATTTGTAAGGATTGAAGAGTATTTTGGGAACCTTTCCTTAGGTTGTCAAACGGGATCAGGGTTCTTCCCGGATTTCGAAGGGAAATTCGGGACGGGTCCTGACATTTACCTGTGTATTAATTTATCCTATCTAGATGCTCTAATAAATCTGCTGGATTGTTTGTAATTATTGGTAGATATTTCATTCAGAGGTTGAGTTGTTGGAATTTTGTGTGCTATCTGATCCCTTGTCCAATAGGTGGAAGACGGTTAGCTAGTTTATAAGGGGAAATTCTGCCGGATTTTTGGCAAAATTCTCATAATTGTTTGCTAGAGCTTAAGGGTATTTTGGGTATTTTGTTAAGTTTTCAGACGGGAGCAGGACCTTTTCCGGGTTTCGAGGGGAAATTCAGGATGGGTCCTGTCAACTACCTAGTTGGTGAAAGGTGTCCTCCTTGAGAGGAATAGAAAGGCTTGGTCTAGGGTTCGAATCCTCAAAGATGCTGCAGCTAGGGGATTTTCGAACGGGGACAAGCTAACAATACCGATTGTGCCGGAGGATTCCGGGTGGAGGATTCCACTAACGGCACCGTTTGCGGAGGATTCAGGACGTGTAGTTACATAAAAGGCGCCTTTTTTTGTAACAACCCGTCCCGGTCCCACCGACACGAAATGTTATGGCCGTCGGGTCCTACCCAGCGCAGCCCTTGGTAACAGCCTTGCGCATGTACACCAGCCCAAAGGTATTGTAGCTCAGTTGGTGAAAGGTGTCCACCTTGAGTGGAATAAAAAGGCTTGGCCTGGGTTCGATCCTCAAAGGTTGCAGCTAGAGGATTTGGACAGGGGCCTCGCTAACAATACCTTTGGGCTGGTGTACGTGCGCAAGGCTGTCACCAGGGGCTGCACTCGGTGGGACCCGGCGGCCATAACAATTCGTGCCGGTGGGACCGGGACGAGTTGTTACACACTAGGCCTACCGTATATGGTCAGCCTACTCCTCAGCCGACCATGTCAAAACATTTGACACGCGTCAGCTCTAGGAATGGGGACATTTATCCCACATCGAAATACTCCGCCAACAACATTTAATGCCACTATAAATACAAGGGTACCCTTCTCCCCTCCCCCCAAAAAAAGGTAATGACATCTTTGTCCTTACATTGCCAAATCCCTCCAACACTTAACTAACTTAAGCATCGGAGACTATTTGGCCGACACCCCACCGGTGCTCCTTTACTTCTGCTCTCCCTTTGTGCAGGTCTCCCTACCTCCAGGAAGAGTGAGTGAAGCGAACTTGAAGGGACAATTCTATGTTGGTCCATTTTTGACATCAACAAGAGTGTACACTAAGTCTTAAACCAAAAAAGTCGATCATCACAAACAATCTTTTATTGCATCTCAAAACACTGAATCAAAGTTCAAGTCTTATTGCAACTCTTATTGCAAACTAACTCCAAGATCACAAGCATCCAATTTGCAGATTCAACATTGTGATTTAGACTGTCAAAACGTAAATAAGCTCAAAGAAGATTGCTCCACTTACTTAGCCAAAATTAACAACCAAACAATCGTAAGTTCCAAGTTAATCACCAAAAGTGAGTTAACCATATATTTCTTGAACAAAAATGAGCAACTAAGTAATAATTCAAACAATTGTATGAATAAACCTCAAATTTAGGCAAAGATTTAGTCTATGGATCAACTATCATTAAATTTCTGCTCAAATGTTTCATATTGATAGCTCAGTCCTTGACCTCATCTTAAACCAAAAGAAACTCGACATCCATCATTCTTGAAGCTGAAGTCCTTCTGTTGTTCTTTGTAAGAGCAATGTTGCGATCTTGTCATTAAATATCCTCACACATTGCGTAATGGAATCGGTAACCTTCAATCCCATAATGAAGTTCTAAAGTCAAGCTGCCTACTTAGTCCCTTCAAAACAAGCCACAAATTTAGCTTCCATGGTGACTAGCACTCTTCCATGAAATTACTCCACCATTGAGCATGTGGATGTAACCTCCTGTCAATTCTCTCAATCAAGTCACTAGAAAAGTCTGAATTAATTAGTATAGCCTTCCACTATAACTGATATCATCTCTGCCATAAACCAACATATGCGACTTGATTCTTTGCAAATATCTCAAAACCTTCTTTGCAACATATTGGCATACATCAAACTGCTCACCAATGAGGCATACGGCTTGTCCCTCATTTTGAGCTTCTCAAAATCACTCTGAAGACAATGAACCTTACAGAACTTGTCCCCCTTATGCACCATGAAAACAATGTTCCATATTGAATCTATTCAAAACCCTTTCAATGCACCCCTTTTAAGACAGTCCTAGAAGTTTTTTGTCTATCTCGAATGATCTCAATTCCTAAGACATAATGGGCTCCTCCTAGATCTTTTTTAAACTAATAGTGTAAACTTGAACTAGCTAACAAGATACCATTGACATACAGTACTAGAAAAATAAAATTTGATCCAGAAAAATTTCAGATAAACCCAATCATCCAACTTGTTTTCCACAAAGCCATATGTTGTCACCACTTGATCAAATTTCAAGGACCAATACCTTGAAGCTTGATTAGGACCATAAATTGACTTCTTGAGCTTGCAAACCATGTTTTCCTTCCCCCTTTCAACAAATACAATGTGTTAGTTCATGTAAATATCTTCTGCTAAGTCAACAATATTCAAGAAGGTTGTCTTAACATCCATTTGGTGCAATTCAATATCAAAGTGTGCAGCGAAAACCATGATAATCCTCATAGAGTCTGTAGATGAGACTAGTGAAAATGTATCCATATAGGCAATGCCTTCTCTTTGAGTGAAACCCTTGTGTCGTCCAATTCTACACTCCACTTGATTTTATAGACCAACTTATTTCCATATAATCTGAGCAGTCATTTCCACAAATCTCCATACACCAATTTTGCTCATTGATTCCAACTCCTCTACCGTAGCTTTATGCCACAAACATGCAAACTTGTGAACCACTCATAGCTAGCTTATGTGTAAGCTATCAGATCATCAATATCACCAATGTCATATTCCAATTAACTCTTGTAGATAGACATGATAGCATGGTAAAATGACATATTTTCTTACCCTTACAAATCGTCTAAGTCAAGGTTGATTCTAGTTTTGAAATCCTGGATCATTCAGTTGCTCATCAAGCCGATATCTTCCTCCACGGCGTCTTTGTCTAGATTAGAATGCAATTCCTCCATGTGCACATAGGGTTCTTCAACCATGATTGGTGTGTGATAAATGCGTAGTTGAATTGCTTGATTGCTTGTCGATGAAGAAATTGCACTTTGATAAGTCTTTCAAAGATGGAAGTTTTCATCAACCAAATCAGCAATGTCTTGATCTATATAAGAAACTTTGCATTGTAAGTTTCTTCAATCCTAGAGTACATAATTTGGACAATGAGAACTAAACCTCTTTGATCAATCACAATAACCAATGAAGTAGCACGACTAAATTCTAGAATCCAACTTCCCTTCATTTGGATTGGATTATAGATGTTTGCCTCTGCTTTGCAGTCCCAAATATGGAAATATGCAAAGCTAGGCAATCTTTCAGTCCATATCTCAAAAGGTGTCGTAGAGACAGACTTACTAGTTACTATGCACTCAGTTTAGTATGTAATTTGCAGTTTTGAGAGCTCCCCCCTTCAAAAAATCTTGTTACCTTGGATCTCGACATTATGCTTATTACCATGATGTCTATCAAAGCATTTCTACTTTTCTCTATACTTGAGCAGGCATTGTGGCTTAATACTTAACACCAGGTACACCATAGCATAATGGAGACTTGCCCAACCTTGGTGTACCTTCCAAGTTACTCACCTCCTCGATATGATTTGACTATCTTAATATGTGTATTCAATTGTTTCTCAACATCAGCCTTGAAGATTTTAAAACAGTTTAGTATAGCTGATTTGTCAGTAATGAGAAAGGTATAACCATATCTAGAAAAATCATCAATGGAATTCAGATTGTAAGTACTCGCACAAATCGTTTTAGTTGGGAAACACCACACACATCTGTGCAATATTCTAAAACTTGAGAGCATAAAAATTAGAACACGTTTACTTACAAGTATTCAAAATAAAAAGAAATGCAATTATTTTTATATTTATTGCCCAAGGCATGCAAATACGAAATCCTTTAAGATGATGTGATTAACTAGGAGCGGTGTTAATCAAATTTTTGTTGTTCTTTTCTCATTTTCTATGTACCAAAAGTTTTACAACTTTACATTAAAAGTTTGTATCAAATTAAAAAAAAAAAAAAAAAATTTACAATATGATTAGTAAATAGCTCAATGACAACGATTATTCTCCTAAGTAGTTATATATCTGATTCTTGACTTTTTCTCTTTACTTATAAAAAGAGACGAGTCTGATGCAAGGGCTAGGGTGGACTTTAGTCCACCAAAAATTGATAACTAAGAGAAAATTTATGTAATGTTAGTTTATATAGTCCATCATATTTATTAATTCTACATTGAATAAGAAGGATGATGAATTTTTTATAGATCATATGATATATTGTTCACATAAAATAGGAGCTTGTTGATAATATCGGCAAATATTCGATAATTGATGAATTTGATACCTTGAAGACCCGTACAGTACAATTGAAGTGTTTTGACTAAGCGTATTGTATTGCATAATTATTTATTATTTCTATGTATAAAGTATGCATTTTGATTAAGTGTATTTTTTTTATTAATGAAATTTACTCGTACTGTCGAGATTTAATAAAAAAATTTGATTCTAAAATTTAACTCACAAATTTTTTTGATTCCTGAAATCGTGCATGCTCTTAAATAAACTGGTCATTAGAAGTGGGAAATTGCAACCTTGACTGCAACGGAGAACATGTTTTGTTGGTTTCGTCCATACAGGGATGAAGTTTTGTCAAATATTGTAACCAGTTTGGTTTGAATTTCATGTCTGGGGAGGACTCGGGTTTTTTTTTTCCAATTTTTTATTTATTTTTATTGAATGGAGGACTTGGGGTTGGTGTAGAAGAAGACCAGGCCGTGAGAGCGTTTTCATTTTTCGTGGGTGGGTATTCTATCAATTTGGACCTTTTGGGCTCACCAGTCACCACACCCAATATTTTATGGGGCCCTCAATTATCAATTTGGACCTTTTTTTTTTGTAATGCATGTGATGGATTTGTAGGCCCCATTCCATATGTGTGTCATCGTGTCATCATGTCATCTCACGAACACAAGTTTTGACAAAATTCAACGTTAGAACTCAATTGATCCACATGTGTACTATATCATCGCACTAACACGTTAATTATTGTTAATTATGTAAACCAAATAGTTTCGTAAACATCAACGACGTGATTATTAAAACTAGGGCGGTCAGTTAATGAGTTATTGATAATATTAATATTTATTCAAAAAATTTTTAATTATATTTTTGAAATTTTTCAATTTCTAATCATCATAATAATTATTTAAATAACTTTTAAATTTTTTCATTCCTATTTAGTAGTTTTTTTGTCCTTTCTATTCCTTCAAAATATTACTCCCAAGAAGTGTGGCTGATTATACAGTGAATGGGGCTTGGAATATTGCAAACTTGGTGGCTGAGCTTCCGCAGGCAATCGTGCAGAAGATTGCTAAGATACCCATTGGTCTCCCAGGGTCGATTGAGGACCGCCCAATCTGGAAATGGACGCCAAATGGAAATTTTACAGTTAAAACTGCTTATCAATCTGTTCTTGATGGGGAGGAGGAAGCTACTGTCCCTTGGGCTGGTCTATGGAGGATATGAATCCCGCCAAACGTAAAGTATTTTTTGGTTGCTCATTCAAGAAAAAATTCTCTCTAATATGCAGAGGTGGAGGCGCCATCTTGCCCAATCTCCGATCTGTGAGGCTTGTGGTGTGGAAGATGAAACTGGTTGCCACATTGTTCGTGATTGTTCGGTGGCGCGTGTTGTGTCGGATAATATGTTCATGCCGGTGGGTCTTATTGAGTACAAAGATGAGAATTTGTGTGATTGGGTGTTTCGAAACCTGAATAGCAATGCAGTGATGGAAGCTGGTGTCCCGTGGCCTCTGGTGTTTGCCTTCACCTGCTGGTTCCTCTGGTGTTGGCGTAACCAGCGAATTTTCCAGCCTCAGTTTGAGTTTCCCAGGCGGCCGTTTGGCCTTGTTATACAGTGCGCAAAAGAGTGGCATGTTGCGAGCCAGCAGCTGTCTAGCAAACCTCCTAGGCATCTAGCTCTGCTTTCTTGGCAGAAACCACCGGAGGGGTGTGTTAAACTCAACACAGATGGCTGCCGAAAGGGGCAGGAAGGTGTTATAGCAGTGGGTGGAGTTCTCCGTGATAAAGAGGGTGAAGGGTTATGTGGTTTTAAGGCTAATCTTGACACGGGTGATAAAGAGGGTGAAGGGTTATGTGGTTTTAAGGCTAATCTTGGCACGGGGCAAGTCTTAGAAGCTGAGCTTTGGGGCATCTTCTACGGCCTTCAAGTTGCTTGGAGAAAGGGATACCGAAGTGTAGTGGTGGAGACGGACTCGGCTCTTGCGGTCACTTTACTGTCGCAGTTGGTGGTGGAGTCTCACCCTTTCTTCACTCTCATTCAAGGTTGTAAACAGATGATTAATGGCAGCCGGGATTGTGTCCTTTCTCATATTTATAGGGAATGAAATATGGTTGCTGACCACTTGGCTGATCTGGGACCTTCAAGTGAGCTGGGTTTGTTTGCTTTGGAGGTGCCTCCGGCCTCTGCCAAGAGTTTTCTGTCTGAGGATCAATTGGGGGTCAGTAGACCCCGCGCTGTTTTGTAGTCTCTGCTCTCCTTCTTTGCTGGGCTTCTTGCCTCTTTTTGTCACCAAAAAAAAAATTTTACTCTCACTTATTATCCTTTTTTTCTTTTTCACTTGTTCATTTTAAGGAAGAATGTAAGAACAGTCCAACTGAAAATAAGATAATTAAAAGCAAGAATTCTTCAAAAATACTTTTAAACTTCAAATTTAAAAAATCTTTATTATCCGATATTAAAAGATTAGGTTAATCGCTTATGATTTAGAATTTAGTTATTGGATTTTGTACCCAAAATCTAAGAATTAAACCCTAAACCCTAAGTCATAAGCTCTTACACCACTACCCCTACCTAAAAACCTCTCACCCCCTCTCTAAAACTTTCTATACCCTACCGTTAAACTCCAAACAACACGGATTTCATTATTGGTTTCAAAGAAAAAAAATTAATTGTAATATATAATTTTAATTATAAAAGTGTTTTAAGTTTAATTATAAAATATGGATTAGATACCTAATCATGCATTGTACAAGAAAATGATAATAAATATATATGGCTATAAAATAGTGGAGGGACCTAAGAATAAAGAATTGTCATATTCTAATTTTTAAATAAAATACAATCTTATCAAAGATTAATTAGTAGTTATCTTTAAAAAAAAATGGTTTGTTTTCATGCGCGTCTAACGAAAGTTTTTTTTTATGACAAAGAAACAAGAGAATTATTTTGGTTTTTTTGGTTTTTTTTTTAATAACAAAGAAAGAAGCTAAAATTGCAAGTGTTTTAGTCTTTAGCAACTCAAATTCAAATGATTAAATTACAGAGTTTTATTAGTCGCCAGAAGAATCTTATATATCCACATTATGATTTTGGTTTTCACAATTTTGACAAAACTCCACTTTCATATAGCTTCGATTTTCATCTAAGATTCAAAAATACTAAAATCATCCATTTATTTGCCAAAATTGATAAAACAAATAGTAATTTTGATTTTCTCAAAATGCCAGGTTTTTAAAACCTTTATTTCCTCATGGATCCCATCCTAGCAGCAAACCCAGCACTCAAATTGCCGCCGCTATCATCCAAAATCCAAACCAACGACTCTCAGGGACCACTACAAAAATCTTTGGAAAGAATATATTCCATTTTGTCAATTGCTCATAAACAAGTAGCTATTATTTACGCAACACCCATTATTTTCATAACTTTTTAATCAACATTTAAAAAAAAAAATCAAAATTTTAATTCCTTTATGATTCAAATTTAGAAGAGAATTCTTGCATAGGATAGTTAAATGCCGCAACATATTTATTAAGTGAGTTCAGATCATATACAAGAGTATATCTTTTATTTTATGAAAATAATAATAAGACACGTATTATTTACTTGTTAAGTTGAAAATTTTCAATATGTAAAAAAGTGAATAATAACATGATCGAAAATCAAAATCTCCATGACACATCGCATGGAGGGTGGTTTTCTTGTTTTTAGAAATCTCAACTAACTTTAGTTTAACTGTTGGGTAAAAACCAACTGTTAAAACTAAAAATAAACTAACCACGACTTGAACTCAGGATGAATATATATTGATGGAATTTGTGGACAACTGACCAAAAACAAAACAAAAAACAAAAACAAAAGCAAAAGAGAACCTGTGGGACTAGTAAGGTTAGGAGGAGGTGGATATTTTGGGAAGAGAGAAAAAAAAGAAAAAAAAAAAAAGGAAAAGGAAAAGAGGAGGTTTGTTTTCTGTTGGTTTTGATCGTTGACTCCCATACAAAAGAAAATTTTGGATTTAAAGAGAGACAAAGAAAAGGAAAAGAAGGGATTTAGAGAGAGAAACAAAGGTCTCTGTGAAAGAGCTTTGACTCTCTCTCTGCAAATCCATGGCCTGAACCTTATTCAATTCATCCTTTCACATTCTTCTTTCACCTTCCCAAATCCTTCAATTATTGCATTAGCTTTAGTTTTCCACCTTCAAATCTCAGCTGGGTCTCCTTCAAAACCTCATCTCACTCTCTAAAATTCCCAAAAATCGTCAAAAATCACAGGTGGGTTTTATTCTTCTCCCTCCACATTTGCATTGCTGCATTGTTTTTTTTTTTGTATTACTTTATTTGGGTTTGTCATGAATGAAGTATTTCTCGTTTGTTTCTGCAATAGTTTTGTATCTTCAATTAAGAAAAAAAATCCCACATTCTAAATTTGGTTTCTGCCCGAACAAAAATAAAAGAAAACTCAAAAATCTTGGAGCTGATAATGTGATGGAACCCACATTTTGGATTTGCCATTATGATTATCTGATTTCTTTCTCATTTCCTATGTATTCAGATTTCGATTTATCAACCTTTCTGTTCGATTGGGTCCTCTTGAAATCTCGAGAAAATATTGGAAATTGTGGAACGTTTGAGGCTCCGATTCATGGGTAATTGCTGTGTAACCCTTGGGACAACTGCCCAGAACAAGCAAAAGAAGAACAACAAGAAGAAATCCAATCCATTTGCTACAGATTTTGGTGCCATTAATGGAAAAGACGGTGATGCCAAGCTCTGGGTCTTGAAAGACCCCACGGGTCGAGACATTTCGGTCCAATACGATCTGGGTCGCGAGCTCGGCCGAGGTGAATTTGGAATCACATATCTGTGCACAGAGGTATCCTCAGGCGAAAAGTTTGCCTGCAAATCGATATCGAAGAAGAAGCTGCGGACTGCGGTGGATATTGAGGACGTGCGGAGAGAAGTTGAGATAATGAGGCATTTACCTCCGCATCCAAATATTGTCACATTGAAGGACACTTACGAAGATGATGATGATGTTCACATTGTGATGGAGTTGTGTGAGGGAGGCGAGTTATTCGACCGCATTGTTGCTAGGGGTCATTACACTGAGCGTGCCGCCGCAGGCGTGATGAGGACAATTGTTGAAGTTGTTCAGGTTGGATTTTCTTATACTTCTCTGGTGTTAATTTGGTTTGGTGATTGATATGGTTCTGGAAATGATAATTATGTTCTTTCATTAGATTTGATATAATGTGTAAAATATGATATGGTTTGTGCTTATAATGTTGGCTGAATTTATCTGATTTGTTGTGTTTATATAACATTGTCTATAACATGTTTTTTTCGATTCCTTGCTACCGGTTTTTGCCTTGATAAGTTTGATGCTATTTCTGGTCATTTACACTACGAACTTTAAATGGTAAATTGAGAAACATGTTCTGAGTTGAATGTTTGCGTCCATCCTCTTTCATTGGATAGTCTCTATAGGCACTTGGCGATGCTGCTATGTATTCTGTTGATGGTTTCTCCATTTTGTTTTTCCTTGTTCATGTTTCCTAGCAAGATTAGTTGAAGTGTTTCATTGGTTTATATGTTCTTTGAGGTGATATGTTGGTGACTGCTTGGACCTGATATAAGTAATTTCTGGAGCATGTTATTACTTACTACAATATAACTAGTTCTTGTGCACTAAAGATACTTGTCTCTGCGTATATAATTAATCCCCTGTGTGATTACTCTCTCTTGTTACGTGTAATTCTTTCTTTGCTGACACTTATTTTGGTCTTCGTTGATTTTCTGTTGCTGGATGATGATGACTGGTCTTCTGTTCTTATGTTATTGTGAAATGTTCTACTTTTTTAACGTACATTTTACGTCGCAGATGTGTCATAAACACGGAGTAATGCATCGCGATCTCAAACCAGAGAACTTCCTATTTGCAAATAAGAAAGAGACAGCCTCTTTGAAAGCAATTGATTTTGGATTGTCTGTGTTCTTTAAACCTGGTATTGCACCTCTTCAATGTTTCTTGTTTAATGATTTTCCCCATTTCTGAAGTTCATGTTTAGCATCATTATATCCTCTATATACCTGGTAGCTCAAGTTTGCCGTATTCTGCAGGTGAGCAATTTAATGAGATAGTGGGAAGTCCATATTACATGGCTCCAGAGGTTCTGAAGCGCAATTATGGACCTGAGGTGGACATATGGAGTGCTGGGGTTATCCTGTATATTTTACTTTGTGGTGTTCCACCTTTCTGGGCAGGTTTGTGTCTCTTTTCCAGTTTTTCTATTTTGATTCATTACAACTTCTGTAGGAGCTAGAGTGGAAAAACGGTCAACTACAATGTCTGTCTGGTTCTGAAAAAGAAAAGGAAGTAGAAAATAATACTCCCATTTTTCTGTTTCTGCTTATCAAATATCTCTCACTTAGATCATCTTGAACAAAAGTGTGCTCACTGGTCTTTACCTTGCTTTTTTTATTAGTATTCCGTTTTCATAGTTTTCATAACTTTTTCCCTGTAGAAACTGAACAAGGGGTAGCACAAGCGATTATTCGATCTGTAATTGATTTCAAGAGGGACCCTTGGCCAAGAGTTTCTGATAATGCGAAAGACCTGGTGAAGAAAATGCTTGATCCTGATCCAAAGAAGCGGCTGACAGCTCAGGAAGTGCTTGGTACATCTAGTAATATGATTTCTTATATAATTGGAAAGATGTATTGCCTTATATAACAAGTCTTTCCCCAACTCTTTCTTTTGTAGATCATACTTGGGTACAAAATGCCAAGAAGGCCCCAAATGTCCCACTTGGTGAGACAGTGAGAGCAAGACTAAAACAATTTTCCATAATGAACAAGCTGAAGAAAAGAGCTTTGGGGGTAATGTTTTAAATTTTGGAAGGCATTTATGTTGGTTACTTGTATTTTGAGTTATTGTTGGCCCTATATGCTATGTCTGAACTGTGGAATATTTCTTACATAGGTCATAGCCGAGCATTTGTCAGTTGAGGAAGTAGCTGGCATTAAAGAGGCATTTCAAATGATGGACAGTGGCAACAAGGGCAAGGTAACCCTAGAAGAGCTTCGAAGTGGGATACAGCAGCTTGGGCAGCAGTTACCTGATCCAGATCTTCAAATACTAATGCAAGCTGTAAGCATCGATTTGTGCTTCTCAACATGTCCTTCCTACTTTTAATTCAGTTTTAGAAGATAAATGCCCAACTATGCATCATGTTAAATCTTTAGAAGAAGAGGGAAAAAAATGATGAGAGATTATGGTTCAATATGCTACTGGAAATCATCTCATGTGAGTAGGTTTTGGGTTTTGTATAAATTTACTGATTGATTTTTGATTCCTACAGGCTGATGTTGATGGCGATGGAGCTCTGAACTATGGAGAGTTTGTTGCGGTTATGGTTCACCTTAAAAGAATGGCCAATGATGAGCACCTACATAAAGCCTTTGCATACTTCGATCAGAACCAAAGTGGTTACATAGAAATTGAAGAGTTGCGAAATGCTTTAAATGATGATGTTGACACAGGTGGTGAGGAAGTCATCCATGCAATTATGCAGGATGTGGACACAGATAAGGTTAGAATTACAGTTTTAGACAATAAATTAAAAAAAGTTCTGTCCTTAATCCGAAAATATTTTATTCCTCCAGCATATTAGAAGGCCCTACTTTGATGCTAATTATGTAGCATGATACCATATTTCAGAGTTTCATGGTTTCTTAGCCTTTTGACTTCCCTTCAAGCCTTCCCCTTATTATGTCTTTCCATGTATTGATGCTATATATGGTAGTTTTGAGTTGATTTTTGTGCTTTTTTTGGATCAATAGTGTGGAAGATACTATAAACCTTTTTTCTTCTCGAAAGGTGCATAAGTTTTCTGTAAGGACGCACAAATGAGCCCAATGCATACTCCGGATTCACCTAACTACTTCTGCCACTTAAAATGCATTCACTCTTTCCCTCTTTTTATCAAGTTATGTGCGTGAATGTATCATTTTACTTTATCTGTAACCTTGCTTGTATTATCTTGCAGGATGGGCGCATAAGTTACGAGGAGTTTGCTGCTATGATGAAGGCCGGTACAGATTGGAGAAAAGCATCCAGGCAATATTCACGGGAAAGATTCAACAGCATAAGCTTGAAGTTGATGAGGGAAGGGTCTTTTCAGTTAGCCAATGAGGGTAGATGAACCAACATTCTTTTTTTCTTTTTTCTTTTCTTTTTTTCGAACCAACATATATTTGAAATTAATGATGTTTAAAAAAATTGAAAATCCCTTTGTTTGTTGGGCTGATGAACTCTCTTCCTTTCCCCCTCTCCTCCCTCCCCCCCCCCCCCCCCCCCCCCCCCCCCCCCCATTCTTTTTCCTTTTCTTAACAAAACTTGTAATGTGGAGGGGGAAGATCAGAGCGAGGGACTTAGCGTTTTGTTCGATAGATATGATTAGGGTTTTATTTATTTTTTAAAATTTGAGGTAATATCAGGAAAAAAGAAAAATTAGAGTGTTAGGGAAGTTGGTGAGACTTTTATTGTCAACCTCGATTTGTGGTTGTAAATATGTGAATTTAAGGTCCCAGAGGCCTTTTCCACTAGAAAGGAAAGGATGTGCTGTTGAAGACAAGGAAATATTTATTATATAAAAATACATAGCAGAAATATGTTGTTGATTATTATGCTTATTTTTATACTTGCTGAGGAACATATGTTTTATAAGTTATATTGGTTTTGAAAATTGTAGCATGCTGAACAAAATGTGAGGTGGCCAACTTATTTTGAATGGGAGTTTGGCTATGGAATTGAATTCGTGGAAGGCGAAAATGGTGCTTCTTTGCTACTTCTTCTTGCTAACTCTGATCTTCATTAACATCCACACACAAGAGATTCTGCTGCTTTCAAAACCCAGCTAATGGTTCATGTAAGTCCTCACATATATGAAACCTTACAAAACCCAGCTTTTGGTTATTTTTGTTGCCAGCTTTTTGGGTCTGATTGTGGACAAGGAGGGAAGGGAAAGGTACTCTTTTTATTTGCCAGCTTTCTGTTCTTGGTTGGTTGGATGGATCTTGGGTAGCACTAGGACTACACATATTCTATGATGATGTATCTAGTGCCATAAGGTTTCTAATAGAACGGCCCAGGGATAATCTTTCAGATTAATTTGTTCAAAGCTTCTTGTATATTTGTCACATACACTCAATTTATACACTTGTAGGGAGAATAGGAGTTTGGTCAAATATTCAAAATTCTAACAAATACCAAGTAAATTACCAAATAAACTCCAAGAGGCTCGGTTTGGTGGCTTTTTCACTGTGATTAAATTGGAGTGCGCGTGAACGAGAAGTAAGAGACTGTTTTTTTTTTCTTTTTTGCTTTTTTATATACACAATAAATACCGACTTCACCTTTCACGAGAACCATTACATTAATAATCCTAGTAGTAAAATGCTAGTTAAATGTTTAAGTCGTCCTTAATGTTCCTTCAGCTTTCTGATAAGGTAGCATACCCTTGCCAGTCCAATAAGCCAATATTGCTTTACTTGTTGTCTCATCTATTGGAAAGCTGATTTTGCTGGCAAACTCTGTCAAGTGTTTTTTCTTGTCAAACTGTGTGAAGTGTATGTTTGACATTATTACCAAAGACTATATTTGTTCTCATATGTTTTCTTTTTTCTAAATAAAAGTTGGATACCTCGCATATTCATCACTCGTGCTAAATATGAAACCATAGCCGCTCTCTTTAAAGAACAAATTTCCCCCAAAAAATATTTTCTTCAATTGATCTTCTTTATATTCAGGGGGGTTTCCCCCTTCTTTGGATTCAGGGGGGGTTTCTCCATTCCTTGGTACCCATAGAGATGTAGTGAATAAACTGAATAATCCAACCGACCGTGAGGGCGAGTTCACCGAAATTTGTTCGTCTTCAAGCCTCATTTTCTCGTTCTATCGTCATGGTGTCGTTCATGATCATTGGTTTCGACATCCTGACGGTTCATGTTTCTAGTGAAACTCGTCTTCAAGAGATTGATCTGCCTTATAGGGTTTTTGCTCGTGATGTAGCCTGGTCAGTTTTGATCGGAGCATATGCAGTATGGTGTGGACGGTATTCTTCATCGTCTTCGGAATTTCACGGAGGTGGTAATAACGGTAGTGATAGGCAACGACAACAGTGGAAGTGGTCCATTTGTGCCTTTTGTTGGGTTATTTATTTATTTATTCTTTTTAGGTTTGTTGTGTGCAAATAAATCCAGTGGTTCTTATATCGGGTTGGCTGTGTTTGGTTTTCCCTTTCGTGGGGTTGCAAATATTTTGTTTGGGCAGTAATTGCATTGATGATGCTTATATTATTTTGTGCGTTATTCCATGTAACGACCTGTACCTTAAAAAGGAATTTAATTATAAAACTAAATTAGAAAATGACAATTTTACCCTCGGGTTTAGGAGGGGTTCGAAAGTTACTTTTTGTTCGGAGACATTTTTGGAAGTTTTCTTGGACTGTTGTGTAGGTCTCGAACTCACGAGTTTGTAAACAGCCGGCACGCGAAAATTGGTGTTCATTTGAGAGAGTTATGGGTCTAGAAGCTTCAGGGTCAATTTAGTAATTTTGGGAGAGGACATATTTTTAAAATGTCACTCTCTCTCCTCCCATATTGGTCAACATCCCCTCCCTCTCTCCTCACTCGTTTTTTTTTTCTCTCTCTCTCTCCTTCGCCAACCACCGAAACTCCACCCCCACACTCGTCGTTCTCGGCCAAACTGACCGCCACCACTCACATCATCTTCTTCCTCTCCTCACCGCGATCTTTTCCGTACCAGGATCCAAGGGCAACGACCAGCGTACCCCGAGAACCGAGGATGAGAAATTTTTTGAACTTCCCGATCGATTTTCTGCCACCACAGGTAAGGGTTCTCAATTTTGACTTCGAATTTGGATTCCTGGGATTGAGTAGATAGATTTAGACTATAAGTTTGTGATTTTTGGTTGAGTTTGGAAGAATCTAGAGAAGTTTGAAAATCGGCTTTCAATGGTGTTTTCCGGCAACGGGGACGGCCGCTCACGGCAGATCGGTTTTCTTCTCCGGTGAGGCTTTCGGCGACTGGTTCTGTCAGGATACTGATGTGGCAGCCACCTGGCAGTCACGTGGAGCCACGTGCAGTCACCTGGCAGCCTAGTCAACGTCCAGTCAGCGCCCAATCAACGCAAGTGTAGGTGTGTGGGCACTGTAGCTGGTGCATAGTGGCGAGTGGACGAGCCGCCGGTCTTCCGTCGGTGTGTGGCGGCGCGTGGGGTAGGTCCTTTGCCCACGACGACATGTTTTTGACATTTCCGATCTGTTGGCGCAGATTTTGGGTCAATCGGAGTTCATTTTAGAGGCAATTTTGGATGTCTGAAGTTGCTGCGTTTCTAGTTAGGATGCATGTATACCTCCTGGGGTTTAGGGGGTCGGATTTTAGATCGATAATTGTTGTTATATAATGCAAAGTGTCGTTTTGACAGGCATGGTGGCTCAGAACGTCAAGGGAGATCAATTAGCTTGGAATTGAACTCGTTTGGACCTCGAGGTGAGTGGACTTAGTTTTTTAGATTGTAAACCATGCTTAAGTATATGTTTCAAATGCTTAGTAGTAATTATAAGATTCGAAAATTAAGTATAATCGGGTTAGCTTATTTATTATTGATTATAGATTGGATATGATTTGGGGCTTGTCCCAGATATGGATGTTGAGATTTGGCCCGGGGTTATGGATTTTAGCTTAGGCCTGATTATGTGAGTTGGGGCTTCGGGCTATGATTGTGAGTTGGGCTACAACCCGGGTTAAGTATTTGGGCTTTAGCCCTGGTGAGATGGTTTAGTGAGAGTTGGTGAGGTATGGCAGGGAGGATTCCCTCATACGCTCGGTGAGGTATGGCAGAGAGGATTCCCTTATACGCTCTGTGAGGTATGGCAGGGAGGATTCCCTCATACGCTCGGTAGGATAGGAGGTATGGCAGGGAGGATTCCCTCATACATTTGATATGGTATGAGCTATAGTATGGAGGATTCCATCATATGCTCAGCTCGGGATATCAATCTACGACTCGGGATGATGGCTATGGCTGGGATATTGAGCTATAGCTCGGGATGACGGCTACGGTCGAGATATTGAGCTATGACTCAGGATGAAGGCTATGGTCGGGATATCGAGATACGACTAGGGATAACGGCTACGATCGAGATATCGAGTTACGACTCGGGATGACGGCTACAAACTGGATGTGGGGCTATAGCCCGAGATATCAATTTCGGCCAGGTTCTTACGATGGTAGGTATAATTGGATATGGCGTGGGCTCCACCTAAGTAATTAAATGGTACTCCGGTAAGTTGTAGGAATATATAGATACATATTTTGTGTGGAGGGTCTTAATGTAAATATGATTTACCACGAGGTGGGTTGTCTTGATTATTCTGATTATTATTATTATTATTATCATTACTTTATTAGCGTGCGTACGCGGTGATAGGATTCTTTTGTCCACTCATAGTTGTTTTGATTTTTTACCCCAGGCCGTAGCGGGACGAGGTGATGAGACTAGGAGGAGGCATCATCTGTTGCTGCGCTACCGCCATGTAGGACCTTCTGTAGTTCTATAAATTAAGGATTACCTAGTTGCTCTGATTCTCTTTTTGGTATTGTAAATTATTTCGAGGGCTTGGTAGTTTGAGTTCGGATTTGTGGTTTTAGCTAGATTGTTTGGTTTTATATTGGTTGTTGCATCCATCGTCTAGTAGGTGGAAGACGGTTTGACCTAGTTACGGGAGATACTTTATCGAGTTTTTTGGTAGAATTCTTGTAGGGACTTTGCTGGCGTAGTGATGGTATATTTGGAGGTTTAGGTTTGGTCAGATGGGAGCAGAGCTTCTCATGGATTTCGAGGAGAAATTCAGGAGGGGTCCTGTCATTCCCTCTAGATCGTTTCGACAAATGTTGAGCCTATTCATTGGAGGTATTTACCCATGTTTGTCGTCAAGCTATTGCAGTCTAACTTCTATTTGCTTTGTATATTTTTTCCATCAATGAAATTTCGTATCTTCTGAAAAAGAAAAAATTTAGATACCTTGCATGTCTAGTAATATTATAGAAATTACTAATTTTTATTAATTGCTATTAACCAAAACAATAATTTGAAGGAACTTGTTATGTAAGGACATTTCCCGAGTTTCGCCTCGAAATCCGTGAAAAACCCTTATCCCGTATGACAGCCCATTTTTTGATAAAAATTAATGTCAGGAATACCCTTTATCCTTAGAAATATTAAATAAACCTTACAGGGTTTCCGACAGAACCTTCTCTGTACTTTACTGACTACACCTACCTGTCAAACGCAGGATAGCTTACAGGTCACTGCCGCAACCTCGGAACAATGGTGGCCCTACAGGATAACCTCACGAACTTGTTTTACTCCCCAGCCTAACCGGCCTGGTCATGTCAGGGTAAGAGCCAATGCTTTACCACAGATAACAATGTGAGAACCTCTGATCATGATTCGAAGTTTATAGCCCTCTGCTAACAAGCTCGGATACCAATTGACAGTAGGTCAGACACTGTTAGAACCTCTACTGTAATAGCACAAGACAATTGACTTATCAGTCTCTTGTGAACCGTCAATAACTCGTCCATCTGGGTGCCCACACCAATCCACTGACCTGGATGACGAAGGTACCATACTTGGTTGAATTGAGTATCACTGACTTACTCCGAGTCGTACTCGATATCCCGGCTCATCTTGAGCACCCCGAGGGATAACTCGATAACCCACCTCATCATGAGCACCCTGAGTGCTAACTCGATATCCCGGCTCGTCCTGAGCACCCCGAGTGGTAACTCGATATCGTGGCTCATCCTGAGCACTCGAGTGGTAACTCGATATCCCAGCTAGTCCTGAGCACCCCGAGTGATAAGTCGATAACCCTGCTCCTCCAGAGCTACCTTAGACCTCAACGATATGGCGGAGAAAGATCCCTCGAACGCCAACATTGGAGAACCCCTCGACGATCTGGCGGAGATGTAGCCTCTAATGCAAGTCGGAGAACCCTCAACAATGCAGTGGAGAAAGAAACCCTCCATGCCAATCATCGGAGAATCATGTGGTTTAACCCAATACCTAGAAGTATGCATACCCAGCGATCCCGGAAACTCAGTCCGTTCATGGTACATCCAACATACCGTCTCAAGGAAACCCCAACCCCAAGGAACCCTTGATATAAACATATCCTGGTTCCTCTAACTTTTCGAGTCAAAACCCGCTCCGTTGGACAACCAATACCGCTGGGATTACTCAAATGGGGCTCAAAACAAACTTCTATGGCCTCAAAACCACCAAAATCCGATTCGAAATGTCCCAAAATCGTAGCCATGCGCCACCGGGAACCCAGAATCGACCCCATGCGTCGCCACGTGCCACGCGCTGGCCAGGAGCCCTCACGCGCCGCCACGTGCCCCCACGCAGTGGCATTGTTCACGGTGGAATATTCCGTCGACCTTGACGGAATATTTCGTCAACCCTAATGAAATCGGAATATTCTGTCTAGACTAACGACATTAGGATTTCGTCAACCTCCGTTAACCTTTGACGGAATATGCTAACGCCATCAGCATATTCCGTCAAACCCTTGACGGCGTCAGTTGACTCAACGGTCAACTGACGGCTGACGTCAGCCACCCTCGACCAAATCTGTCAGGACCCGTCCCGAATTTCCCCTCGAAACCCGGGAAGAACCCTGATCCCGTCTGACAACCTAAGGAAAGGTTTCCAAATACCCTTCAATCCTTACAAATTATAATAATAATAAATACTTTCACTTGTCAGAGAAGGGATTTAAGTACTTAAAATTCCCGTAAGTAATTACCAACCAAATCCAACATAATATCAGAGCGTCTAAGTAGGATCAAGATACAAATTAGATATCCTACTCAAGTACAACTACACAGCGCAACCGAGAGTGCTAATGCCTCTGCCTCGAGATAATGTCCGCGTCAACTCTACTGCTTGAAGAGGTTTAAACACAAAAGTTGTGAGTGGACAAAAATAATCGTTTATAAATCATTTTCCAAGGAATATTACCTTTTCCCCCCTCCATTTATAAAACTATGCATGCATCACATAAACAGTTCATGTTATAAAAACATCGTCTTTAAATCTCCGCATTTCCCTTTCTCTTTAAAACCACTCAGTAGGACTCACACAAAATCCATATAAGGAAAACACATTGTGATCCACAATCTGGTTTGAAAATCATCCTCAAGGAATTCAAAATCATTTAATTCAACCTAGACACATAATATCTCAAATCCACTGTTCCCGACACATCCACTAGCCACCAGGGTATCCCTTGGGGTGTGCTAGTCCTGTATCACAACTCCCTATACTATGCATAGACACTCTCGCGACCCGACGGAGTCAAAACTCTACAATGCCAGAGTCGGAGCACTCAACAAACTAACGGAGCAAAAATCTCGATGCTAGTCGGAGAATCAATCACCAATTATATTGGAGGTTCACCGGGTTCACCGCTAATAACGGATCCTCGTCCCGAGTCCTGGCCTCCCTCAAATCAGAGTTTATCTTGGAGGTTCACCGGGTTCACCGCTAATAACGGATCCTTGTCCCGAGTCCTGGCCTCCCTCAAATCAGTGTTTATCTTGGAGGTTCACCGGGTTCACCGCTAACAACGGATCCTCATCCCGGGTCCTGGCCTCCCTCACATATAACCAAATCCGATAAACTCATACAACATGGTCAAAACCCAAATCATTGACTCAATAATTTTCTCGTCAAAACGATATCAAAACTGAGTCCAAAAACCATGATATTTCTCAAATCACACTTTAATCGAAGTAGTGGAAAACATGTGTCTAGTAATCATTTCTAAAATTCAGAAATCCAATGCCACAATACATAACAGTATTTACTCAAAGATATTTTGATGCATGCATTTCAGTTCATAAAACAAAAGTCCACTCACAAACCTGTTCAAGCTAGCTCAATCCCGTCTTGCTCGTTCCTCTAAGGTTCTCGGAACAATATCGCCTGTCAAAAACAACAATCGGGATTACCGGCTAGTAATAAGACTCTTATATAACAACTTCCTAATCTCGGGAAGTCTACCCATGTTGTTTCTAGAAAACACATCAACTTCGGACACTCAAATCGACCTCTAAACGATGTCCGATCAACCTGAAACCTGTACCAACAGATTCAGAACGTCGAAAACTAGTTACCACGCGTTGCCGTGACGTCAGACTCGACCCCACGCGCCGTCGGAAGGTCGGCACACGCGCCCACGCGTTCTCATGCGCTGGCCACGCGCCTGCTACAGTGTTCACGCGCCTAGACCGGTCCAACCCGGTTCGGCTCAACCTGACCCGGTCCAACTCGACCCGACCGGTTCACTCAACCCGATCGGTTCAACTCGACCCGACCGATTCAACTGGACCCGACCGATTATCGGTGACTCGTCGGAGAGGATGACCGGACTATCGTCACCGTCGCCGGAAGCTGGCCGGATAAGATGACCGGACCGCCACCTCCGCCGCCGGCTGGTTCGCTGGAATCCCCCATTTCCGACCGAAACTCCAAGCTTTACAACTTCCTCAAAACTCAACCGTTTTACACAAATTTTACGTCTAAATCTATCTACTCGAACCCAGGAATCCAAATATAACCTCAAAACATCAAACACGTACCTGTGTAAGCCGAAAAATCGATCCAAAGATCCGAAACTTCCTTTACTCGGTTCGGCTTCCATCGTGATCCTCTCCTTCGATGGTTGGTACGGTTGTGATCGTGGGAAGGAGTAGAATACGATTAGTTAATCAAAACTGGAAGTTAAAGCCTTGAAATCAAAGTTGACTTTTAGTTTCTCTTCGGGTATTTTTCGCACGGGTTGGTTCAATGTGTGTTTTGTGTTTGAGTTTGTCACAGAGAGGATGAGAGAAGGAGATGAAGATGAAATGAAGATGAAGATAAGACAATGATTGGGTTAAAATATCTTCTCTCAAATCAAAATTATCAAAATGCCCTTGCACATCTAGACCCATAACTTCCGTCCACGAACTCCGTTTTCTGCGTGCCGCCTGTCTACGAACTCGTGAGTTCGAGACCTACGCAACGGTACCCAAAACACCACCAAAAGTGTCTCAAAACAAAACTTGATTTCCAAGCCCTTTACCGACCAAGGGTAAAATCGTCATTTTACAAAAATAATTGCGTAAACCCAATAATTAAAATTCCGGGTTGTTACAATCTACCCTCCTTAAGAAATTTCATCCTCGAAATTCATTCCTAACCATGAAACAATTGAGGATATTGTGCCCGCATTAGTTCCTCAGTTTCCCACGTGGCTTCCTCCACGTTATGATTCCTCCATAACACTTTAACTAAAGGAATAGTCTTTCTGCGAAGCACCTTTTCCTTCCAATCCAGAATTTACACTGGTTGCTCCTTAAACGTCAAATCGTCTTTCAGCTCAAGTGGTTGGTTTTCCAACACATGAGAGTCATCAAACAGATATTTCCGGAGCAAAGATACATGAAAGACATCATGAACTCTGGATAATTCCGAGGGTAAAGAAATACAATATGCCACTGGTCCTATCCTCTCCAAAATCTCATACGGACCAATGTAAAGAGGACTTAGTTTTCCTCGTCTACCAAAACGTACCACTCCTTTCCATGGAGATAGTTTCAAGAACACCCAATCACCTACCTCAAACTCAAGGTCTCTGGTTCGATGGTCTGCATAGCTCTTCTGGCGATCCTGGGCTGTTTTCAACCTTTCTCTGATGATTTTAATCTTTTCCTCAGTCAAATCCACCAACTCGGGTGTTAACAGTCTTCTTTCACCTATTTCACTCCAACACAAAGGTGTTCTGCACTGCCTCCCATACAGTGCCTCGAAAGGTGACATCCCAATACTCGACTGGTAACTGTTATTATATGCAAATTCCATCAGAGACAAGTGTGAATCCCAGTTCCCTTTAAATTGTAGTACACAAGCCCTCATCATATCCTCCAAAATCTGGATTGTTCTCTCAGACTGACCATCCGTCTGAGGATGAAAGGCTGTACTAAAATGCAATGTCGTGCCAAAAACCTTCTGTAAACTTCGCCAAAACCTGGAGGTAAACCTAGGATCTCTGTCCGAAACAATAGACTCTGGAGTCCCATGCAGCCGTATGATCTCATCCACGAATAATTTGGCATACCGACTCATCCGAAAATCTTCTCACACTAGCAAGAAATGTGCAGACTTCGTAAGTCTATCAACAATTACCCATATCCCATCATGTCCCTTCCGTGTCCTTGGAAGTTTATACACAAAATCCATCGTAATGTGATCCCACTTCCATTCTGGGATAGGTAATGGTTGCAGTGTCCCATAAGGTTTCTGTCTCTCCGCTTTCACTTGCTGACATGTCAAACATCTACTCACAAACTCAGCAATTTCTCTTTTCATCCCAGTCCACCAATAGTGTTTCCTTAGGGTATGATACATCTTGGTACCTCCTGGATGCATAGCGTAAGCCGACCTATGAGCCTCATCAAGAATTTCCCTCTTTAGCTCCAGCTCATTCGGTACGCACAACCGTCCATCCTTAACCAATGCTCCATCATCCCTAACCGCATAGTCCTGCCGGTTTCCAGCTTCCAACTCTATCCTGATAATGCACAATATAGGATCCTGGAGTTGAGCCTCAATAATCCGATCAATCAGAACAGGCCTCACATGGAAACTAGCCAACAAAGCCCCCTGGCTATCCATGTCCAGTACAATCCCTGCTCTACGGAACTCTACCAGCAACGGTAAGTAGACTGTATGCAAATGGGCCAAAGAACCCATAGACTTCCTGCTCAAGGCATCTGCCACAACATTGGCTTTTCCTGGGTGGTACTCAATAGTACAATCATAATCCTTTATCAACTCAAGCCACCTTCTCTGCCTCAAATTCAGGTCCTTCTAGGTGAACAAGTACTTTAAACTCTGATGGTCGGTGAAGATCCGACACGTCTCCCCGTATAAATAATGTCTCCATATTTTCAGTGCATGCACCACTGCAGCCAACACCAAATCATGTGTGGGGTAATTCATCTCATGGGGTTTAAGTTGTCTAGAAGCATACGCTATCACTTTCCCATGTTGCATCAGCACACAGCCAATACCCCGCAATGATGCATCACTATATACCTCAAATCCCCTGTTACCATCTGGAAGGGTTAATACTGGAGCAGAAGTCAACCTTCTCTTTAGCTCCTGAAAGCTCTGCTCACAATCACCATCCCAGTCAAACTTGACTCCTTTCTTAGTCAACCGAGTCAATGGACCTGCTATCGTAGAAAATCCTTCTACGAACCGCCGATAATATCCTGCCAAACCCAGAAAACTCCTCACTTCTGTCACTGTCCTCGGTTGCTCCCAGTTTGCCACTGCCTCCACTTTTTGGAGATCTACGCTGATACCTTCAGCTGAAATCACATGACCCAAGAATCCAACTTCGGTCAACCAAAACTAGCATTTACTGAACTTGGCAAACAAATGCTTTTTCCTAAGCATATTCAGCACCAACCTCAAGTGCTTCTCATGTGCCTTGGCACTCCTTGAATACACCAAGATATCGTCGATGAACACAATTACAAATCGATCCAAATACTTTTGGAACACTCTGTTCATCAAATCCATAAACGCTGCCGGGGCATTAGTCAACCCGAAGGGCATCACCAGGAACTCATAATGACCATACCGAGTCCTGAAAGCTGTTTTCTGAACATCCTCTTCCCGGATCCTCAACTGATGGTACCCGGATCGAAGGTCAATTTTCGAAAAATACTTTTCCCCTTTCAGTTGATCAAATAAATCGTCAATCCTTGGTAGAGGATACTTATTTCGTACCGTCACTCTATTTAACTGCCGGTAGTCAATACACAATCTCAGACCACCATCCTTTTTCCTCACAAATAATACCGGTGCACTCCAAGGTGAAACACTTGGGCGAATAAATCCCATATTCACCAAGTCCTGCAACTGAGTCTTTAACTCTCGCAATTCTGCCGGTGTCATCCTATACGGTACCTGTGAGATAGGTTGAGTACCTGGCAAAAGCTCGATGGTGAACTCAATCTCACGGTGTGGTGGTAATCCTGGAAGATCATCTGGAAACACATCAGATAACTCACTCACCACAGGAATATCCTCCACTCTCATCGGAGTATCCCGAGAATCAAACACATGAGCCAAGTAACCCTCACAACCTTTTCTCAACAATCTCTCAGCGGTCAACGCTGATATCACTCCATAGGGTAGTACCCTACGATCTCCCTGAAATGTAAGTTCCGGTAATCCTGGACTCCGAAAAACTACTGTCTTGTCGTAAAAGTCTATGGAGGCATGGTGCATGGACAACCAATCCATCCCCAGAATCACATCAAACTCAAAAATATCTAAGGGAATTAAATCTGCCTCCAAACCATGGCCTTCAACCATCACCGGACAACTGCGAATCACGAGGTTCGCCACTAACATATCCCCGGTAGGAGTACTAATACCCATGTCCCAACCAATCGGGGACAATTCTCTATCCGCAAACAGTGTAAAACGCCGAGAAATAAAAGAATGACTTGCTCCCGGATCTAATAAAACACAAGCATTACGGTTGAAAATAGATAACGTACTCGTGACCACCTCCGGTGCTACTCGAGCCTCCTGTTGCGTCATGGCAAAAACTCGAGCTGGTGTACCCGAAGATCGACCACGATCCCCATACCTGCCTCTGGCCCTGCTGGTCCCACTAGCTCTACCAGCCCCACTGAAATAGGTCTGACTCCTAGCTGCAGTATCAAACATATGTCCTGTCCTCGGGCTAGGATCAGTCGCACCACGACCAAAGGAACTACTGCCCGGACGACGTTGTGGACATAATCTCTTGATGTGACCAGTCTCCCCACAGAAATAACAAATGGAATCACTGAAGCCACTAGATCTGCCACCCTGTCTTCTGTTGAACTGCATTGAGGCACCGCTAGACTGTGCATAAGATTGTCGTGCCTGACCAGCTCCGCCACTGCCTGTACTAGATCTCGCATTCCCAGAAGATCCAGAACTATGACTGCCTCTTTTTGATGGTCCCTAACTAGAGGTTCCGGCAGTCCAGTGATCTCGACGTCTCATGTACCCACTGTACTGCTGCGGAATTGGGAAACCCAAACTCAACTCTACTTGAGCTGCAGCATCAGCCAAAGTCCTCAAGGAAGTGTGGTCCATAGACGTAACTGCTGACCGAATCTCACTCCGCAATCCACTTTCGAATCTGTGGCACTTGTCTAACTCGGCCGCCACCAAAGTCGGTGCAAAGCGACTCAGCGCTATGAATCTCTGTTCATACTGGGCCACAGTCATGTCTCCTTGCTGTAAATGCAAGAACTCGGCCTCCTTAATATTCCGGTGTGAGCGAGGGTAAAATTGATCCAAGAAGCGTTCCCGGAAAGTCTGCCAAGTAAGCGTATGGACATTCCAACCTGACACCTCCAATGAGTGTCACCAGTGGTAAGTAGAACCACCTAGTAAAAATGTACCCAACAACACTCTCTCCTCTAGAGGACATCTCATAATCAAAAACACCCACTCCATGCGAGTAATCCACTCCTCAGCCTCATCTGGACTAGACTCGCCCATAAATATCGTCCCCCCCAGTCTCTGGGCTCTCTCGATATCAGAGACTTCATGAGAAGCCCTATCCTGGAGTACAAAAGCTAAAGTCTGACCCAGCTGTTCCAGTGTCTGCCTTAAATCAGGCTCCACTGCAGGTTCATGGTCATCTCCACCATTCCCCGACCGTTGACGGAACTATCGTCTCGGAGGCATTATACATTGAAAAGAAGTTGTAAACCATTAATACCAAAATTTCACCTGTACACTAGATGTACTGTCTACAGGAATTTAACATAGTGCTCTGATACCAATTGTCAGGACCCGTCCCGAATTTCCCCTCGAAACCCGGGAAGAACCCTGATCTCGTCTGACAACCTAAGGAAAGGTTCCCAAATACCCTTCAATCCTTACAAATTATAATAATAATAAATACTTTCACTTGTCAGACAAGGGATTTAAGCACTTAAAATTCCCGTAAGTAATTACCAATCAAATACAACATAATATCAGAGCGTCTAAGTAGGATCAAGATACAAATTAGATATCCTACTCAAGTACAACTACACAGCGCAGCCAAGAGTGCAAATGCCTCTGCCTCGAGATAATGTCTACGTCAACTCTACTGCCTGAAGGGGGTTTAAACACAAAAGTTGTGAATGGACAAAAATAATCGTTTATAAATCATTTTCCAAGGAATATTACCTTTTTCCCCCTCCATTTATAAAACTATGCATGCATCACATAAACAGTTCATGTTATAAAAACATCATCTTTAAATCACCGGCATTTCCCTTACTCTTTAAAACCACTCAGTAGGACTCACACAAAATCCATATAAGGAAAACACATTGTGATCCACAATCTGGTTTGAAAATCATCCTCAAGGAATTCAAAATCATTTAATTCAACCTAGACACATAATATCTCAAATCCACTGTTCCCAACACATCCACTAGCCACTAGGGTATCCCTTGGGGTGTGCTAGTCCTGTATCACAACTCCCTATACTATGCATAGACACTCTCGCGACCTGACGGAGTCAAAACTCTACAATGCCAGAGTCGGAGCACTCAACAAACTAACGGAGCAAAACTCTCGACGCTAGTCGGAGAATCAATCACCAATTATATTGGAGGTTCATCGGGTTCACCGCTAATAACGGATCCTCGTCCCGAGTCCTGGCCTCCCTCAAATCAGAGTTTATCTTGGAGGTTCACCGGGTTCACCGCTAATAACGGATCCTCGTCCCGAATCCTGGCCTCCCTCAAATCAGTGTTTATCTTGGAGGTTCACCGGGTTCACCGCTAACAACGGATCCTCATCCCGGGTCCTGGCCTCCCTCACATATAACCAAATCCGATAAACTCATACAACAGGGTCAAAACCCAAATCATTGACTCAATAATTTCCTAGTCAAAACGATATCAAAACTGAGTCCAAAAACCATGATATTTCTCAAATCACACTTTAATCGAAGTAGTGGAAAACATGTGTCTAGTAATCATTTCTAAAATTCAGAAATCCAATGCCACAATACATAACAGTATTTACACAAAGATATTTTGATGCATGCATTTCAGTTCATAAAACAAAAGTCCACTCACAAACTTGTTCAAGCTAGCTCAATCCCGTCTTGCTCGTTCCTCTGAGGTTCCCGGAACCATATCGCCTGTCAAAAACAACAATCGGGTTACCGGCTAGTAATAAGACTCTTATATAACAACTTCCTAATCTTGGGAAGTCTACCCATGTTGTTTCTAGAAAACACAGCAACTTCGGACACTCAAATCGACCTCTAAAAGATGTCCGATCAACCTGAAACCTGTACCAACAGATTCAGAACGTCGAAAACTAGTTACCACGCGTCACCGTGACGTCAGACTCGACCCCACGCGCCGCCACGCGCAGTCGAAAAGTCGGCACATGCGCCCATGCGCTCTCACGCGCTGGCCACGTGCCTGCTACAGTGTTCACGCGCCTGGACCGGTCCAACCCGGTTCGGCTCAACCTGACCCGTCCAACTCGACCCGACCGGTTCACTCAACCCGACCGGTTCAACTCGACCCGACTGGTTCAACTCGACCCGACCGGTTATCGGTGACTCGCCGGAGAGGACGACCGGACTATCGTCACCGTCGCCGGAAGTTGGCCGGAGAAGATGACCGGACCGCCACCTCTGCCGCCGTCTGGTTCGCCAGAATCCCCCATTTCCGACCGAAACTCCAAGCCTTACAACTTCCTCAAAACTCAACCGTTTTACACAAATTTTACGTCTAAATCTATCTACTCGAACCCAGGAATCCAAATATAACCTCAAAACATCAAACACGTACCTGTGTAAGCCGAAAAATCGATCCAAAGATCCGAAACTTCCTTTTCTCGGTTCGGCTTCCACCGTGATCCTCTCCTTCGATGGTTGGTACGGTTGTGATCGTGGGAAGGAGTAGAATACGATTAGTTAATCAAAACTGGAAGTTAAAGCCTTGAAATCAAAGTTGACTTTTGGTTTCTCTTCGAGTATTTTTCGCACGGGTTGGTTCAATGTGTGTTTTGTGTTTGAGTTTGTCACAGAGAGGATGAGAGAAGGAGATGAAGATGAAATGAAGATGAAGATAAGACAATGATTGGGTTAAAATATCTTCTCTCAAATCAAAATTACCAAAATGCCCTTGCACATCTAGACCCATAACTTCCGTCCACGAACTCCGTTTTCTGCGTGCCGCCTGTCTACGAACTCGTGAGTTCGAGACCTACGCAACGGTACCCAAAACACCACCAAAAGTGTCTCGAAACAAAACTTGATTTCCAAGCCCTTTACCGACCAAGGGTAAAATCGTCATTGTACAAAAATAATTGCGTAAACCCAATAATTAAAATTCCGGGTTGTTACAAAATCAGTCGCTAGAGTTTATTGGAAAAGACGGTCGCGCTGTTGTCCGCCGTCACTGGAGAAGACGGCTGCGCCATCGTCGGAATCTTGAAATTCTCGTCGGAAATTTCCATTTCTGGCGAGCTTCCAACTCCCTCATTTCTTGACCGATTGTCATAATCTACACATGTAAATTCATCTACTTTTCACCAGGAATCCGAAGATGAGGTCAGAGTTTCAAGATCGTACCTGGTTTGGCCTGAAAATGGCCGAGAAGTTTCAGTCCACCTCCCTCCTCCGTCCGTCGTCTACGGCGGTACTCCCACCTCGATCGTGACCCCAAAATACACGTGGAGTCACGGGGAAGACATACCCAGGCTTGGATTCGATCAAGTCAGACCAGGAATGGTCTGATAAGGGTGGGAGTTCGATGATCGCACGGGTGGGGAGTCGGGCAGGAGAGAAATAGAGGGGTTCAAAACTGGTCCGGGTCTGAAAGGGAGAAGAAATATCACCCAAAATTTGGACTTTTCCAAAATTACCAAACTACCCCTGAAACTTCTAGACCCGTAACGATCTCACCGGGTCTCCGTTTTCCGCGTGCCGCCTATCTACGAACTCGTGAGTTCGAGACCTACACAACGACTCAAGAAAATTTCCCAAAAGTACTGCCAGTCAAAAAGTGACTCCTAGACCCTTCCAAAACCGAGAGTAAAATCGTCATGTCCTTAATTATTTTAATTTTTGGTCCGGGTTGTTACATGTTAACTGCTATCTATCTTGGATTAGATATCGAAACCATTTAAAGGGAACCAATGACGAAACCATTAAAAGGGAACCAATGATGATGATATTTTTTAAATTATAAAAAGAAAACTAAAATTATTGTTTTTTTTTTTTTTATAGTTATTATCTCCCATAGTAATTACGATAATGATTATTTTCACACAAAAACAATGAAAAACTAACTCTAAACAATCAAGGTAAAAAATTGAAACAAGTAATCAAATTGATTGAAAATTCAAATTGCATTCAATCTTTATTTATAAACTCATTCGTAAATTTTGATGAGAGGTTCTAACTTTTTAAAGTTACATTGTTTTCATCAAACATATGAAATTTCTGATTTGACTATGTTGACACCATATCTAACCAGACCTAATGGGCCACAAATAAATAGCCCAAGCCCACAATCAAGGCCTAAGTCCACAAATCAAGCTAGGCTCATAATTAGGCCCAAGCCTATGATCAACTAAACTTACTAGAAGCCAACAGTACAACACCCCACGTGGGCATAAATCCACCCTCCATCTGCACGTAGAAATGTATTTATCCCACATTGGAACTATTCATCAAGCTCCCCTCAACAAACATACAAAAGTGAGCACTTTTCCTAATAAGGTAACTAAGTTCATATTACAGTTACTCTGCACAAATTACCACTTACCATTTACCCCTTATAACCATATATTAACTTGGGCGCCGGAAACTCCTAGGCCGATATCACACCGGTGCTCATACCTAACCGACGACCAGTCACTCTTCTTGGAACGGGTTTTCGAAAGGAAAGTGGTATGTAGGGCTTCAACAAGGTATCAATTCTAAGTTGGCATATTTTGTACTTCAACAGACTTCAATTCTTCTAAGAAAGCAGATAATCTTGCTCCAACTCATAAACTGTTTTCACAATCTCAAACCTCATCCTTAATCCTCAAAAATTCCTTAAAGGTTCAACAATTAAGCTCCAACGTAAGGTCGTCTTATTCCCACTCTGGATTGGTTTTGACGCCCAAACAGCTTTTGGCGTTCTAAGACTTGAAAAGTTTCATCGACTTTGTCGATCCTCTACTCTACTGGGTAGTTATCCTCATGGTCGTATAACTCATTCATTCCATAACTGTAACGATCCGTACGTTAATTAGTTTTAATTTCGTAAATTAATTAAGGAAAAGATGATTTTACTTGAGTTAAGGGGGCTCGAGGGGTACTTTTTTTGTGGAAATAATTTTGGAAGTTTTCTTGAACCATTGTGTAGGTCTCGAACTCACGAGATAGTAGACAGGCGGCACTCGAAAATCAGAGTCCATTTGGAGAAGTTACAGATCTATAACCTTCAGGGGTAGTTTGGTAATTTTGACTATCTGATTTTTTTAAACTTACTTTTTTCTATCTTTTTTACAGAAAATTTCCAAGTCCTCTTTCTTTCCTCTCGACATTTCTCTCTCCCATGGACTCACGCCCAAGACCAAGAAACACAACCAACACCACCAAGACCTTCCTCTCGACCTCACGAACCCAACCCTACCCCTTGAGCCGTGAGGACCTCATTGGACGACGAATCCAAGGTCGGAAGGTTGACAGAATTTTCTCGTCCAATTTTCAGCCAACCACCAATTACCTCTTTCCGTCGGAAATGGTGTCGGCCCCTCGCACCTTCATAGTCAATTCATTAGGGTCGTCACCTTCTACCCTCCGAACCGGACCTAAATGGGAATGACATGAAAAGTCTTTTTCACATGCAGGATCCGGGTGCGCGGGAATGCCCAACCGGGGTTTCGCCTTCATTTGGACGTGCTGATATGATGTAACGTGCAGTCAGTTCTCTATCTAGTTGGGTTCTTATTCTTTCTTCTTTCTTTTATTACAACTTAGATACAGGTTGGAAGTGAAATAACAGTGGTGAAACCCGACATTCTAGGCATGAGGCCCTTGATCTATCAATAGAGGGAGCAAAAAATGGGCTTTGCTTCAAGGGTCCATTTGATTCAATTCATGAATTAGGCCACTATGAGTTTATTGCATTTGCGATAGTGTGACTCCTGCGAGTAATGAGAAGCTTAAGAAATGAAGGCCATTTCTTTGAAGCCTTCGAGTGCCGATCTTTGCGAGGTTGTCCAAGCTTGTGTAACACCGCCGACTTATTGGGTAAAAGGAGGAAAAAACACTTTGATCTCTTGTTTCCCACACCCGAGTCAAAGCCGTATGGTGCTCGATCTCAAAGAGTGTACTACATAAGCTGGAGTGGATGATTGACGTTATAGTGGCCTGTTTTTTACTTGGAAGGTAAGATTTCCCAATTTTGACCTCATTTTTGGATTTCTAGGCTCGAGTAGATGGATTTAGGCTAGTAGATCGTAAAATTTTGTGAAGAATAGGGAAGCTTGAAGTTCGGCCATTAATGGTGGTTTTCGGCTAGCCGATGGCGGTGCCGGCAAGCACGAGTACCGCTTGTAGTCGCACGTGGGAGGCGTTTGGCTATACGTGGGGTTGTTTCCTTGCCCACGACGGCTCGTTTCTAAGTATTTACGAAGTTTCGATTATGTTTTCAAGGGTTTCGGGTCCATTTGAGTTCGAGCTGGTGAGGATGGTGTTGGTAGAGGC
Source organism: Oemleria cerasiformis (assembly GCA_037349345.1). Taxonomy (NCBI): domain Eukaryota; kingdom Viridiplantae; phylum Streptophyta; class Magnoliopsida; order Rosales; family Rosaceae; genus Oemleria; species Oemleria cerasiformis. The sequence continues at coordinate 177,923 of JAZGTL010000020.1, forward strand.
GCTCGGCTGGTTCACGGGAAAAAGACAGAAAAGAAAAGTGAGAGAGTGGGTCGGTGGATAAGAGAGAGTGTGTTTAACCAATGGTGGAGGGGCGAGAAACACCATATTTATAATTTTGGATTTCTCCAAAATTACCAATACGTCCCAACCGTTTCAGACTCGTAACTTCCTCATACTAACTCCGATTTTCGTGTGCCACCTGTATACATACTCGTGAGCTCGAGAACTATGCAACCGTACGAAGTAAACTTCCGAATATATTATTTGGATAAATTTGAGAAATTATTTGACCCTTGGTCCTTGAAAAAAAAAATTCCATGGCTCTTGGCCTTTTGGTTGAAAATGAACTTTTGCTAAATTTTCTTACAATTTGGATATTTGGCCCATGGTTGAAGATGACCTAAAATTACTAAAACATCTAAACAAATCATCAAAATAGCAAAATGTAAATCACAGTAACCCAAATTGAAATCAATCCCAAAATACGATTAAAAACTTCAAATAAATAATAGGACAAATATTATTTTACACCCCAAGGTTTAGGGATCATTCTCATAATGGACCACGAGGTATCAGTTTCATCATTTTACTCAATGTTGATTTTAGATCACATCAATTTACTCTCTATATCAATTTCACTATTAAATATAGAATTAAGTGATGATGTTGAGATCCATTTCTATTAAGGTTATTTTTGGTATTAAAGAACAAAAAAATCTTCTATTTATACCAAAATTTAAAATTTTTTTACTTAGCAAACTTTATATGTCCAACAAATTTGAAAATTTTAATCATTTACTCTCTACCCATCAATCATCTGAAAATACCTTGTCAAATATACCTAATTTTTTATACTACAATCTCTCATTTCACCCAATAAAAACTCGAGAGAAAAATAAAAAATCTGACCCTAATCTCACTTGAAGAAACCTAATTTCTCATAACACATGATATGATCATGCTAAGATGTTCACCTGCCACAAAAAAATTTCAAGAGTACAATGCTTCCAAGCCAAATTGATAACTAATCACACCAAAAAAGTCAAATTGAGGGCAAGCATATGATATCTTCATGCTAAGAAGTTCACTTAATATTAGTGCATGCAAGTGTGTAAATTCATGTAATTGAAATTAATGTTAGATCTTTAAGTCACACATTTGATGTAATTGAAATTAATGTTAGATCTTTAAGTCACACATCATTTCACAAATCTGGTCGATTATTGGTGGGAGTTTTTTTTATTGTTCTTTAATACCAAAAATGTCCTTAGTGCAAATGGATCGCAATCATGCCATATCATCAATTAACTAATTGATTTATGGATAATATTTGCATCTCACCCTAGTGGTACCTCATCGTACAAGCTTTTCAATTTATCGAATTGTCTTTGTATATATATCATAATTGAAATCGTCTATTCTCTAAATCATTATATCAAGATCATCTTCGTAAAAAATCAACAAGATTGGAGGTCATTTAGTCATTCATATATATCAACTAAATGGACGACTTGCCATGAGGATCTTAATTCTTACTAAAAGCGTTGATTTATTTAATACAAATGAATGACTAAACGATATCTAATCATGATGATTTTTAACGGAGATGATATTGACATGATGACTTAGAAAATGAGCAGTTCCGATTATGATATATGTATAAAAATAATTCGATAAATCGAAAGGGTGGTACGATGAGGTACCACCAGAGTGAGATGCAAATATTTTTCTTAATTTAATAACGAAAGTTACCCATAAAATTTAATGATTTGATCTCAAAATCACATAAGATAAATAATGAAATTAAAACTTCGTAATTCATTTTGAAACTTCCAAATCTTGAAGTATAAAATGATGTTTGCCCTAAGAGTTCCTTCCGAGAGTGCAGCAATGGTCTACGAGCAATCAGGTATCCAACTTTGGTTTCGCATGTCTTTCATATTAACTCCACGCGCCCCGCTCCTCCTCGTCCGGCGCGTACAGGCTGTGCACAATCTACGAAATAGAAACGTTCCTGTGGTAGGCACGTGACTTCACACGTCAGCCCTTACGACAAAAATTCAAAAAGCATAAGAAATAAACTATTGAATAAAAAAATAAAATAAAAAATGAAAAGAAAATGCCATTTTTCCTTCTTTTTTGCTTCAGCCTTCACCACTCAAATCCCACTTCGCAACTCTTTCTTTTGCACACACTCTCTCTCGACTCCGTAAAACAACGTCGTTTTGATCGGTATGACGACAACGACACCGTTCGGAGCTGCCAACACGGCGGTTCTGGGGGAGCCAAAAGTTCAGATTGGGAGGTATCAGGGGCTGAGATCAGCAAACTCCCTTGGTCTCACCAGAAACCGACACGTGTCTCTCTCGTCGGCTTCCTCTTCGCTCATTCGAGCCGTCGTTACGGTGCGTTTCCTTCTCCATCTGGTTCTCTGTTTTGTTTTGGAGAATTCGACATCTGCTTGGATTCTCAGAAAGTACAAGAAAATTAAAATTAAAATTAAAGATAATTAATTCACCCGTTTCTGTGGTTTTTTGGGAGATTTGAAACTAAAGCCTCACTTTTCCTACACTATAATCCAACAGAAACAAGAGTCAATCAGAAAAATATTAAAACAACGTGCTTAAATTTTGCCACATTTAGTCTGTAATATACAAGTTTGGACTTGCGTTTTTTGAATTTGCTTTTGTAAATTTCTGCCATTGTCACTGTCAAAAGTTGTTCTCTTCTTTTACATTTATGGGTTTTAACTTTTTTTTTTTTTTGGGAAATTGCTGTACATTCTTCTCTATTTTCAGCGAACAAAACTGCGTTATTATAACTTATTTAGTGTAATAGAAGAATTAAGCAATTTGTCTTTGTTCTGTTTGCAATGATATGTCTATCTTGTAAAGAATCTTTTCTTTTATTTGCAGGAGAGGAAAAGGTGTTCAATTTTTTGCTTACTGTTTTTATTCCCTGCGTGTGAGTTTGTGATAAAGAAATATTATTCTCTTGAAATGAATTAGCTCATCTAAAGCTTAAAACTTTTGTGTTACGCCCTGTTAAGTTCCCGAACTCTTCATAGAAAGGCTAATGTTCTTTATGGAGTTTATCATTTGGTTAGGAAACATTTAAGTTACAAAATGTAAGGCTCCAAGGGCTTGTTAGTTAGATTGGTTATTGTTAGATCTTGGTAAGTGCTTGTTTTCATAGATTCTGTGTCTTGCAGCCTGCAAAGCCTGAGACTGCAACTGAGACGAAGCGGAGTAAGGTTGAAATATTCAAGGAACAGAGCAATTTCATAAGATACCCCCTTAACGAAGAGATTTTGACAGATGCGCCGAATATTAATGAGGCTGCTACACAACTCATTAAGTTCCATGGGAGCTATCAACAATACAACCGAGATGAACGTGGTGGAAGGTCCTACTCATTTATGCTTCGTACCAAGAATCCTTGTGGGAAAGTCTCAAACCAACTATACTTGACCATGGATGACCTTGCCGATCAGTTTGGCATTGGTACCCTTCGTTTGACCACGAGGCAAACGTTTCAGCTCCATGGTGTTCTGAAAAAGGATCTTAAGACTGTAATGAGTAGCATCATTAGAAGCATGGGCTCAACTCTTGGCGCCTGTGGTGATCTTAACAGAAACGTTCTTGCTCCTCCTGCTCCAATACAAAGAAAAGATTACGTGTTTGCACAGCAGACTGCAGAGAACATTGCAGCACTCCTGACTCCTCAGTCTGGTTTTTACTATGATGTATGGGTGGATGGGGAGAAATTCTTGACAGCAGAACCTCCTGAAGTAACAAAGGCCCGCAATGATAACTCTCATGGAACAAACTTCCCTGATTCACCCGAGCCCATATATGGAACTCAGTTCTTACCCAGGAAGTTTAAAATTGCAGTTACGGTGCCAACAGACAACTCGGTGGATATTCTCACAAATGACATAGGTGTCGTGGTTGTTACTGATGATGAGGGGGTGCCTCAAGGATTCAACCTATATGTAAGATGAAGTTCTGCTCTAACATTTATATTTGAGCTCATTTTCTCCACAAACATGATTTAAGATTCTATCACATCCTTTCTTATAATATCCGTTGCAGGTTGGTGGTGGTATGGGAAGAACACATAGGTTGGAAAGCACTTTCCCCCGCCTGGCTGATCCATTGGGTTATGTCCCCAAAGAGGATATCCTATATGCAATTAAGGCTATAGTTGTTACACAACGAGAAAATGGGAGAAGAGATGACCGAAAGTATAGTAGAATGAAATATTTGATCAGCTCGTGGGGGATTGAAAAGTTCAGAAGTACAGTTGAACAATATTACGGAAAGAAATTTGAGCCTTTCCGCGAATTGCCAGAGTGGGAATTCAAAAGTCACTTGGGATGGAACAAGCAGGTTTGTTGTATTAATTTTGACATGCAGTATTTGATGCTTTTGATTTCACATGCAGTGTCTTCAAGGTTTTATGTTGGGCGTATCTAAGGGATCATACTGTTTACGCTGCTGCCTAGTTCTTTTGCTCCATTTCTCATCTTCAGTACCTTTCTCCCCAGCTATATGTCCTAATTATTTATGTAATTTTTTTTGGTAGGGTGATGGCAGTTATTATTGCGGGCTTCATGTTGATAATGGACGTATTGGGGGAGTTATGAAGAAGGCATTAAGAGAGGTTATAGAAAAGTATAATTTGAGTATAAGGCTCACACCAAACCAGAACATCATATTGTGTGATATTCGAAGTACATGGAAGCGCCCCATCACCACTATTCTTGCAAAGGCCGGTCTGCTGGTATGATGCTTATCTTTTTGCACTCCCTCTTCACCAGATGTGTGAATTGTTTTGAATCAGATGCTGAAGCTTCTATCCACTCTGGGTTGTGAATGATCTTCTCGTAGGATCTAGTGGGGGAAATCATATAGGCTCCATTTGATCTTAAGGGATATCCTCCTTTGTTCTCCATTGATTCTCTTATACTCAGACAGGGATAGGGACTTATTCACATAATTATTTGTTTAACTTATTTGTTTTAAATCACGTAAACTGTTTGTATTGTATCTATAATAAGACTGTTTATTAGGTTATGATTTTCATACTTGCGCATAATACTGACCAGTTCTCCAACTGTGGCAGCATCCTAGGTTCGTTGACCCCCTCAACCTAACTGCGATGGCATGCCCTGCTTTTCCACTATGCCCATTGGCAATAACTGAAGCTGAACGGGGTATACCTGACATTCTTAAGCGGGTTCGAGCAGTTTTTGAGAAGGTATCAGGATAATAACATGCTTGTTAGACAGAACACTAATAAAAAGTGGAAAATCATGATCATGTGTGGATAAGGAATCAAAATGCATGTAATAATATAACGTTTGAATTTCAGGTTGGTCTCAAGTACAATGAATCTGTAGTTATAAGGGTGACTGGCTGCCCTAACGGTTGTGCTAGGCCATATATGGCTGAACTTGGACTAGTTGGTGATGGCCCCAATAGCTATCAGGTATTTTATGTGATGGTTCATGTGTTGAAATTTTTATCGCCGAAATGCAAGATTATCATGAAAGCAACTGAGAATTTATTCTGTTTCTGCTTGTGTTGAAATAGATCTGGCTTGGAGGAACACCCAATCAAACCTCAATAGCAAGAAGCTTCAGGAACAAGGTCAAGGTTCAAGACCTTGAAAAAGTTTTTGAACCTTTGTTTTATCACTGGAAACGAAAAAGAGAATCCAAGGAGTCATTTGGAGGCTTCACAAACCGCCTGGTAAGTGGTAAAATAAGATTATAACATTATATTTATGCCTTTAAAGGATGAAGAAGTTGGTTTGATCTTAATTTGGGGCCTTGTCATGGCATGTTAAGAAAATTTGTCAGTCATTAGAATGGTGGCTGAAACCTATGGTTGTGACTCTAATCGGTTTACTTTATTAGGGATTTGAGAAACTTCAGGAACTTGTTGAGAAATGGGAAGGTCCAGAGGTGGCACCAACGCGATACAACTTGAAGCTTTTTGCCGATAAGGAGACATATGAAGCAGTGGATGAGCTTGCAAAGCTGCAGAATAAGAATGCTCATCAGTTGGCCATGGAAGTCATTCGCGATTTTGTTGCTTCCCAGCAGAATGGGAAAAGCGAATGAGTATTTCATGAACATTGTTCTGGAGTCTTGATGCTGCCGGAAAAAGGGGGGCAAGGTGAAGGAGGAACAATGTCCTTGATTCTCTCTTCAAGCTGTTACTGTTCGGTAACAGAAGGAACAAGTAGGATGCTGAATTTGGTATTGTTTTGTATCAAAGTTTTGCATGTTTTGATTTTTGTTGAACCCTGAGTTTGTTTGTATGATTAGGTTGGATTGTATATCCTGTTCTTCGATTATTAATTTATAATAAAATCCAGGTTTTGGGTATTTAGATTGTGGATGAATGATAACCACTTTGATTTTTTAGTTTTAGTTTTCACTCTTTATATTTGAGATATGTATAAAGAAAAAAGGGAAGAAGAAAAGAGAAAAGGATAGATGTTCAAATATGGTTTTCTCTTTGAAGTTTTTGTTTTCTTTTTTCATCATCTGTAAAGTATATAAAAGACTCCATTCTAACTCAACTTACTAGACTTCTTCTATAAGTAAGGCAGATGAACCTCACACCTCTTGCTACTACTTCATTCTTGCCAATTGATGTAGTTTGCCCTAAAAAGTATTAACCTTTATCTTCTTTGAGAACACCTATATATATGTTCTAACAATTCTTACTAATCTTCAGAAGGATCCCCAAAAGAATTAAGAAAAAACCTTTAAAATTAGTTTTAAAAAAAATAGAAACACATCACAGACTCGAGTGCCTGATAGCCACGCTTGAGCGCCCAATACCAAGCAAGATTCAGGACGCTCGAGCTCCCAACACCAAGCAAGATTCAGGTTTCAGCGTTCTTTGAATTTCGTCCTCAAACTTTTAAACAAGAAACGAAACATCTTCACAAACATGGTCATGCTTATCAAAATCTAGATAATTAATTATCAAGCGGGCCTTTAGTTGTGCCTCTAGTAAACATCACTTCTACGTTCACGACAGCTACTCAATTTGGTGGATAGAGGAATAGTTAATTATAGCTCAAGTGGTTAACGCGTCCAGCACTACACATAAGACTCAAATTCCCCTCCCCGATATCAAGCATACATATAAAATTCACAAATCAAAATATAATGTGACACAAAAGTTGTATGGAAGAAGAGGAAGAGAAGTCAGATTGATAATAGGATTGTGCCAAGAACAAAAAGATGGAAAGAGAATACAATTTATATTACAACATTGACTGAATCAAATTAAGCCAAATTAATTGTTGAGTCTCAGTCTCAGTCTCAGTCTCAGTTGCGACAAATACGAGCAGTAGGCATTGTCACACAAATTGGAGCATACTTCAGCTTGGCTTCTTTTGTCCCACGCTTAGGCTCATCAGCCATGGCAGCCTTGGCTAGGGAGCATGCAGCCGCAGCTGCAGCAGCAAACATCAGATCCCTCCTCCCACTCCCACTGCTGCTCTCTTTCTTCATCTCCAAGCTTCCCTTCTCTCCTTCTGTGGAGGCAACTCTTGAGGCCTTGGCCACAATCAGGCTCCTGCGGCTGGTGGCTGCTGTGGAAGTTGAAGGCTTGGCGATGGCCGAGGCGGCTGAGCCGCTCAGGAATGAGGCGGTCATGGTCATGGAAGCCATCTCTCTCTGCTAAATTTTGTTTATGTTGATTTTTTAGATATTTGGGCTCTCAATCTGGAATGCAAAATGTGAGTGAGTGGAGTGAATTATTATTAGGAATTATGAGGCAAGTGTAAAGTCCAATGTGAAATGAGAATGTGCTTCTTACAAAAACATCATCCATTTCCTTATCGATAGAAATTTGTGGCTAATGGGTCTCTGCCACGTGCCCTGCTTTATCTTTCTGAAAACTATTGGTTCTGGTTACCTTTTCAGCCAAACAAAGGGAGACTGAGCCGGTTGCCACTTATCGAACAAAGCCCAAAGGGATTGAATGTATTTTTGTACCTACTCCTAGCCCACGATTGGCGCTAAGTCGGTCTCGAAACTCATGCTTGTCAGTTGAGCACCAGGTAGGTCAAGAACGATTGAAATAACCCTCATGATTAAGTTTTATTTAGTGTTGAATTTCATATTCGAAAATTATATAACATAAATAAATATAATGAATGACTCTACTTCAAACAACATTGAGGATTTTTTTGATAAAACCGCATACATGTTGGACTGTATAAGTGGGTACTTTAACAAGTTAGGTATAATATTATAGCGTGTTTATTTAAAGGTTATGAGAATCAAATCAAAAATAATGATTCCCATTATGGAGTATTCCTGCTTTAACTTGCACAGTTAGATTTTTTTAACATGTGGGCCCCACTTGAAATCCTTAATGCCATTATCCTAAAATAAGTAATGAGATTAACTAGAGGAAATGTGTTAATGACTCCCATTACGTATTTTAATTTTTGGATATATCAAAATTACCTATAACTTTTATAGTAATTACAGCCTTTAGCCACCACCACCACCAAAGTTGACCGGTACTCGTTTATCCCATGGATTCCCACCCACAAAACTCAATACAAAACCAATCTAAATAATTTGCGTCAAAATCAAATCTCAAAATTGGTCAAAGCCTTAAGCAATTTTGCAGCTCAATCTCCGAGTAATTGATCTTGAGATCCATCATAGTGTAGAGAAGCTACCAGAATGCCTCCTGTAAAACAATATAAAGATTGAAATGTGTTTTTTAGCTCAAACTACCACAATAACAAACAAAAACTACTGCAAATGACTCACAGATTTATGCACCAATAACCCAAATTCAGAATCATAGCTTTATCTTTAATTTGGTTGTAGAAAATTGTATATCAATCTCTTATCGATAAAAAATGAAGCAACGAATTACCAATTTACCATAGCTAATTACCAAGCAAAACTCCATCAACTCCAGCTAAAAAACAAAACTTTATTTTTTTAATGAATCGAATCTTTCAATAAATGGGTTTTGAGAGAGCGATCAGACAAGAGAACGAGATGCTGAAAATACTGAGAAAAAGAAAGGGCATTTTAGTAATCAATTAATTTTGATTCTAATTCATAACTGTTAGTAAACAATAACTATGAAAATCAATCTCATTATTATTTTAGTTCTATATAGTTAGTAAACAACTCAATGAGAATGATTACCTCATTCTCTGATTATCCACTTTTCCAATTACCTACTTCTCCCATTATCCACTATTCCTATTTCTGGTAAGAAACGTGCCCTTAGTGTAGTAGAAGGAATGGGCCGCAATTCTGAATTCTTGACATGATATTCAAGTGGGTTTGACTCGGGCCGAATTATTGGGTGTTTACCTTATCCGAGTTACCAGGTTTACTACTTACCCCTACTTCCGCACTTAATTACCAATGTGGCACTAGCTCCACTTGTGAGTTGTGGCACACTATGTGGTAGTTCCACGTGAGGGGGAGTGTTGTAAAGTGGTTCATCTTGAAAGTTCATTATGACGGGTATTTCTTACAAAGGATAAGACTAATAATAATAGATATAATACCATATGGAAAACTATAGAAAAAATACAATAATATAAGGAATGGCTCTACTCCCACAAACATCAAAGTCTTTTGTGACAGATGTCGAATTGTATAAATGATACTTTGACAAATTGGGGACAACGTCTGTATTGGAAGGAGTGGGCCTGACCCGATTTTGAAATCTTGATATGTTAATATGAGCGGGTTCAACTGGGTCCAAAATGGGTTCTTTCCCTACAATAAATAATTAATGACTCTACTCCTAACAACACCAAGGTCTATGAAATAAGACTTCGCACTTGTTGGAATGTATATGTGATATTGCGATGAGTTGAATACAATATCAGTATTTGAAGGAATGTGTAAGGACCCTTCCCGAATTTCTCCTCGAAACCCGAAAAGGACCCTTATCCCGTCTGACAGCTTTTTTACCTAAAAAAATTTATACCAGGAATACCCTTTATCTTTAAATAATTTTTAGTAAACCTTACAGGTTTCCCGACAAAACCTCTGTACTTACTGACCACTTCTACCTGTCAAATGTAGGATAACATACAGGTCAAAGCCAAGACCTCGTAATAGTGGTGGTCCAAATAGGAATACCCTTTGACACCAAATATCAGTAGGTCAGACACTGCTGACACCTCTACTGGAGTACTACAAGACAATCGACTAGTCAGATACTTGTGAACCAACAATAATTCGTCACTCTGGGTCACCCCCCACACCAACCCACAGATCCGGATGACGAAGTATTTCCATAGGCTGATTAATCACATGACAATCGTCGTCAAACCATATTAGAGCCGGAAATATCCTAGGCTATCATATCGTATCTTCAGTCTGAATAACATTCGGCTATCATATCACATCAGTCGGTATATCTCTCGACTGACATATCCCTAGCCACCAAGGTATCCCTTGGGGTGTGCTAGTCCTGTATCACAACTCTCTGTACTATGCATAGACATCCTCGCGACCCGGTGGAGCCAAAACTCCTCGATGCCAAAGTCGGAGCACTCAACGAACCAACGGAGTAAAACTCTCGACGCTAGTCGAAGAAACAGTAACCTATTATATTAAAGGTTCACTGGGTTCACCGCCAACAGCGGATCCTAGTCCCATACTCTGGTCCACCTCAAATATGTTTATCTTGGAGGTTCACCGGGTTCACCGCGAATAACGGATCCTGGTCTCGAGTCCTGGCCTCCCTCAAATCAATGTTTATCTCGGAGGTTCACCAGTTTCACCGCCAATAGCGGATCCTAGCCCCAGCTCCTGAGCCCCCTCAAAATCGTATTGTTTATATTGGAGGTTCACCGGGTTCTCCGTCTCAGTGAATCCTAACCCCGGCTCATGGGCCCCCTCAAAACCGTATTGTTTATATTGGAGGTTCACCGGGTTCTCCGTCTCAGCGGATCCTAACCCCGGCTCCTGGGCCCCCTCAAAACAGTGTTGGATCCAAAATTCAAGTATTTTATAATCACAAATACGGTTTCACCTCAAAATCATGGACTCTAATAATTTCCACGTCAAAACAATATCAAAACCGAATCCAACAACCATGCCAGTTCTCACAACACACTTTCACTGAAATATTGGAAAAACAAATGTCCAGCAGTCATTTATAAATTCTAGGGAATCATTACAACCATACACAACAGTATTTAAATCAAAGATATTTATGCATGCATTACAATTTATAAACCAAAAGTCCACTCACAAACACCATCCAACCCAAAATTCATGTACGCTCTAGCCCAAGGAACATGTGCACAATAATGACTCAACTATCTTGACTTTTCGAGCTCAAAACCCGCTCCACGGTCAACCATTACCGCTGTGATTGTCCAATTGAGCCCTAAACGAACTCCTATGGCCTCGAAACCAACAAAATCTGATCCGAAACGTCCCAAAACCCTAGTCACGCGCCGCCGTGACATCGGGAACAGTCCCACGCGCCGCCATGCACCACCGGAAGGTCAAAACACGCGTTCACGCGCCGCCACGCCCCTCACGTGCCTGTCACGCGCCTGCTACAGTGTCACGCGCCTGGATCGGTCCAACCTGGCTCGGCTCGACCTGACCCGGTCCAACTCGACCCAATCGGTTCACTCAACCCGATCGGTTCAACTCAACCCGACCGGTTCACTCAACTAGACCCGACCGGTTCACTCAACTCGACCCGACCGGTTCACTCAACTCGACCCGACCGGTTCACTCAACTCGACCAGTTCACTCGACCTGACCCAGTCTGACCCGACTCGATCGGTCACCGGTGACTCGCTGGAGAAGACGATCGGCTGCTGGCGCCGTCGCCGAAGTCTGGCCGGAGAAGATGACCGGCAGCCGCCGTCTGGTTTCGCCGAAATCCTCCATTTCCGGCCGAAACTTCAAGCTTTTATAACTTCCTCAAAACTCAACCATTTTCCACAAGTTTTATGTCTAAATCTATCTACTCAAACCCAAGAATCCAAATATGACCTCAAAACCACAACCACGTACCTGTGTAAGCCGAAAAATCGATCGGAAGATCCGAAATTTCCTATACTCGGTTCGGCTTCCCCCGTGGTCCTCTCCTTCGATGGTTGGTACGGTTGTGATCGTGGGAAGGAGTAGAATACGATTAGTGGATCAAAAATGGAAGTTAAAGCCTTGAATCAAAAGTTGACTTTGTGGGTTTTTGGGTATGTTTTTCGCACGGGTTCGATGGTTTTGGGAGTGTGTTTTTCAGAGAGAGTGAGGATGAGCAGATGAAGATGAATTCCCATGAAGATGTAAAATGATTGGGGTTAAAATATTTTCTCCCAAGCCAAAATTACCAAAATGCCCTTGCACATCTAGACCCATAACTTTAGTACACGAACTCCGTTTTCTGCGTGCCGCCTGTCTACGAACTCGTGAGTTTGAGACCTACGCAACGGTACCCGAAACACCGCCTAATAAGTTTCGAAACAAAACTTGATTTTCATACTCTTTACCGACCTAGGGTAAAATCGTCATATTCTCAAAATAATTAAATTTCTGGTCCGGGTCGTTACAGAATGGGCCGTTGACTCGACTATGAACTCTTAACAATTGGAATAACCATAATCTAGACTTTTCATTCAAGTGAAACATTTGAGCATTACTTAAGAGTTTGTTTTATAATAATTCCGTTTTTTGTTTCCTATTTTCACTTTTGATGTATAAATATGAAGAAAATATTTGGAGATAAAGAATAAAGAAGGCGGAAATTTAATTAAAAAAATCAAAAAGTGAAACTCATCGAAAATAGGTTTTAGTTTTTATTGTGTATTTTTTTTTACTATCAATCTTTTCCACTATATTCTTTTCCCACCATTTTTCGTTCCTTATTTTCTCATATCTTAAGTATAAAAAATGAAAATTAAAAATGAAAATTAAAATGGTTATCAAACGACGCTTAATAATCAATTACTAATTCAATGCATAATGATTGTACTTACCGCAAGAGTAAGAAAAAAATAAATCATATTCATCCAAGTAAGAAACGGGCAATGATGATCTTCCGGTGAGGTATTAACGAAGCCAACCTCTAGTAATTTTTTCTTTTTCGGAGAATAAATCCCAACTGAAAGATGTGCGGGCTGAATTTGTTCAAAGAAATTAGCAGTTCATAAAAAAACCAAGAAATTCCAAGCCACTAGTAAAAATGCAAATGAAATTTCATTTGTAGGCGAGAAATTTCTTATTTTTTTGGTGAATACATAGTAAAAAGAAACAAAAAGCAGACTAAACAATGCTCCTTATGGAGCCAACCCCCCAACTGATCATAGAAGACCACAGCAGCAACCTCTCCAGGAGCCTGCGAATAACTTGTAACCACACCTGGTTCACCGTCATGGCCCAGGTTAGCCAAACGGTCAGCCACTTTGTTGCACTCTCTGTAGACATGGCTAATACTGCACAGCCAATCTCTGTTGATGATATCCTTACATCCTCGAAGAAGAGCATCGAGGGGGTGCATTTCGCTCAACGGAGAAGAAAGGAGCTGGTACACCACCGCAGAGTCCGTCTCCACCAGCACCTCGCGACAGCCCATATTCCATACCTTGACTAGAGTACTAGACCATGCTAAATATCCCAGAGCTCAGCCTCCAGCACCTCACCCGCACCCAAATTGATCCAATAACCACCCATCCAGTTTCCTGCACTGTCCCGAATGACGCCACCTGCTGCAATACAACCATTAGAGGCGTGCCGTGACCCATCAGTGTTCACTCTCACAGCCCCAATTCCTGGTTTTTGCCAAGCCAGCACCGCCGCATGCCGAGGGGGTTTCGCACAAACTCGAGCATTGGCCTTAGACCACTCTAGACTCTACTGCGGCAGGCACCACTACCTGTCTTGAGTTGCTGGGAAATTGGAAAGACTCCTCGAATATGCGTTTATTGCGCCAGTTCCATAGGAACCAGCAGGTGAACGCAAATAGAAAGATCATCTTATCAGAATTTCTCAAATTTGACAGGATCCAAGGAAGGAACTCTCCATCCCAATCACGCTACAGGGAAGCAGGACGCAAAGCAGACTCCCAAACAGCCTTGGCGAGATGGCACAGCCTGAGAACGTGGTCTGCATTCTCATTCTCCCTCCCCAACACAGCAATCACACCCCCACACAGAAAATAACTCTTAATCGTTGCCTCTGCTTTCCCACCCCCCACATCCCTCTTTCTCAATCACCATCGTTGCCTCTCTTCACTGCCCAGCCACCGTCCCCCCAGCCCTCTTTCCCGGTCACCACCCGCCTCCCTTCTGTCCCCTTGATCATACCATTCCATCACCTTCCCTCACCTCCATAATTATCAACACTGATCATCTCATTCGTTTGTAATTGAAATCGAAATCAATCACAAGTTTCAACTTATTTGAGCTTTTAAACCTACAAACAGATTGAAGGAGCAAAATGAATGTGTTTTCGGGTAAAATATTTCATCCTTGTTATGAGTCGTGGGGCTTGAGGAAGGGTTGTTTATATGACAATAAAATATATTCCAGTGCAACACCAGTCAACTGAGTTTATTGTAATGAACTTAATCTGGCTCAAAAAGCGTCCAACATATTTCATAGCTTTGCCCTTCATTTGCAGATCAATCAATGGGTGGGAGGCAGAACGCCAAGGAAAAACACCCCGAATACGAATATAGCCAGCAGTGAAGAAAGATTAGAAGCTAACCATTGTAAATGAACCAAACTCATGACAAAGGCAATTGCTTAATTATCAAAACAAAAGTATCAGCAAGTCCGTAATCCAAAATTTTAAGCAAGGTGGCACCATATTTGAATCCAGCATCTGAAAATAACTAAATTGACAATAAAATATGAACGTTTTAACTCTTAAGACAAGCAAGACAAACAAAATGACAACATTCTAATGTTTTGAAACCTAGAAATCTTAAAACTAAGATTTCATCCGCATAAAAAGCTCACATCTCCCACATTTAGGCTTCTACTTTCTCCACATCTTCAATAAGAAGGGGCTTGGTTGGCTTTCCCAACAGGTCTGTGAACTCTTGGAACGGAGACTTGGAGTAGTGAGTCTCTTTCCAAAATTCAGGTGTCAAGAAACCATAAGTCTTGAGAAGGCAATCAAAAGTGGCCTGCAAAAATTGTAAGAACATAAGTGCTTAGATATAATGCATGTAATTCGGAATAGATCCAACACTTCATTCAGTATGGCAAGAGAAAATCATGAATTGGTGTCATTACATGATTTAATCAATATCGAAGGGAAGTGATTACAAATAAGCAGCGTACAAAGGGCAAGGGAAACTTAATTAGAACAGCTTATCATCAACAAAATAGTTATGCAGCATTATAATGATGACACACATTAAGGCAACAGTCATGGCCAATGCAAATCATTCCAATCCAGGTCACATACGTGAGAGTAACATCAATTTCATCCGTAAGCTTGTGCTCGAGAACATCAACAAAACAAAGGGACAAGGCCTAGACTTTGCACCACCATTTTGTTAACTTGCAACATGTCAACAACACGACTATTCACCAGCCTAACCATTCAAGAAAACTCAATGCAGCTTACAAGCAATCTCCTTCAAACAGATTATTAACACAAAAGATGCTTGCATATTGATGCTTTAACTTTACCTCATATCAGATTTCCATTTGTGTATGATAAATGACACAGTCGAAACATGTAGTTGAAATAAATCAAAGCAAGAGACTAATTGAAGTCTTGAGCCTTCAATTGTGCATCAAAAAATAAAGCATTCAACAATATTGTCATATTCTTATTACTATGATACCGTTTCAGATTTACTCAAACTGCTGCGGAAATATAATCAATTCCACTTTTAAAAACATGCAAATAAGATTTCAAAGACTACAGACAGCATGCTGAGATGAGTAAGATGAGTACATAGATCAAGAGATTGCAATACTAAACAACACTCATCTCCACAACATCATCATATGCATCCTTTCAATTTCATTCAATTCAACACAACTATCATAACCGAATTCAACTAAACACTTAATTCTGTTAAACAAATTACTAACAACACCCCATAAACAAACTAAATACCATCCAATAAACAATTAGCTTTAAACAACTAAATAAAACACAAATAAATGGAAATTTAGAAAGACAATTATATACCTTAACAAAATTTCCAAGGGTCTTGGTGGATCCGCGGGAGGATGTGAAGACATCATCAATCCCAGCAAACTGCAGAACCTTCTTGGGCACACGGGCAGCCACAATCCCAGCACCACGGGGAGCAGGCACCATCCTGACCGTTACGGACCCACACTTGCCGGTCACCTTGCACGGCACTGTATGGGGTTTCCCAATCTTGTTACCCCAGTATCCTCTCCTGACCGGAATCACAGACAATTTTGCCAATATAATGGCGCCACGAATTGCAGTCGCCACTTCCTTGCTACATTTAACACCGAGTCCAACGTGTCCGTTGCTGTCACCGACAACGACGAACGCCTTGAACCGGGTTCGCTGCCCAGCCCTGGTCTGCTTTTGCACCGGCATGATCTTCATCACCTCGTCTTTCAGACTACCAGGGGTCACCAGAGTGTCGATGATTTGGTGCTCCTTTATGGGGAGAGAGTGAAGGTAGATTTGCTCCAGGCTTCGGATCTTGCCTTCCTTGACGAGGCGGCCGAGCTTGGTGACTGGCACCCATTTCTCTTCCTCCTCTCTGCGGCCTGCTCGGCGTCTGCCTCCGCGGCCTCCACGGTCTCCACCGCGGCCGAATCCGCGACCGAATCCACCACGGCCTCTCTCAGCTGGTCTCTCTGCCATGATTGAGGTTGAGAGCTTCGGTATCGAAAAAGTAGAGGATAGGAGTTTCGGCTGGAGCGAGGGTTAGGGTTGGTGGAAGTGAGTTTGCAAAATCTTCGTTTATATAGATAGGGGATCTCGAGGATTAGGCCACTAGGGTTTTGGCATATGGGCTTAATGGGCTTCCGGTTTGCTATCCATCCACTTACGGAGCCGGGGCCCAGGAGCACGCTATAGGCCTTTAAAATGTAGGCCCAACATTTGTCTTCGGTCAATTTTCAGTTTAACAACATTTACACTATCAGTTAGTATCTACAAAGTATGAAGCCTTGTTCCTTTGCGTGTGTGTGTGTATATATATATATATATATATTCAGCAACATAATTTAGGGATCACATGAACCGTTGAAGTTGACTCTATCAATAGGGGTAATTGTGAATTAGTGGATATTATATCCAAGAAATCTAACTTTGATCTGAAATAGTTTAATTTTGGGGCAGATATTACAAGACCATTGTGTTTAATTGTTTGGAAGAATGTATTAAGGTGTTTCCAATGTTCTTCAATAGATGACGAAAATATGAGGACATCATCAATGTAAATAATGGAGAAAGTCATTTGGGATTGAAAACACCTTAATGATAGTCATTTCTCCATTGATAAATATAAAACAACTTTTGTCAAACACTCTTCATGTCGAATTTGGAGAAGACTAGGGCTTGGTTTAACCGGTTGATTAAGTCTTTCTTATTTGGGATTGGGTACCTAACCCATTCTAGGACGGTGTTTAATGAGGTAATTCTGGATATCAGGAGGAAAGAGAATTTGTTTTTGTGTACCCCTTTCTTCATACCGGAAATCAGGAGGAGTTGGCCTAAGATACCAATTTTTGGTGAGATTAGTTGTGTTAACTTTTTTATGCATAATTTTGTTTATTTGAAGATTTTGAAAAGCTTTTTCTATTTAAGTTATTTGGTTTGAGTTTTCTGAATCGGGTTCAGACTCAGTGTTGGGATTACTAGTATGAGCACTTACTACGTTGACTGAAGTTGATTTTTTTTTATTGGTGATAATTCTTTTAATATTTGTTCAATTTTTTGAAGAGTTGGTGTTTTGAGACTGATTCCTGATTTGATTTCTAGAAGTTTAATTAAAGGTTGTTGTGATATATATATATATATATATATAGAAATACGAATTACTCTTGGTTTAAACGTCATTCACTAACATCATCAACAATTTTGCTCACAATGAAAATTAACTTAAAAGTTAATTACATAGGGCTCAATGTTTATCATATTTTCAACTACGCACGTAGGTTTTTTTTATCTTTCAAGTAATTTCCTAATTTTCTTCCTAAACTTGTACCAACACTACTTTGAGAACATATATAAAAAAAAACCCTTTGCCCAACATGCTGGACTTTAAAAGGGTGTGACAGAAGATATATCAAGAACCTAAGTAATCTTAGGAAGTCAAAAAAATATTGTTTATCGTATATATGAAGATCTCAGTTTACTTGTTAGTAACAACATCTCTATCGTACATATTGGAGTCGTTTTGAATTTATCCTTCCACATGGAGTGTAGGATTCCAGTAAGGATGAGAATTCTAGTTCACCTTCTAACTACATAAAGTATTAGGGGTGTTGCGGGAAGCCGAAAAATCAAATGAATGATCGAATCCAATTGAACCGTCCTGAAAAATAACCGTACCGAAAAAAAATAGTAACCAAAACAAAAAAAACCGAACTGAACCCAAGTGGAATAGGTTCGGTTTCGATTTCCGATTCTCCAGTACCGAAAAACTGACCGAACCAGTTACTTGTACAATAACCCTACCTTAAAAAATGACGTCGTTTTGGCCTTCACCCTTTACGGTTCGATAATATCCCTCTTCAGTCTTCATCTGCTATTCAGCCTATTCTGCTTCACTATCACGCACTTCGCTTCACAGCCAAAATACTCACAAGATTGAGCCACTGCACCATGTCGTACTAGGCTACCAACAACATAGCACACATCCACCTAGTCTCGGAGACCAACGGATCCCGTAAAACGACCTCTAGGCTCCAGTTCTGCAACAAGTCCCTCAATCTCTCGATGGAGTGCACATACGCTTCGGACAGCCGCCGTTGCAGCAGCCTAGAAAAAGCGCCACCACCGGTAATAACTATAGCCAACGCCGTCAATCACTCCCTCAATCACATCACAAATTCATTGTTGTTCATCTCTCCCTCTTGTCTCTCCCTCAATCGCTCTGTCTCTCCCTCAATGGTGATTTGTTATTTCTTACTGGTGCAAAACCGATCCCAAATCGAATTATCCGGTCCGGTCCAATTCTGGTCCAAATGGTGAGAAATGCAAGTATCGAACTGGTACCGATATCGAATGGGAAATTCGATTCGATTTCGATTATGATGAAACACCGAACTGATTGTACCGATTAACACCCCTATAAGATATTGTGCATTTGGGCGATTCTGCATTTTCCGTTTGTATTCCTTTTTTTGCATAGTAAAACAAGATCTCAAAGGTTAAACGGAACTAAAGAAGGACATTTAAATTTTTGAATCACGAGTTCTCTCTATATTGGAATTTTCCACTATGGGTTTAACATTTTTGCAAAGCCGCCCATTCTTCTGGTTTTTTTAAGAGCATTCAACATATTTTTTAACCACCAGGCACCAGGCACCAGGCACCAGGCATATGGCTTCTGTTTGGACCAACATGTTTGTTTTCTTCAATAATTAGGAGCATGAGGAAAAAAACCACACACAAGTACGCATTTGCAGACACGTACGTACTTAAGTGAATTATTAAAATAAGATGTAATAACTAACACTAGGCCTTTTTACTCCACCCTTGGTACTCGATAGCTAATATAATGAACACTACAACTTGTTTTAGGCCTTTTACTCCACCCTTGGAACTAGCCCAAAAATCTTACTTGCCCCTTGCCCCAATTTTGGGGAGTTAAGTAAGGAAAATCACAACCCACAAGGCCAAGTGAAATTTTTGGGCCAATTCCAAGGGTATTTAGAGTAACAAAAAAACCATTGTTTTATTACTTGAAATGCCTAAGACATGTCTGAATTCGCAAAGAGATGCAATAGTTTTCTATGTGAGGTGGAAATTCCTACATTTGAAAATTAACGTATGCAATTTATTGGAAAATATATGTTTTTGACCAATATTCTACTACAACTAAAATGGAATATGCAACTTACAGTAATTAAAAGGCTAAGAAAAGTGACAGGATAATAATGATATGTGATACCATCCATTGTACTTGTTGATGCAGAAATCATCCGAATTGAAATTAGATCGTACAATCCCTACACACACAGAAAACATCTGAGGTTAAGGTTCAACCAAAAACGCTCTGATGCTTAAGTCAGTTCAATCTAGAGAATAAACTGAAAAACTAATTATGAGAATAATTGTGAGGTATCTAAGTTGTGAGAAGATGTCCTCTATTTATAGTGGAGACTTTGAGGTATTCGGAGTTTCTGATTGGTTGAAAAAAATTGCAATCAATAAGTATTCCTAGTTAGGTAATACTTATGATTGGCTTTTAATAATAAATAATTAGCTAGGACGTTATTTATTATGAGTAGGAAAAATAGTTCTAATTAATTAAGTAATCTTTTAAGGAAATGAAGTTTACTTATTAATTGAATACTAATTGAAGAAGAATCTCAAGGAGATGTCTTATTATGGTGATATAAGTTCCTATTAATTAATATATTCACCTGGTTAATGCGTGGTAATTATATCCCGATAATGACTTCACTAAGGGCAAAGTAGTCATTATGTAAATTATCGGTCACGTGGCAGCTCCACAATTTTTGGACGAATTATGGTTTCACAAATGCCCCCACATCTCTTGAGAATTCATGGAATCCAAAGAGAAGTAGGTTTTGGAGTTCCAATAATCCATGCCCTTTCTTTGTAGGAATAAGATTCCTTTTTTGGATAGATAAAAAACCTTTAACCTCAAAACCTTCTCCACATAGGAGAAGGATTAAGGAAAGCCTTTAGTTTTTTTTTCCCCTATAAATAGGCTAGCCATTTTCTTTGTTGCTCACACAAACATTTCCAAGTTTTGGCGTTTCCAAGTATACTTAGAGAATATTTGAGTGAGTGTGTCTTGAAGCTTTGAAGGTGGGGACCAGTTGGAGGGCTGTGCTCCGATGTGGCGCGGAGGCATGGAGGTGTTGTGCACCTCTGGGTTCGGTTGGAGCTGGTGGCTCAGCTAAGCTGCCCATTCCCCTCTCCTTGCCGCGCGTACGGCTTAGCTGTTCCAAGGGGAGCCATGGCTTGGCTACCCTCTTTTCAATTTTTTATTTTATTCTTCTTACGCATTTCGACGCAAATTTCTTTGTTTCAGTTTCACGTTTTTGGATATTCCAGGAGCTACGGGTGCCCGATTTCATTGATCCAAGTAGCGTCAAGTTTCTTTTTTCGAGGCGATTCTAACAAGGGGTGTAAAGACATGGTTTCCTCAGACTCCGACGAGCTTGCCATGTGGCAACGTGGAGGTTCCCTTGACGACATTTCGTTCCGTGGAAAGCCATGTGAGCTTAACGATCAAGCTAAATTTCAGGCATGGTTGAAGAAACATCGTGTTGCATTCCCGGGGGACGTTCGAGTGACACTTGGTGACCGGGCGTCTTCTCATAAAGTATGCGGAAGTCAAATCCCGAAAGTGACTTGCTAGATGAAGTTCCACCCCTTGATAATTAATTGGGGATTCAAGTTCCCATTTTCTGCATTCTTTTCCAAGATCAATGTCAAGATAGGGTGTTGTCCATCCCAATTGGACATCAACTCATATCGTCATATTTTGTGCTTTGAGAGACTTAACCAATTTTATGGTTTGGAGCTTTCCGAAGACGAGTTCTGCCACTGCTATTCGGTAAAGCATACTTCTCATCCGGCAGGGCCTAGCTCTGACCTCATTCCTGAAGTTGAACTTTTTCCTAGGTCCTCGTTTGATGATGATTCATACAAAGCTACTTGCCTTGAATGATAGGACCCTTCTTGAATTTCCACTCGAAACCCGAGAAAAGCCCTGCTCCCGCCTGACAACTTAATAAATTGCCTAGAATACACTTGAGCCCTTGCAAATAATTATGAGAATTCTGCCAAAAATTCGTCAGGGCCTAGCTCTGACCTCATTCATGAAGTTTAACTTTTTCCTAGGTCCTGGTTTGATGATGATTCATACAAAGCTACTTGCCTTGAATGACAGGACCCTTCCTAAATTTCCACTTGAAACCCGGGAAAAGCCCTGCTCCCACCTGACAACTTAATAAATTGCCTAGAATACACTTGAGCCCTTGCAAATAATTATGACAATTCTGCCAAAAATTCGGCAGAACCTCCCCTATAAAATAGGTAGCCGTCTTCCACCTGTCATGCGAAGGATCAAATACTACACTCGAAGCCCAAGATCACCAAATAGCCATCGACATAGTCATCATTTACATTAAGTCCAAAAAGTTTAGCAGAGCATCTAGGTAGGAAAGGTAAATACATGAATATAAATCCTACTCGATAGTCTAGGTAAAGGCGAAGCTGGAATTTAATGCCTCCGCCTCTGGATGTGCCCTCGTCAACTCAACGGCCTGGAGGGGATTTAAAACACGAAAAGTGTGAGTGGACAAAATAATCGTTTAAAATAATTTCCGAGGAAAACATACCTTTTCCCCCTCAATGAATAAAACAATGCATGCATAATATAAAAAAAAAAAATCCCCTTTTAAATAAATAATATATAAAGATAATCCAAAAACTCACCGAAAAATCCATATTTTGTTAAAACACTCGGGGGGACCCACGAAAACCCGAATAATGAAAACATCACGTGGTCCACAACCCTGCTTGAAAACCCTCCTCAAAGGAATTTAAAAATCATGTGAACAGACCTGGACACAAAATATCATAAAGTTGTCTCACTGCTCCTCGAATGGAATCCCGAGCCATAGCTCGATATCCGAGCTGACTGACCCGGGCCCAACCTTCTACACACCTGATATACGTCGAGTTGTGCAGAACCTTGTACTACGCGTAAACAGCATCAACGACCTGGTGGTGAAATACCCTTCGACACCAACGTCGGAGAACCCTCAACGACCCGGTGGAGAAATACCCTTCGACGCCAGTCAGAGAAACCTCGACAAACACGTGATGGGAAATACCCCTCATCATGTGCCGGAGAAATATGACCCTTGGGGACAGTACTTTAGTGAAATCCAAAATCCATTTTTGAAATCCTTGTTTCTTGGCTTAGGCCAAATTCAGCGAAAAATCGAGGTCTATGCCCAAAAATCCAATAAAGTCACAACACCGGGTCTAAACCCAAAAATCATGGACTAAACCGAAACCCAAAATTTATAGTCAAACGACATAAAAGCAGAGTTCAAAAAGCCATGCCATAGCCCAAAACGTCATTTCCAATTTATTATTGAGAACACGTGTACAATACTAATTTATTAGAATAATTTCTAAATTCCAGAAATTTGCCAAAAATAATATGTAGCAAGAAACTCTTTCAAATATACCTTTATTCATGCATTATACTTTACAAACCACAATCCACTCACCGAACGTCCAAGTAAGCTCAATCTCGAGTCGTATCCCCTGAAAAAGTTACAATCAGGGTTACCAACGATAATTTAAAACCCTACATTCACACTCCCTAAACCCCGGGAGGCCCACACGTGTCTCACTAAAAATGCAATCACTTAGGATGCCCAAAACTACCCCTAAACGATGTCTGATTGACCCGAAACATGCGCCAGTAGGTCCGGAACTTCGAGGGCTTCGAAACTCGTATTCGCCGAAGTTCGAGGAGGAGCTCCACGCGCCGGTGGATGGCCGGGACTCCCTCCCTCATGCACGACTGCACACCCTACTCGCCTTCAACCTCAGAGCTCGAGTACTGTTCATTTTTGCAGAAAACTCCATAACCACCCTAAACTTCCAAGCTTCATAACTTCCTCAATTCTCAACGAAATCTAACCTTCTAATAATGGAAATTCATCTACTCGAGCCAAGGAATCCAAATATGCAATCAGAATTGAGATTCATTACATGTGGTGGCCGAAAAATGGCCGGGAAAGTGGCGGTTACTGTTTACCTTTGAATCTCCTTCTCCTAACACTTCGAAGCTCGATGAAGGATATGGTTGAGCTCAGAATGAAGTGAGGAAGATGATGATGTGAATGGTTTATGGTGGTTTGGCCTAAATCGAAAATCAAAATTTGAGGGTTTAGGTGTGTTTAACGGTGTGAATGAAAAAGAGAGCACAGGGAGAGAGAGGATAACAATGTAGAAAAATCTGGAGTAGGTCTGATTTAAAATATCTACCCAGGGCAAATTACCAAAATGCCTCTAAATATTCTAGACCCAAAACTCTCTCATACAATATCCGTTTTCTGGGTGCCTCCTGTCTATGAACTCGGTGAGTTCGAGACCTACGCAACGGTCCCCGAAAAATTTCCAAATGTGTCTCTAACCAAAAAGTGATTTATGAGCCCCTTATAAAATCAAGGGTAAATTCATCATTTCCCAAATTAATTTAAGAAAATTCACTAATTAAATTTCTGGGTCATTACAACTCACCCCCTTAAAGAAATTTCGTCCTCGAAATTCATACATGTCACTGGAACAAATGTGGATGCTGCACCCGCATCAGTGCCTTGGTTTCCTAAGTGACCTCCTCCACATAACTTTAACCAGAGGAATAATCTTTATCCATAATACTTTTTCCTTCCAATCTAGAAGTTGCACTGGTTGCTCCTTAAAACGTAAATCGTCTCTCAGATCAATTGGTTGCGCCTCCAATTCATGCGATTCATCAAATAGATACTTCCAGAGCATGGATACATGGAATACATCGTGCACCCCCAGAAGATTCAGAACTGAAACTGCATCTCTTAGATGATCCCTGACTAGCGGCCCCGAAACTCAAGCGATCCCGGCGTTGCATGGAACCACTAAGTTGGTGTTGAGTTGGCAAACTCATCTCTACTCTGGCAGCAACGTCTGATAAAGCCCTCAAAGAAGTATGTGCCACAATAGTTACTGCTACTCGGACCTCATCTCTCAGTCCATACTCAAACCTTCGTCACTTATCCATCTCATTTGCCACGAGAGCCGGTACAAATTGTGACAACTCAAGAAATTTTTGCTCATAATGTGCCACTGTCATGTCCCCCTACTGTAACTGCAAAAACTCAGCCTCTTTGGCATCTCGGTATGAGCGAGGATAAAACTACTTGAGGAAGCACTCCCGGAAAGCTTCCCAAGTAAGTGTACGGACATCCCAGCCCGTCATCTGCGAAGTATGCCACCAACGGTACGCATAACCACTCAGAAGAAATGTGGCTAACCACACTCTATCCTACGGAGAGCACCTCATAACAGCAAACACTCGTTCCAAACGAGTAATCCAATCATCTGCATCATTTGGGCCTAACTCGCCCGTAAACACTATCACCCCAGCCTCTAGGCTCGCTCAATGTTAGAAACTTCATAAGTAGCCCTACCCTGAAGTACAGTTGTCAATGCCCGACCTAATTGATCCAGGGTCTGCCTCAAATCTAGCTCTAATACGGGATCATGTGTACCCCTAACGTTATCAGTTTCATCACTGTTTCCAGGCCGCAGACAGGGCTCGTGTCTCGGAGGCATCACGCTGAAAAGAACCATAATTCGTCAGTACCACAATCAGATGTACACTATGTGTACGGTCTATAGGAATTTAAACATAGTGCTCTGATACCAAGTTGACAGGACCCTTGCCGAATTTCCCCTTGAAACTTGGGAAAAGCCCTGCTCCCGCTTGACAACTTAATAAATTGCCTAGAATACCTATGAGCCCTTGCAAATTATTTTTGAGAATTCTGCCAAAAATCCTGCAGAACTTCCCCTATAAAATAGGTAGCCGTCTTCCACCTGTCAGGCGAATGATCAAATACTACACTCGAAGCCCAAGGTCACCAAATAACGATCGACGTAGTCATCATTTACAATACGTCCAAAAAGCTTAGCAGAGCATCTAGGTAGGAAAGGTAAATAAAGGAATATAAATCCTACTCGATAGTCTAGGTAAAGGCGCAACTGGAATTTAATGCCTCCGCCTCTGGATGTGCCCTCGTCAACTCAACGACCTGGAGGGGATTTAAAACACGAAAAGTGTGAGTGGACAAAATAATCGTTTAAAACAATTTTCGAGGAAAACATACATTTTCCCCCTCCATGAATAAAATAATGCATGCATAATATAAAACAAAATCCCTTTTTAAATAAATAGTATATAAAGATAATCCGAAAACTAACCGGAAAATCCATCTTTGTTAAAACACTCGGTAGGACCCACGAAAACCCGAATAATGAAAACATCATGTGGTTCACAACCCTACTTGAAAACCTTCCTCAAAGGAGTTTAAAATTTATGTTAACAGACATGGACACAAAATATCATAAAGTTGTCTCACCGCTCCCCGAATGGAATCCCGAGCCTTAGCTCGATATCCAAGCTGACTGACCTGGGTCCAACCCTCTACATACCCAATATACCTCGAGTTGTGTAGAACTCTGTACTACATGTAGACAACCTCAACGACATGGTGGAGAAATACCCTTCGACACCAGCGTCGGAGACTCAACGATCTGATGGAGAAATACCCTTCGACGCTAGTCGGAGAAAACTCGACGAACACGTGATAGGAAATACCTCTCATCATGTGCCAGAGAAATATGACCCTCGGGGACAGTAATTCAGTGAAATCCAAAATCCATTTTTGAAATCCTTGTTTCTTGGCTTAGGCCAAATTCAGTGAAAAACTGGGGTCTATGCCCAAAAATCCAATAAAGTCATAAATTCGGGTCTAAACCCAAAAATCATAGACTCAACCGAAACCCAAAATCTATAGTCAAACGACATAAAAGCAGAGTCCAAAAAGTCAGGCCATAGCCCAAAAACACTACGTAACAAGAAATTCTATCAAATACACCTTTATGCATGCATTATACTTTACAAACCAAAGTCCACTCACCAAACGCTCAAGTAAGCTCAATCTCGAGTCGCACGCTCCTCTGAAGTTCCCGGAGCAGTATCGCATGACAAAAGTAACAATTGGGGTTACGAACGATAATTAAAAACCCTACATTCAGACTCCCTAAACCCCGGGAGGTCCACACGCGTCTCACTAAAAGCATAGCCACTTCGGACGCCCAAAACTACCCATAAACGATGTCCGATTGACCCGAAACCTGCGCCAACAGGTCCGGAACGTCGAGAGCTTCAAAACTCATGTTCGCTGGAGCTCGAGGAGGAGCTCCACGCACAGCCATGCCCCGGTGGACGGTCAGGACTCCCTCCCACACGTGCGACTGCACACCCTACTCGCCTTCAACCTAAGAGTTCGAGTACTATTCATTTTTGCAGAAAACTCCATAACCACCCTAAACTTCCAAGCTTCATAACTTCCTCAATTCTCAACGAAATCCAACCTTCTAATAATGGAAATTCATCTACTTGAGTCGAGGAATCCAAATATGCAATTAGAATTGAGATTCATTACTTGTGGTAGCCGGAAAATGGCCGGGAAGGTGGCGGTTACTGTTCACCTAACACTTCCAAGCTCGATGAAGGATATCGTTGAGCTCATAACACTTCCAAGCTCGATGAAGGATATGGTTGAGCTCATAATGAAGTGAGGAAGTTGATGATGTGAATGGTTTGTAGTGGTTTGGCCTAAATCGAGAAACAAAATTTGAGGGTTTAGGGGTGTTTCACGGTATGAATGAAAAAGAGAGCATGGGGAGAGAGAGGATAACATTGTAGAACATTTTGGAGTAGGTCTGATTTAAAATATCTTTCCAGGGAAAATTACCAAAATGCCCCTAAACATTCTAGACCCACAACTCTCTCATACGATCTCTATTTTTCGCGTGCCGCCTGTTTGCGAACTCGTGAGTTCGAGACCTACGCTACGGTCCCCGAAAAACTGCCAAATCTGTCTCTGACCAAAATGTGATTTTTGAGTCCCTTATAAAACCAAGGGTAAATTCGTCATTTCCCAAATTAATTTACGAAAATTCATAAATTAAATTTTCGGATCGTTACATTGAAGTTGGGGGAAACTTGGATCCCCATTCATCTAACGGATTTCGGATTGCATTGAGGTACCATTGGGATGATGAGTTAAACTCAAATTTTGCTCACAAGCCCAACCTTGAGAAGATTGAAAAAGCGATAAGGATTCCGAAAGAGCATCGCGAGATGAGTTGGTTACTCAGTCCCTTTAGAAGTTCTCTCGGGGGGATTCCTTCTGCAAACACTGTGAAAAGATGGCTATAGGTACCCTCCAAAGGTGAATGGAGGGAATTCAGGGGAGGAAGTGCGGCAAGCGCTAATATGCAAGTACTTCGTCCGATGAAGTTGATAAATCTTCCAAAAAATTCAAGGGTGTTCCGAAGACCTTTGAAGTTCGGAAGCCAGTAGCTCTTGGGCTTGGATCAGGTGGGACTAAGGAAAATTGCATGAAGGAGGGCAGTGTCCCTGTCGTGACCCGGAAGGCCTATGACAAGGTTGCCGCACCTTCCAGGGGCAGTGAGAAGGCTGCCGTTTCTAAGTAGAGGGGGGGGGGGGGGGGGGGGGGGGGGGGGGGGGGTGGGGCAGAGGTTGGGCCTTGGAGGAACGAGGTTACCCACATTTCCAATCCAAGTGCCTTAGGTAGTGTTCCTCGACTTTGATAAAATTCATGAAGAATTGATAACTCTTGAAGCAGAGGCTTTTCGTTCGTCAAAATCTCATGCAACTTACGAGAAATTGAAGAAAGATTATGAATCTCTTTGAGCTGGAAATTGCTTCCAAGTCGCAGAAGCTTCGCTCTAGGGAAGGTTGCCATAACGCCCTAAATACCCTTAAGAAAAAGAGCGCACTGGTTGAAAGTGAGTTGGAGGTTGCCAATTCCCATTCTGCCAAGTTAACGGAGGAATTGAGTTCTTCCAACATCTATGTAGCTCACTTAGTGAATGAACTTAATAGAGCAAATACCAAGATTTCCACGTTGGAGGAAGAAATAAAAAATTTGAAGCTTGAGCCATATTTGCCCTATGTATACCCCCATTAATCTTTGTGTTAAGCTGACGTGGAGGCCCGTTATTCAAATCAAAGTATTTCTGATCTTCAAAAATCCAAGAAGGAGTTCAGCAAAGATTGACCTCTTCTGAATGCTATATTTTGCAAATTGAAGATTATCGCATTCTTCATATGTTGAAGGTTATCTCTATTGCCAAAGTGGCCTTGCCTCTAAGCATTTAGTTCACTCTAAAGATCTTGAAGGGGCCTTGAAAGCATCAAGGGTTGTGAAGGAGTAGATACTTAGGAATCGTAGTGCTCTAGAGATCTACTCGTTTACTGATCCTTCATATCCTGGCGAAGAGCAGCTTGAATCTCAAAACATTGTTAATTTGCAACCTAGTGAATAGGAATGTTTGGAACTAGCTTTTATTTAAGTTTTTGTATACTTTTTTTTCTTTCTTAGAAGTAGTTTCTTTTTCAGCAAAAATTTGAGTTTTCGACTTGTGAATTGCCAACTTGTTTGTCAATTTTTTTAATAAGAGAATTCTTAAGTTTTACGATAATTCCCAGTTTTCGGAGCTTCTGGCAGATTTGACCTTTGTATGGTAATTTGGCTCTACCGGCTCAATTTAGGTCAGAATTGAGTCATTCTAGTGGGGTTGAATATCCGACTTCCATACCTTTCTAATTCCTTGGTCTTTCTAAAAAATGTTGAGAATTAAATTTTTGAAGATATTTTGAAGTCAGGTCATGTGTGTAGATTTGTAGACTTGATCTTCACCTAGTAATTCGTCAATTAATAATTTATCAGTTGCCGGAATTAGTTGGTTCTTATGGGGTTAGAAAGCTAACATCCGTATCTTTCTAATGCAATTATGTTTTCTGAAAAAGGTTAAGAATTGAATTTATGGTGAATTTCGGAAGTAGGTAGTACGCGCAGGCTCGTGATTTTTACCCGTCTTTTCCGTTTTACCCACATGTAATTCATTCTTTTTCCGAATTTTCTGTTCTTTATAGTGTTGGAAAGGTAACATCCACATCTTTCCAATGCCATTGGGTTTGTTTGAAAAGGTTGACAATTAGATTCTCAAATCAGCTCGTAAGGCATACTTTTGCGCAGAGTTGCGTTTTTTACCTTGTCTCATTGAAATGGACATTCCAGATTCGTTACAACTTGGATTCGAGCGCCGCGGATTGCGTTAGAATGCTAAGATCTGTAGATTCCCAATGCCACCTGGCCCATTCCGTGGGTATGAACGTTGAATCCGAATGTTTCCTTGAAATTGACCTTTTTTTGCACAGAAAATTCTGGCTGGGATGTTTGTCTCAACTTAGATATCCTTGGAATTTTTGCAAGTGTTTGGACTTAGTTTTGCTTCTTTGAAGAAGGCTTGGGTATTTTGCAAATGCAAAGGTTTTAGTACTTCTTTAGAAGAAGGATTTTAATGCTTCAATAGAAGAAGGCTTAATTGCTTATATGGAAGAAGGCTTTGACTGCTTCCACGGAGGAAGGCTCAATTGCTTCTATGGAAGAAGGCTTAATTGCTTCTTTGGAAGAGGGCTTTGATTTCTTCCATGGAGAAAGGCTTAATTGCTTCTATGGAAGAAGGCTTTGATTGCTTCCATGGAGGAATGCTTAATTGCTTCTATGGAAGAAGGCTTTGATTGCTTCCATGGAGGAAGGCTTAGTTGCTCAAGCTTATGAAAACCGATCTAAATAAAATTGCAAATGAATAAATTTATTGATAATTTAAATTAAAAATGCATAGAGCTTGAAATAAGAGTTGGCCCGGGGCCAATGTCTTCTAGGCATGGCGCCATTCTTGGTATGTAAGGCATGGCCTTAGTTCACACGTAGTATTTCCTCAAGTGGTGAGCGTTCATGGAACCTCTCACCAATTTTTTCGTCCATAGTTTCCAAAACATAACTTCCTTTCCCACCTACTTGGTAGATGCAATAAGGAAATTCCCAGTGGGATTTCAGTTTTTGGGATCCGGATTGGTTCGGAGTTGCGAACCTTTTCTTGAGGACAAGATCGCTGGGAAGAAAATTCCGAATTTTAGCTTTCTTGTTGTAAAAATCCCAAACTTGCTGTTAGTAGCTCGAAATGCGCTTGATGACTTGTTCACTTAATTCTTCACTTAGATTAAGTGAGGTTTTGAGGTTTACAAAATTGATGACAGGGTCATCGAGTTCGGTAAACGGTGCAAGTACGACTACATGTGGCGGGATAACAGTGTTGGTGCCGAAAGCTAGATTGAACGGTGACTCTCTGGTCGCATGACGTGGAGTTGTGTGATAGGCCCATAGTGTGCCGTCCAAGTGCTCTTCCCATAGTCCCTTCTTGTCATCAAGTAGCTTTTTGATGCAATCGAAAATTGTTTTTTTCGATGCTTCGGCTTGGCCATTTCCTTGGGGATAATATGTTGTGGAAGTAAAATGTTTTATCTTCCATGATTTGAAAAATTCCCTGGTGGTAGTGGCAGTGAACTGGGTTCCATTATCTGTCACTACGACCTTAGGAAGTCCGAATCGGCATATGATCTGACTCCAGACAAACTTTTGAACATCAACTTGGGTGATGGTGGCTAAGGCTTTAGCTTCCACCCATTTGGTGAAGTAGTCGGCGGCGATGATCAAGAACTTCCAATTTGGTACCGGGGTGCTAGGAAAAGGCCCTATGATGTCCATGCCCCATTGTATGAATGGCCATGGACTCATTTGCGCATAAAGTTCCTCAGGCGGCGCCAAGTGGCTTGGCTTGAACCTTTGGAATATGTCGCATGCCCGAGCGAACTTCAACGCATCTTGGTGCAAAGTTTGCCAGTGGAATCCTGCGCTAAGTGTCTTTTGTGCTAGTGAGCTTTCTCCTGAATGATTACCGCATTGGCCTTCATGAATTTCCGTCAAAACTTTGAGCATTTCTGGATGTTTTAAATATTGTAAGTTGGCTCCAGTAAAGCTTCGATGGAAAAGTTGTCCTCTATCGATGTAATATCGTGGGACTTTCATTAGAATCTTGTGAGCTTCGAGTCAATCGTTAGGCATAGTCTCGTTTTCTAGGTAGTTGACGAAAGGCTCTTGCCAACTAGGTGATGGATCTATCTGCCTAACTTTGATTTCCTTGATGTCTATGTTGCGTCGTTCTACGTATTCAATCAGGATTGAGCGTTTAAATCGGTAGTCAAGTGATGAGGCCAAATTGGCGAGTGCATCAGCTTGCGCATTTTTGGCTCTTGGAAGTTGGTGGAAAGTGAAGACTTTAAAAGTTGCAAGTAACTCCTGAACTTTGTTGTTATATTGGAGCATCCTTGCATCGCGTGTCGCGTATTCACCAGTGGATTGGTTAGTGATTAACTATAAGTCAGAATGAATTGCAATCCTCTTGACTCCAAATTTCCTAGAGAGTGTTAATCCACATATTAATAATGCTTCGTATTCAGCTTCATTGTTGGAAGCTTTGAATCCGAATTGAATCGCGTATTCCATCATTGAACCGTCAGAAGTGACAATGACTATTTCGGCTCCCGCACCGCGTTGGTTGGAGGAGCTGTCGACGAACAGTTTCCAAAGGGGTTATATCCCCTAAATCTGCCACAAAGAGGAACTGGTGGCCATGGAGGCGTCGGCCAGTCTTTGCCGTGATCCTCCTAGGAGGTGAACTCAGCGACAAAGTCGGTAAGTGCCAGTCCTTAGACGACGGTTCTTGGACGATATAGTAGGTCATGTTGACTCAGCTTTATAGCCCACTTCATTACTCGGGACGATGTATCAAGTGCATGAAGAAGTAGCCGAAGCGGGTATTCTGTCATTACGATTACCCTATGGGCTTGAAAATAAGGCCTTAGTTTTTTGGTGGTAGCCAAGAGTTCTAAGATTAACTTTTCAAGCTTAGGATATCATGTTTCCGCGTCCAGGAGAGCCTTTGAGGTTTAGAAGGCCGGGAGTTGAACGCCTTGCTCTTCTTGGACAAGCGATGAGCTTACGGCTATGTTTGAGACTCCGAGGTAGAGGTAGAGATCTTCGTCATCTTTGGGCTTTGATAGGAGCGGGGGTGAAGTCAGATAAGTTTTTAGGTCCTGGAAGGCCTTATCACAATCTTCATCCCACTTGTCCTTCGAAGCCTTCTTGAGTGCTTGAAAGAAAGGTTGACATCGATCTATCGCCTTTGATAGAAATCGATTCAAAGCTACGGCATGGTCAGTGAGACTTTGAATTTCTTTCAGGGTTGATGGAGGTTTCATGTCGATGATGGCCTTGATTTTCTTTAGATTGGCCTTGACTCCTCATTGGGTAACGAGGTAGCCAAGAAACTTTCCTGCCCCCACACCGAAGGTGCACTTAAAGAGATTGAGTTTCATTTGATATTTCCTTAGCAAATCAAATATTTTCGTCCAGTTGGCGATATGATTGCTTCGTTTTTCTCCTTTGACCATGATGTCATTGACGTAGACTTCTATGGACTTGCCGATGAGATCCTTGAAGATTTTGTTGACAAGTCGTTGATAGGTAGCACCTACGTTTATTAAGCCAAATGGCATGACTTTTGTAAGAGTAAACTCCTCATTCAAAGACAAAAGTGGTTTTTTCCTGATCTTTCTCGTACATAAAAATTTGGTTATAGCCAGAATATGCATCGAGAAAGCTGAGTAGTTCGTTTTCACCGGTGGAATTCACTAAGAGATCTATCCGCGATAAGGATAGTCGTCTTTTGGACAGGCAAGGTTTAGATCGGTGTAATCGACGCAGACCCTTAATCGTCCTTCTTCTTTTTTCTTGACAAGTACTACGTTGGCTAGCCATTTAGAGTGCATGACTTCTTCGATGGAGTCAGCAGCGAGTAACTTGTCGATTTCTACCTGGATGGTGGCAACCTTCTCGGGACAGAAATTGCATTTGTTTTGCTAGATTGGTTTATGACTCGGATTGACGTGCATCTTATGGCAAGCGATGGCAGGATCAATTCCGGGCATGTCCGATGGTGACCGAGCAAAGACTTCTTTGTGCTCACGCAGGAATGCGGTGAGTTCTTCTTTCTCTTTGTTACTTAGGCTGGCGCCGTTGCGGGCGCGCCTATCCGAGAATTGTGGGTCGAGTTGTATAAGGATTACGTCATCTTCTGGTTGCCACCGCTCGAGTTTAGGTTGTTCTTCGAAGTCTTCGGGATCCTGACCCACAATTCATTTCTATTTGGGAGGCAAAACGAGAGCCTTAACCCCATTAGTGGTGTTGGCCTGGGGGATGAACTCAGCTCGCTTGACCTCCTTTAGCCCTTCGGTGAGACACCGTCGGGCCATGGCCTAATCTTCCTTAATCTCTCCAATTCCTCCTCCGAGGATCGGGAATCGGATTTTTTGATAAAGACTAAAGGAGCTAGCCAAGATTTTCTGCATCTATGGTCATCCCAAGATGCCGTTGTAGGGCGAGTATTCATCCATTACATAGAACTGTTTGGGACGAGACAATGGGTGGTGAACGGACATCAAGTTGGAAAGTTCCAGCGGTCTTGCTTGTTCAACCATTGAAACCCCGCAATGGGATTGACTTCATTGTTTGTCTTTGATCTCATTATAGATCTGACGAATGGGCACTCCGAAGTACGGATTGGGCCTGTAGGTGGAAAGGGCGCTGGAAGATCGATTAGATTTCCGCTTGTTGGATTACCCGGAGGGTCTCTTAGGGGCGGTGCCACCCAAAGGTGGCGCTGAGTTTTTAGCAGGTTTCTCTCCCGTTTTGGTGATCTCCGCAGTGCACGCCGCTATCTTCTCGTCCTCCCAAGAAGCATGTCGCTCAACCAGTGAGAGCATCTTCGTGAGGGTGCGAGCGTTGCTCATTACAATGTCACCATAGAGTTGACTGTCGAGGGGTAGCCCCTATTTGAAGGCCATTGCAGCGACCCGGTCACTGCATCCTATGATGAGGGACTTTTCCTCGTAGAACCTTCGAATGTATTGATGAATGGATTCTTTGGATCTCTTTCTCACAGAGAAGAGATGATCATCTTTTACTTCGACGGTACGAAGTTGTAAATATTCTTTCACAAATGCAAGTGCTAGTTCCTCGAATAAGGCAATAGATCTTCGTGGGAGATGGTTAAACTAGGTCATTGCTTATCCTTGGAAGGAAGCCGAGAACACTTTGCACATTAATGCCTCATTCTGCCAGTATGGCACCATGACACCACGATAATAATCGATGTGTTTCACAGGATCCGACGTTCCCCTGAACTATGTAAAATTTGGAGTGGCGAATCTCTGTGGAAACAGTTCGTTCTCAATTCGCAGAACGAATGGAGAAGTCAAGGAAGTTCTGAGTTGGCGTAGATCTTCCTCTAAATTTCCATCGCGTTGGAACCCCTAATGTCGTTGGTCCAACATTCTTCTGACATCGTTGGCATGAAGATGTCCATGACGGGATGGAGGGGTGTCTGAGTCGTGGAATCAGAATTGGATTGTGACGGTGTGTACATCTCATCCTTCTTGCTACGGTATGTTGATCCTCCGGAGTTAGCATTGACCCGTCTGTTTGAATGGGTTTGCGTATTCCGAGAGGTTGCTCGTCGGGAGAAGTTTCGGTGGGGTATTCTAACTTGCGAATGGTCACCAACTCAACCTCCTAATCGGTCGTGAAAAGATGGCCTCTGGTGTTGGGGATAGTTTTCGCCAGGAGTATAGCTTTCGTTTGTGAAATCATTTAAGGAAGCGTCCCGTGACACATATTGGCTTCGGACGGGGTCCTTGCCGTGTCTACGGGGAGCATTTTCCTTATGATTTCGGGAGTTAGAGCGTCTCCTAGTGGACTGTGAGGCACTTCTCTCATCCAAGTATTCATGCTGAAGTTCTGCTTGGAATTTAACTTGGTTGCTGAGGCGTGCAACCTGCCTTGATAAGCTAGCTCGTGAGGGTGAATCTTGTGAAGTATGTGCACGACGTGCATTATGTCTAGACTCACGGGCCGAACGGCGCATAGGTTCCCTTCGTTCACGAGTAGTTCGCTCCCTAGCGAGGCGAAGCTCTTCTAGGACAATTCGTAAGTCTGCATCAACTTGTCGGCCCCAACCTGTGGTATTCCGGGATGCTTCTCCTACAAACCTCTCATATGTACACTGAAATTGCGTAGGGTTATACTCTTGTTCCAGAGTTATTGCGCCATAGCCGGACATTGCCACAAGTGGATGTTCAGGTGCACTTGGCTAAATTGGGTTAATGACCCTAGTCGACGGTTGTTGGGCCGTGACTTGGTAAACTAGCGGCGCACAGGCCGTGGGCCCAACGATGGGGGTGTGAGTTTGACCGGCAGTGGTGGCGAGGCAATAGGCAGGGGTGGCGCGCGGTAAGGCGGTGACCACGGTGGGGTGACCGGCTGTGGCGTGCGGCCTGGGAGCTGGGTCCACAGTTCCTGCAACCAGGGGGCCGGTGCGGCTTCCAGGCTTTGGGGCCGGCGACAGCTTGGGCTCCTCCGCGCGGTGATCGCGTTGTCCTCCTCCTTGCGAGGTGCTCGTCTAGCTGGATCTTGAAGATTGCCTTGTTCTTGCCATTATTCAAAGATTTTTTCGAAGAACGAAAGACAATAATTGGGTGGAAAAGTGAAGACTTTTCGGATTAAAAAAACACGCTTTGAGAATTTCCCAACTCGACTCTCAATGAAAGCACCAACTGTTGATGCAGAAATCGTCCGAATTGAAATTAGGCTATACAATCCCTACACACACAGAAAATACCTGAGGTTAAGGTTTTGAATCCCAAGATGGGAGGGTGTTTAACAAAGAACGCTCATATACTTAAGTCAGCTCAATCTAGAGAATAAACTGAAAAGCGAATTATGAGGATAATTGTGAGATACCTGAGTTGTGAGGACATGTCCTCTATTTATAGTGGAGACCTGGGGGTCTTTGGAGTTTCTGATTGGTTGAAAGAGATTGCAATCAATAAGTATTCCCAATTAAGTAATACTTATGATTGATTTTTAATAATAAATAATTCGCTAGGAAGTTATTTATTAGGAGTAGGAAAATGAGTTCTAATTAATTAAGTAACACATCAAGGGAATGCAGTTTACTTATTTCTAATTGAATATGGATCTCAAGGAGATGTCTTATTATGGTGATATAATTTCCTATTAATTAATATATTCACATGGTAAATATATTTAATTAATGCGCGGTAATTATATCCTTATAATGACTTCACCAAAGACAAAGTAGTGATTATGTAAATTATGGGTCACGTGATAGCTCCACAAATTTTGGACGAATTATGGTTCTAGTACTTTTATATAACAAGCTAGATATTGCATTCTAGCAGAGTAATAACAGCAAAATCAGTTATGTAGTTTACTACTTTGATTTGAACTAATCATTCCATCAAGTAAGTGGTTGAGATTCCAACACAAATCTACAACTAACTATGCACTTATCATGCATAGTATATCAAATATAAAATTCAAAACATTGATCTGAAACATAAGTTAGAAAAACTTATCTAGATGGTTTAATTTTGAAACCAGTCAAGGTCATGAATACATATATTATCTGAAACCTTCAAAGGATTGTAAACAAAACAAGATACAAATATAACAAATAATATAATTTGAACTTCAGAACCGCACAAACAACATCGAGATAGACTTGAACCCAAAAAGGAAAGGAAAAAACAGAGAAAGTTCGCATACAATTTAGAACTAAAGGTACATTACCCTATATTCAATTAAGAAGAAAAAAAAATTAAGAAAATTATGTCCAAAGGAGATTAACATCTGCAAAGTAGAACTCTAACATCCTTTGCATCTTTGCATGAAAACTCATATATGCCCTCCCTCCGTCGGCATTATAATATGGGAATTCTTTTCCACACACTTTTGCAGGTGTAATTGACAATACAAGGACCTTTCTTCGATTGCTTCTTTTTTTAAAATATGACAATTAGATAGTGGAGCATGAATTGATGTTCCCACATGGTTTTCCATTGGGATGAGCACATTTGATGAGACTCTTGTACTATGGCTAACATTCCGAATGATTTATGATCTGATTTGATGAACTAGTTGCATCTGGTTTACTCATAAGAGGACCGTAAGCCACTTGATTCCACTCCACAGACAACATGTTTTGAAAGGATGGTGAATGCAGATGTACTACCAAATCTAGGACGTGAGGTTGAATTTTGTTTCAAACAGAAAGAATCTGTTGAACTAATGCATGGTGAATTGGTGGACTTAACAACATCAAGCTCTTGATTTCTCAAAGGACAATTGATATTTAATCCCTTCCAAGAATAGCTAGAAGAGTAATACGCATATAATTATGTATGGAACTGCCTTCCGGTGGAGTTGACATTTCCATGATTTGCAGGAAAAGAATACGCATGATTTGCAGCACAAGAGGGATTGATTATCTCCGATTCATGACAACTTTCAAGTATATCTGGAGTGTAAAGTTGCTGGTCTTGTAAGAAAACCAAGTTGTTGCTGTCACTCCATTTGGGGTTGATAGGAGAAGATGCATTTGGAAGTACAAATTCTTTCTCACAAGAATTATTAGCAACATCAAACCATTCTTCATCAAATGATTGAAGAACATTTTCTTGGGTATCATCCATAACTCACTAATCACTTGTATAACCTAAGATGAAAATCTAACAAAGCCTTACTTCTAGTCTAATAACCTCAAGTTTTAGAGAGGAAGAAAGACCCCTTCTTAAAATTTATATGGACATACCAGTTACGATAATTAAGAACCAGAAAAAAAAAATACAATACACCCCAATCCCTGTAGGTTTAAAGGCCTCCATGTGATCGTCATGCTTGACTCAAATCATTATCATGTGACGTTCCCTATCATGACCCATGTAAAACTTGACACAAACATAGTGTCTCTAGGATTCAGTGCACTCGATCACAATTCAGAGGATTGTCATTAGTAAAGTCATAAATAAGAATTCTTTTTTTAAAACTCAAATAACGTCTCACTAAATAGAGGATCTCAATTACGAGATATGGATTTATTTTCTAATATGTCATTTAAAATAGTTTTTTTTTTATGTGATAAAGTGATGAACTTTTGAAAAAAAATGCGTGCATTATTTAGGAAAATAACAGTTTTTGAACAACACAGTTAAAAACATTGGATAAAGTAATGATCGGTTACTAATGGTTTTTCTTTTTGGCCAAATAGCAGGTTATAGACCTTGTGGTTTCCTTGATTTCTACTTTGGTCCATGTAATTTGAGTTTTTCTAAAGCAGTTGACTTAAACAAGAAATTAACTATCTAATCCACTAAATTTGCCCCAGAAAAGAAAAATAACCCAAGCGTTAAACACAGTATCTTTCCCTTCACTCATTTGAAATATTTAACTATTTAGTGTTAATTAAACATTTAATTAAATTACTTGTGCTTAATTTCGAAAATTGGAACTAAATGGACCACATTGCAAAATTGGAGAAAATCAAAGGACCACAAATGTCAATTTTTCTTTACATTTTCTAGCCAGGTCTTTATCTCGCGCACACATAAAACACACGCGTATATATACTCATGCATTAATCGAGTATCCAAATTTAGAACTCACTACACGCGAAAACATCTCCAAAACTCTCCTCATAAAATTTTGGTTTTGTAGAGCATGGTTTGGAGACGACAAGCCGCCAATTAGTCAAGAATTATGAATGGTGTATACTAATATGTTCATTTTGGTTCCTTCGATTGGTTCATTTCTTGATGTGGAGGCGTGATGCTCGGAGGTAGCGGCTGGTGGAGTGCTCATTTAGTTTCTAGGGTTTGTTTGGGTTTGTGTTTTGCTTTGGACTTTTATTTTTGCTTTGGGTTTGTTTTTTTTTTATTTTGTTGATTTTTTTAATTTTTGAATTTGTTATTGAACTCTTTTAATTTGTAGTGCATCTTGGTAATGAATTGAGCTCCAATAATCTAGTCATCCACACTGTTCCAATATGTAGAGTGAGAAACTATTTTTTTTTTTTTGAAGCTAGTGAGAAACTACTTTTCAAGTCATATTATCTGCACTAAACCTAAATAATTAGTACTGTGCTTAGGAATAGTGCAGTATCCTTTTTGCCCTTTTTTTATAAATAATTTTTTTTCCCTTTTTCTCTAAAATTTACATTATATTCATTTATTATTATTATTATTATTATTATAAACCCTAAACCCTAAATTCAAAAAAAAGCCTCATAATCATAATCATTGATTACAATTTCAATATTTTCAAAACTTCTCAATGACCAACCCAAAACCCAACAAAAAAGTCTCATAATCATAACGATTATCATTTCATTCAAGTTAAAACTACAATAAATAAAAAATTGTACACTATCCTAAGATAGCACTAAACAACAACAAAATAAACTTAACCATCAATTAAAGCTTCTCTACCTCAGTAAACCAAACACATTATAGGCGAAAATGAAAACCTACATTCCTAATCACTAAATAAAATTTCTGCTTAAAAAAAGCAAACCCATGTTAAAATTAAAATCTCATTATCAGTGTGCTTGAATAGTTGTACGAACCAATAGTTGGGGATATTATCTTGTGCCTTGAATCTAATGAAATATTACTATTATTATTACTACCACTATTACTATTATTTTATTTTTTAATTAAAAAATATATTAACAAACAACAAATTATTTTGTTGGTTATATAACTTATATTAGACTATTAGAGTTTATATTGAAAAATAAAACAACATTATTCTTACGTTTTACATTTTATAATCAATATTTAATAGTCTTTATAAATGTTTATATATATATATATATATGTAAAATCATGCTTAGAGTTAGCTATCCAATGTTGCTATAATACATGTAAAATTATGTAAGTAAATAAATAAATAATGATGTATGTAAATAGTTAATCATTTTTTGAACATTTTCTCACTTTCTCATTTTCTCATTTTCTTATTTTGTCTAGAATTCATATTTATAAGCAATTGAACAGCCCCGCAGCAACGCACGGGCTATATTTTACTAACATTATTTTAATGTTGAATGACGATTAAAATTGGAAATTAACTCATATACTTTAGAAACTATTTTAGTTCCAAATAATCAAATCATAGTTTTTCTTTTTTATCTAGATATGTTTTTTTATTAACTAAAATAATTTGAAAAAAACTATTAAAGTGAATTATGGGGTTAGCCCAGTGGTTATTAACCCACACGATGCCCAATTGGAGTTCAAGACCCACTGGACGTTATTCGTGGTCAAAAGTGGATATAAAAACACCTTTAACCTCTCTCTTAGAACTCCGCTGAAAATTAGTCTCATTTTTCTAAGTTAAATTTTAGTTTAATCACAAGAGTATTAAAACTCACAAATTATAGAGCGACCCACAAACACATGGTCGATTAGACTAACAAATTAAAGAGCGACCCACAAGCACAAGGCCGTCCTAAATGAAATAAAGTCAATTACTTGGGTCAAGCTCGGTAAGTCTTTAGTGACCTCAACATACTTTGTCAATTGTCATATGACCTGAAGATTGCAGGTTCGAACCTCGTAGGTATTGGTCGATTCTGCTGTTCTATCTATGCATCACTTTGTAAGAACAGGTATTGGTAGATTTATAATATAGTATAATAGGTATCAAACACATTCCCAATCTAGTAGTACAATGCTATAAGTCAATAATAAACCACAGCTTCATTATTATTTGGGTGTTTTGATTCCATCTTCCAGGAAGGAAGAAGCTTACACCCTCCATACTCCTCTGTTTTAACTCATTAACCAAATTGTTCTCACACACACCACTCACCAGCATTTCATCAATCAACACAATTTGTTCATCTACAAGGGAAACATTTTCTTTCTATGGCTTTTGGATACCAAAGAAGCAATGGGGAGTCTTTGCAAGCCGCTGATGAGCTCAAACGCCAGAAGACAATCAAGTTGGCGAAATACATTGGCATCTTCATTGTGTTTCAGATCATATTCATGACCGTGATTGGACTCACGGTGATGAAAGTTAAGACCCCAAAGGTGAGGTTAGCCAACATCAACATCCGAAACCTCAACTCCGTCCCAGTAACACCATCATTTGACACAAGCTTCACGACGCAGATCAGAGTCAAGGACACCAATTGGGATCCCTATAAGTTTGATGCAGGCACTACCACGTTTCTGTACCAAGGCATTGCTGTTGGGCAAGTTGTCATTCCAAAGAACCAAGGCTGGAATGCTTTCCACGAAGAAAATCGACGTGGAGGTGAGTTTGAATTCCAATGCATTGCCAAGCAGTTCCAGTCTTGGCAGTGAATTGAGCAGTGGGGTGTTGATGTTGAACAGCCAAGCCAAACTGAGTGGAAAGCTGGAACTGCTGCTTATAATGAAGAAGAAGAAGTCTGCCACAAGGGACTGCATCATTGCACTTGATTTGTCATCAAAGACGGTTCAAACCTTGCAATGCAAGTGAAAAGAAAATACTGTAAATTGGCTATCGACCCACATTATCGTCATCAAGACTGGTTCTTGGATTTATTTATGGGTTATTTTTAATTTCATTTATATTCTCATTTTTTCCCAAGGGGACTTGTATTTTTGTTGAAGAACTATGATACTATACTTTTTTGCTTTTCTAATTACTGAACCATTGTTAGCCTTTCAATCTGTAATAGTTCAATAACTGTACGAGATTTGACTCAAGACATTAGATCACATAGTCACAGAATTGCAGGCAATCATTTTTAAAACATTGAAAAATGAAAACAATCAAAACTTATATTCAACAGAAGAAGAAGAGTACATTTTCCTACTAAAGAGGTGCCACTAAAACGAAGGAAGTCTTGTGACTGAATTAATCTACAGATTATTTTGTATATTTCTTTCCATGTATTGGGGTGAAGTATCCAATTGAAACATTGAAGCCAACTGCACTTGGCATTAACATCATTGCTGACAAAAATTTAGTCATCATTTTACATAGAAATTTATTAGGGTTAAAAATGGAAGGGTAATAACTGAGCTGATAACAGAAGGGTAATAAGCATTCAGGTCAAATAAGTCTACTTATTTCATCAAGTACTGGCATAAAGAAAACACTTATAGTCCGGGAAATGAAATAGTGGGGAACTACTCACCTATGATAGTGACCTGGTTCCACATTTTCCAATTAAACATTCTTCTCCCCAAAAGCATTTGAACTTTCTATCTGACATTGGAAAGATAGCTTCTGCTTGCTGCATCCTTCATATTTCAACCTGTGTACATAGTTCAGTAATTTCTTTGAAAATTATGTGTTTGTGCACATTGCTGTGTTACTTCAGTCAAATAATCTCATAAAGACAGATGGATTTAAAACTTGAAAATATAAGGCATCTCTGAATTCCCATGGAAATGTAATGATATGCTTATGTACATTGGAAGGCTATACGCACCGTCTTCACAAGACAATGGTATGCAGTTTATAAGAATCAGTATTAATGATGACTAACATTTTTCTAAACCACCATGGGATATGCAATCCATGTCAATAAGCTCAACAATATGAGAAAAGTACAGGAAAATTGTGCCATCATTTAAGTACAGATACAAAATCATATTACAAGATATCACATTCAAAGAACAGTAATATCGGCTATATTGTTAACTATTTTGGTTCTGAGCCAATCAAGCTATTACACAAGTAGATAATATTCCAGCACGATGAATTCAACTTAAGCCTATACGGCTATACCTGCCATATACAGTTTACATAATATAAGCTATATTTAAACCCCAAAACAATAACTGGAACTTCAGTCTTTAACAACTTAGAGTTGATGGTCTAATTGTGAAATCAGCCAATGCCAAGAACACACATATTACCTATAACTTCAATGGGTAGTATATAAAATCATCAAATAAAACATAATTTGATTTTTAACTTCACATCACCAAACAAAATTTTCATGAACTTCAACCAACAGGGGAATGGGAAAGGAGCAGGGTCAAATAAAATTAAGGA
Organism: Oemleria cerasiformis; assembly: GCA_037349345.1. Classification (NCBI taxonomy): domain Eukaryota; kingdom Viridiplantae; phylum Streptophyta; class Magnoliopsida; order Rosales; family Rosaceae; genus Oemleria; species Oemleria cerasiformis. The sequence continues at coordinate 221,828 of JAZGTL010000020.1, forward strand.
AAGAGGTATAATTCATAACGACAACAAACCACTGTTACTTAACAATAAAGTCCAGAACTAAATTCATGCCATTCTAATTAAATCCAAAGACAAAAGAGAAATGATTAACTGAGATTAAACTAGGGCCACTGCCTGATTCTGGACCTTATTTTTTCTTTTATAAGAAACAAAGATTTCATTCACTAGAAAAGGAAGTACCACACATGGGAAAAGGTGTTCCCTAAACTACACCCAACTAAAACAGAACCTAAAATTGAAAGAAAACAGATAAAACAGTAAATAAATAAAAAAACACACACACAAACTAATATTCAAGAGGGCCCCAATCAGGGTAAAAAAGCATCAAAGGTGGGCAGTTCTCCATTCTGTTGAATCCTACGCGAAGACAATTGTTTGTTCTGAACCTCATAGCAGAGAGATTTGTTCTCCACAATCACCATTTTGGGGGCAAGTTTCTTCCCTTAATCTCTAGTGTGATCGATAACATCCATTTCCTCCATCTTATCTGAAGAAGTATGAATTGATGCCTGCACTTCCTCCTGGGTGGACACATGTGAGTTGATTCTTGTATTATGGCTAACATTCTGAAGGGGGATCAGACCATGATTTATGCGTCCATTTGCACTACCCGAATACAAGTTAATCATTTGTCGGAACATAAGCCACATGATTCCACAGAACACGCGAGTTGTTTTGAAGAAAGGATGATGAATCAGTGATAGAAGATCTGATTTGATAGTTATGCACAGGAGACAAGCCACCATACCCAAAAGAAGGGCCTCCAGAGTTAGGAAACGGGACATGATAATTTCTGAGGTAACCATTTGAATATATTCGATGTGCATTTAGTGAAGTGAACATTAAAGGGACATAAAAATATGAGTCAAATCCAGAATCAATGGCGAATCTGGAAGCATAGGTTGGATCGTTGTCCAAAAATGATGAATGAGGTGAGCTTATCGGTGGTGAGCTGGTAGCTTTAAACTCTTGATTTCTCAGAGAGGAATTGATGGAAGGGGTGGGGATAAAAACAAATTGATTTACCTTGGGAAAGTGCATGTGGTTACCAAGCGAACTACCTTCTGGTGGATCGGCTGTTGGAATAGAGTTGGTGATTAAAGACATCATTTCCACGAGAGGAAAAGAATCCACTTCATTGCCAGCACAAGATGAACTGGTCATCTCCAATTCATAGATGCTATGAAGTGTATCAGGCAGCTGGTCTTCCAGAAAAACCAAGCTGCCTTTGTCACTCCATTGTGGGTTGAGAGGAGAATAGACATCGGGAAGTTCAAATTCCTTCCCACATGGATTGGCCACATCAAGCCATCCGCCATCGGATGGATGAAGAGCATTTTCATTTTGGCTTTCCATAAAAGAAGAAAAATCTCGGATAGTAATTGAAGAAAAGAAATCTATTGGGTTATCTTCGAGAGTTGGAGGTGAAGTATTCAAAAACAACTTGACTAAAGGATGAAATTCTTACAAAGTTTCCTTTTCACAGAACTTTTATAGGGAGAAAGCGAGAGAGAAAACGCTCATTAAAATTTACACCTACCTAGATATGGCCACGAATCCAATATCATAATTACAAAAAGATATAATACAATACACCCAAGTCCATGTCAGCCTGAGGGCATACATGTACTGGCAACGTGTGATTCGCCCAAATCCAAGACTCCAGTCCTTCCCATTTGACATTCCCTCTCCTGAACCACACAACACTTGACATATGCTAAATATCTCTAGGCTCGAGTGCACTCATTTACAGTTGAGAGGGCTGGGATAGGTAAAATAATAAGGACAAAAAATCTCGGCAAAGCCCAGATAACCCCTTAATGTTGCAAAAGAAAATTCAATCACTAGGTATGAATTAGATATGGAGATATGACTTCCATATAAAGATATGACTTCCATATAAAGATATGACTTCCATATAAGATATGCATTTTTCCAGCAATGACCGGCTGCTACTTTTATTTTCACTTTTACCAAACGTACATTTATAGTCCCACTAGTTTACGTGATTTTCTACTTGGGTCCCTGTTTTTTCTTCATATATAGATAAGTAGGAACAACAGGAATCCAACTGAAAGCCCTTAAACTTGACAGAAAGGGACTGAAAATTTCCAGTATACACTAGATGATTACTAATATACAAGATACAAAAAGAAAAATGTCCTCCAAAATGAAGTCAAACTTATAAATTATGCGAGTCTTAACACTGAATACTGAAATGAAGCAAACGAGTTAGTTACACTAACTGCGACATCATTATTACTATATGTAATTACAAATCCAGAGGACTTTCTAATAGTTCTCATTTTTAAGTAACTTTAGGGTTTGTTCATGTCCTATAAGGATATTGATAATTTTGGCTAAAACGTTTTCAAATTATGTAATCAATGCACACAATTTATGAAGATGCTTTAAATAATGTCCTAACTTATAAACAAGAATTTCTTATCTAATCCTAGAAAGATGCACTACGGAAAATACAAAAACTAAAATGCAGCTTACAGAAAGCCAAAGTGAGATTTTATTAATTTTATTAATTTTTATTTTTTCTATTTTATACAAGCGATATTAGGGAAGGGGGATTCGAAAACAGGACCTCAGGTGAGGGTAAACACCATTAACCACTTGAGGAACAAGGGACTAGCCCTTTGCGAAAGCCAAAGTGAGATTTTATTAATTTTAAATTTTTATTTTTTCTATTTTATACAAGCGATATTAGGGAAGGGGGACTCGAAAACAGGACCTCAAGTGAGGGTAAACACCATTAACCACTTGAGGAACAAGGGACTAGCCCTTTGCGAAAGCCAAAGTGGGATTAAATGGAGACAACAATATCAATACTAGGTACAGATTAGCCATTACAACCTTAAATCAATTAATAACTACCCTCTAAATGCATTCACTGGTCTACGTAGTATGATAAAATTTGAAAACAAATTATTGGCAAGATGACTTCAGTCCTTATTTGTTAGTGAGACAGCTGGAACTTTTAACTACAATGAAAAGTTTACATCTTCAATTTTAAATGGAACTTTGAACATAAACCACTAGAGGTTAAATGGAACTTTGTCATATCGATTCCATCTAACCTCTAGTGATTTATGTTACATAAGAAAGATGCAACACTTCTCCATAATTTGGTTTCCTTTTGGTTCTAAATATTCATTATATAGCTTAAAATGTTTATTTGAGTTTTCATTAAATAGAGTCTTTTAAGTTCTTTGTACGCTTGCAAACGTTTTATATTTCTAGTATTTAATGCAAAGAAAGAGAATATTTACAAATTGGAGAATGCTTCGTGATGGGTACATACTGTACATGAGTTAGTTAGAAACTAGGAGCACAACCACAAGAAGTAGACAATGAGGTTCCATGTCTTGAAGTATAGAGAAGCCATAATTAATTACTAAAAATGAAAAGTATCAATGTTTAACTACTCTACTATCTGTTATTTTCAATTTTCCCTATTCATGATGCCCAAACAATGAAATTTTCAACTCTCAAAGTTTTTAAATGACAGGAATTTAATTCTTGTCAATTCTGAATTCTTAGTAATTTTCAATTCATTCATCCAAAGCGGAATTTAAAAGTCAAGGAAGACTTTCAATTTAACTAATAGGCGAAAGAAACCATACAAGAGGATAATCTCTATAGGCGGTAAATTAATATGGGCCATGTAAGTTGTAACCTTCAGCAAAAAGCAGAGCCATGCTTATATTATATATCACTGATAAAACTAATTATCCAGTTTAAATAATACTGAGTGGCTAGCGAAAAGCGCAAACGAGGAGAAATTTTTTATGTAACTGTGTTTAAAGAACACGAAAGAGATCAAATCCTGGCACCGCAAAATTCAGCTTTCAAAATTTCTAAAATTGAATGTAGAAAAATGGGGGCAAGGGATTAATCATGCGATGGACCTGGAAGGAACCATTTCTATGGAAATCGGAATCTACTGCATGAATTATGTTTGTGACATTCCCTAGTAAAGAAGATAATAACAATTAATCCGAGTTTCAAGTAGGGAAATATAAGTAATTAGATCACAGAGTTTCCAACAATTTTGAGCTTTTTGATGGATAGATTTCAATTTACAATGTTTAAACCCAGAAACTGACTGCAAATTTCACATTTTTCAATTAACCCACTATTTTCAACACCAAAAAATATAAGTTTTGTGCAACCTCCATTAACACACAAAGAGAAATATTTGAGCATATCAGCTCTGAGAAAAGAGAGAGATACTGACCAGTGATTCAGTGACCAAGAAGTCATCGTGGACCTGAAAATCAGCTCCGAGAGAAGAAATCCTGGTTTGAGTTGTCTCCTTCATGCGCATTTTTGAGGGAATTCAAAGGGTTTTTGTTTCTGTGGCAAATTTCAAAGCCTTTCAAATGGACTTGTTTTCATCTTCTCGTGTAACATTTCACCACAATAACGCTTCAGTGGGCCAGAATTTAATTTTACGGACCTTGATTTGGGCCAATTTATAATATATTCACGGGAAATAGTACAATGTCTGGATCATAAGTTTAGCAGGTCCATCTAATTGATGGGCTCATTTACTTGATTTCAAATTCATCCAATTATTTGAATTTAATCACGCTACATGAAAATGCGTTAAAATTATTCCAGTCAATCTCATCTCATGATAGTACCTCCATCGTATCTGGAAGGTGTCCATTTCAAACCCCAATGATGATGAGAGTTGGCTTTGGGTAATGCTAATCCAATTTCATCGTTTAAATTGTTGAATGAATTTGACTACTATTTAGGTATTGACATTTCGATTAGGATTTGACAAAAAAATAAAGTCAAATAGTTTGACAATCCAAATCAAATTATGAATTTGACTACTATTAAGGTATTGGCATTTTGATTAGGATTTGACAAAAAAATAAAGTCAAATAGTTTGATAATCCAAATCAAAACATTTGGAATAGTTGAACTCTAGTTTTAGATTTTGAAAATCCTTTATAAATCCAAATTGGCCTGTTAAGTTCTTTTATATCTAATTTATTTATTATATGTCATTCTTCAACCTATAATTTGGCTAATAAAATTGTTTACATGTAGCCTTTTTTACTTGATCTATGTACCTCAAAACCTAATTCACTTCACTTACTCACAGTCTCCAACTCCAATTTTTCGTTTCATTGATCAAAACTATACGATAATGATTCGATGAATGCACTCATTTGATGTATTCGCCATTCGATAGTGAATAATTTAATTTTTAAAAGGCACTTAAAATTAGCATCCAAATATACACCGGCGAATGACGAATTCATCGGGTGGATGCACCTACTGAATCACCACCCCAAACTATTCCCCTTTTTAAGTATCCAAACCCAAACAACCCTACCCGCCATCCTGCCGCTTCTAACCACCTCCAGCCACGAAATGAACCCAGTCTTACTTTCATAATCAGTTAGAAGTTTTAGAATTATTTTAATTTTTAATGAAAAATTTTAGAATATTTTGAACTTTAATGTACTAGACATTTTTATGTGCAGGCGTTTTTAATATTTGAAACCCTGTAGGCTTTTATATATTAGAATTTTTAATGTATTTCAACTTTAAAATGCTATTATCTTGGCAGATTTTGAAATGTTGAAATGAAAAGGTTTTGTATTTTTACGAGCATATAATCGAAAACGATTGTATACATATATGTTGTATGAATAAAATGACATGTTAATTGTTTATATTCGTCTTTAATGAAATTCAGTTTTTTTGGAAAAAAAAAATGACATGTTAATTAATGGTATACTTAATATGTTTACCGATTCAAACCAAAACGTGGGTACAGTTTCCCTTGTATTTTAAGCTTCAACGATTTTATTTTAGTTTAGGTATAAAACCGTATTGATCCAACCTTCCGAACCATGCACTCTTACCTATTATAACTAGAACTATGCTATCATTATATTCATCCATCTTCACTTATAGGTGAGAGGTTTCAGGTTTCACTTTTATGAATGACGATAACGTTATATATTTGTGTGGAGTTTAACACCTACTGGCTGATCCATTGTGCGACTTAGTCCAAATTTCCTTCCCCCTAAAATCAGAATAAGAAAAAAAAATGCATCCGTTATAGCATCTCTCAAATATTCATTACATCTTTTTAAAGCAGATTGCCAGTTTCTATTCATTACATCCTTTCTATTATTTTACTTGATTATTGAAGACTATTGAACAAATTTATGTGTGTATTGTAAAATGAGATCAGTGAGGGTGTTTTAGGAAAGGATGGAGGGTGATTTAAGTAAATATATAGATACAAAAAAATTGGGGGTTTTGTTTAAAAATTAATGGGGTGTTTTCAACAAATTGGGAAATGACAATAAAATCACCCTTTTGTCTACTAGAAATAGCACTAGAGTTTAAATGGATTGGATTCAAATTGAGTTTGCCTCAATCCAAATACGAATCTACTGATCATTTGGATTATCAAATTTGACCGTTCTATTTGAATTTTTGGATTGCACCATGCAATCAAATACCACAAAACATAAAGGTGAGTGGACCAGAAAACAAAAGTTTAGTATAAAATTATTTGATAAGAAAATAATTACCCGTTAGTTTTGAAAACTAAATTAGGCGTACTGTAAGTAGTAGCACACACCAAGCAACCTATGTAATTAATAAAACAATAATAATAAAGCTAAATTATAAGTTTGGGCATAAAAGGTTCCATAAGTATACTCATCTCTTGATACAAAGTAATAATAACAAAATACTAATAAACTTAACATAGTTCGCAAAGCGGGGTCACAACTCGCAATTAAGATCTCACTAAAAAAATCTTGCACAAATTAAAACTGTAACAAAATTGTACCTTATTCACAGGTACCTAAAAAATAGGCGAAAATATAGTATGTGTCCTACTGGCATATTGTGGTGAGCATTGCCACTTAACAAACGTTTGATTGATCCTAATAAAGAATTTGAAAATGATGGGTCTATTTAGCTTTCATATTACATTAAAAAATTGGGAAAATAATCCATCTATAAGCCTCTGAAAAATGAAACAATTCATTCACCTAATTTATTTTATAACGATTTTTGAAGAGAAAATTATAGATATTAAATATCATCAAATTAATTTTTTATTAAAATTAAACTCAAAACAATTTACTGCTTCAAATATATATATATATATATATATATCAAAATAATATGGTACACAATGACAAATAATATTAAACAATTTAGCATATTCCTAATTAGCAGTGGGTCCGGACCTAGTGGCAAAAGAGCATTGTGTATTTGTTGTGTGTTTGTTTTGGGTTTGACTGTAAATTAATAAAATATTGATATTAATGGTAGTCACAAAAAAGAGAGGGTGAAGTGGAGGGTGAGGGCTGCAGACAAAGAAGCCGCCTTAGGAAAGAGGTTGTCACTTGTCAGGGTGTCAGCGTTGCAAATAAAGCCTCACAAACTATCCATCCATTTTCGTCCATCCATCAATTTTTATTTATTAAATGTTATCCACAAATAACAACTTCATTCATTTAAGCATTTCTTTCAGTCTCAAAACTGCAGCACACTCATACTCTGCTTCGGGTAGTGTTTCAAAATCCAAAGGTAGATTATATTTATTAATTTGGGATTTGTATAATATGAATGTTGGGTTATGAATATAATCTGAAAATCCCTTTCAATAAGCTTAAATGTTCTAATTACACAAAAATGTTTTTATATAAAACGGATAATTTCTAATTTTGAAAGACAGGACACTATTGTCTAAATACAATTATGCCCTTACATTTCACCCCTCCTACCCGCATAGCTGCTAGACACCAAACACATGGAGCTCAAACATCTGTTTCGCATCAAATCCAACCAAACTAAAATGTTGTTGAAATTATTTGAAAAATCGAAAATTTAAAAACAAACACCCCCTTACAAAAGAAAAAAAACAAAATTGTAAGGACCCTTCCCGAATTTTCCCTTGAAACCCGGGAAGAACTCTTATCCCGTCTGACAGCTCTTTTACCAAAAAAAAAAAATTAAATACCAGGAATACTCTTTATCCTTACAAAAACAATATTTAGTAAATCTTACAGGGTTCCCGGCAGAACCTCTATACTTACTGACCACTCCTACCTGTCAGACGCATGATAGCATATAGGTCAAAGTCAAGACCTCGGAATAGTGGTGGTCCAAATAGGAATACCCTCTGACACCAAATGTCAGTAGGTCAGACACTGCTGACACCTCTACTGGAAAATCACAAGACAACTGACTAGTCAGCCACTTGTGAACCAACAATAAATCGTCACTCTGGGTCACCGCCCACACCAACCCACTGACCTGGATGACGAAGTATTTCCATAGGCTGATTTATCACATGACAATCGTCGTCAAACCATATTAGAGCTGGACATATCCTCAGCTATCATATCACATCAGTCTGCATATCCCTAGCCACCAGGGTATCCCTTGGGGTGTGCTAGTCATGTATCACAACTCTCTGTACTATGCATAAATAGCCTCGCGACCTGGCTGAGCCAAAACTCATCGATGCCAGAGTCGGAGCACTTAACGAACCAATTATATTGAAGGTTCACTCGGTTCACCGCCAACAGCAGATCCTAGTCCCATATTATAGTCTACCTCAAATATGTTTATCTTGGAGGTTCACTGAGTTCACCGCCAACAACGGATCCTAGACTCGGCTCCTGGGCCACCCTCAAAATCGTATTGTTTATATTCGAGGTTCACCGGGTTCTCCGTCTCAGCGGATCCTTACCCCGGCTCCTGGGCCCCCTCAAAAGCGTATTGTTTATATTGGAGGTTCACCGGGTTCTCCGTCTCAGCGGATCATTACCCCGGCTCCTGGGCCCCCTCAAAAGCGTATTGTTTATATTGGAGGTTCACCGGGTTCTCCGTCTCAGCGGATCATTACCCCGGCCCCTGGGCCCCCTCAAAACCGTATTATTTATATTGGAGGTTCATCGGGTTCTCCGTCTCAGCGGACCTTACCCCGGCTCCTGGGCCCCCTCAAAACCGTATTGTTTATATTGGAGGTTCACCGGGTTCTCCGTCTCAGCGGATCCTTACCCCGGCTCCTGGGCCCCCTCAAAACCGTATTGTTTATATTGGAGGTTCACCGGGTTCTCCATCTCAGCGGATCCTTACCCCGGCTCCTGGGCCCCCTCAAAACCGTATTTTTTATATTGGAGGTTCACCGGGTTCTCCGTCTCAGCGGATCCTTACCCCGGCTCCTGGGCCCCCTCAAAACCGTATTGTTTATATTGGAGGTTCACCGGGTTCTCCATCTTAGCGGATCCTTACCCCGGCTCCTGGGCCCCCTCAAAACCATTGTATCCAAGAATCAAGTATTTTATAATCACAAATACGATTTCAGCTCAAACTCATGGATTCTAATAATTTCCATGCCAAAACAATATCAAAACCGAATCCAACAACCATGCCATTTCTCACAACACACTTTCACTGAAATATTGGAAAAACAAATGTCCACCAGTCATTTATAAATTCCAGGAAATCATTACAACCATACACAACAGTATTTAAATAAAAGATATTTAATAATCACAATTACGGTTTCAACTCAAAATCACGGAATCAAATAATTACCACGTCAACATGATATCTCGCTGTGACTCATGTATTTCACCGAATGTATCATACCTCACGACTTGATATCATGATACATATCTCGGAATTGACCCTCGAGATACCCTAATCTAGTGGTAGTTTATACTCACATCTCATAATTAACAATGCTGGGTCCTAAAGCTAACCCTGGCATAATCTAGATTTCCTATCATCATCTTGCATCATTCTCATTCAATAAATATATTATTAGTCAACGAAACATTCATCACCACACACATAATTACATCAAATACTACTAACACAATAATAACCCAACTACCTTGACTTTTCGAGCTCAAAATCCGCTAATACGGTCAACTACTACCGCTGGGATTGCCCAAAATGACCTCTAAACGACGTCCGATCAACCTGAAACCTGTACCAACAGATTCGAAAAGTCGAAAACTAGTTACCACGCATCGCCGTGACCTCAGACTCGGCCCCACGCGCTGCCACGCGCCGCCGGAAGTTCCGCACACGGTCCCACGCGCCCTTACCCGCCGGTCACGCGCCTGCTACAGTGTTCACGCGCCTAGACGGGTCCAACCCGGTCCGTCTCAACCTGACCCGATCCAACTCGACCCGATCGGTTCACTCGACCCGATCGGTTCACTCAACCCGACCGGTTCACTCAACCCGACCGGTCTCCGGTGACTCGCCGGAGAAGACGACCGGACGACCGTCGCTGTCGTCAGAGGCTGGCCGGAGAAGATGATCGGACCGCCACCTCCGACGCCGTCTGGTTCGCCGGAAATCGCCATTTCCGGTCGATTTTCAAGGTTTTCTAACTTCTTCATTTCTTGACCGTTTTTCACGATTCACACATGTAAATTCATCTACTTTTCACCAGGAATCCAAATATAGGGTCAAAGTTCAGAGATCGTACCTGGTTTGGCCGAAAACATGGCCGAGAAGATTAGGTTCCCTCCCTCCTTCGTCCGTCGCCTACGGCGGTGCTCCCACTCCAATAACTACCCCAAAATGCTCGTGGGGTCTCGGGGAAGATTCTCCCGACCTTCGTTTCGGTCGAATCGGATCGAAATCCCTCCGATGAAAATGGGTCTTCGGTGTTCGCACGGGGAGGATTCGGGTAGGAGAGAGATGGACCGATCTCCCGAGGAGAGAGAAAAATATCTCCTATATAGTTCCAACTTTTCCAAAATTACCAAACAGCCCCTGAAGCTTCTAGACCCGTAACGAACTCACCGGGTCTCCGTTTTCCGCGTGCCGCCTGTCTACGAACTCGTGAGTTCGAGACCTACGCAACGACCCAAGAAAAATTCCCAAAAGTACTGCCAGTCAAAAAGTGACTCCTGATCCCGTCCAAAATTGAGTGTAAAATTGTCAAATTCTCTAAATAATTAAATTTCTGGTCCGGGTCGTTACAAATTTCCCCCCTTACAGAAATTTCGTCCCCGAAATTTCAATAACTCAGGTTAAAGAACCAACCGCCTATTCAGTTCAAGGTCGCTAAAGAGGTAAACACCTCAGAGGCATCTTGTTAATAGAGATCTTTAAATAATTAACCCACACAAGTGTGCGATCTGCAGGAAGTTAACCTAGAGCTCTGATACCAATTGTAAGGACCCTTCCCGAATTTCCCCTCGAAACTCGGGAAGAACCCTTATCCCGTCTGACAGCTCTTTTACCAAAAAAAAAAATTAAATACCACGAATACTCTTTATCCTTACAAAAACAAAATTTAGTAAACCTTACAGGGTTCCCGGCAGAACCTCTATACTTACTGACCACTCCTACCTGTCAGACGCAGGATAGCATACAGGTCAAAGTCAAGACCTCGGAATAGTGGTGGTCCAAATAGGAATACCCCCTGACACCAAATGTTAGTAGGTCAGACACTGCTGACACCTCTACTGGAAAATCACAAGACAACTGACTAGTCAGCCACTTGTGAACCAACAATAAATCGTCACTCTGGGTCACCGCCCACACCAACCCACTGACCTGGATGACGAAGTATTTCCATAGGCTGATTTATCACATGACAATCATCGTCAAACCATATTAGAGCTGGAAATATCCTCATATATCATATCACATAAGCCGGCATATCCCTAGCCACCTGGGTATCCCCTGGGGTGTGCTAGTCATGTATCACAACTCTCTGTACTACGCATAAATAGCCTCGCGACCTGGCGAAGCCAAAACATCTCGATGCCAGAGTCGGAGCACTTAACGAACCAATTATATTGAAGGTTCACTGGGTTCGCCGCCAACAGCGGATCCTAGTCCCATATTCTAGTCTACCTCAAATATGTTTATCTTGGAGGTTCACCGAGTTCACCACCAACAGCGGATCCTAGCCTCGGCTCCTGGGCCCCCCTCAAAACCGTATTGTTTATATTGGAGGTCCACCGGGTTCTCCGTCTCAGCGGATCCTTACCCCGGCTCCTGGGCCCCCTCAAAACAGTATTGTTTATATTGGAGGTTCACCGGGTTCTCCGTCTCAGCGGATCCTTACCCCGGCTCCTGGGCCCCCTCAAAACTGTATTATTTATATTGGAGGTTCACCGGGTTCTCCGTCTCTGCGGATCCTTACCCCGGCTCCTGGGCCCCCTCAAAACCGTATTGTTTATATTGGAGGTTCACCGGGTTCTCCGTCTCAGCGGATCCTTACCCCGGCTCATGGGCCCCCTCAAAACCGTATTGTTTATATTGGAGGTTCACCGGGTTCTCCGTCTCAGCGGATCCTTACCCCGGCTCCTGGGCCCCCTCAAAACCGTATTGTTTATATTGGAGGTTCACCGGGTTCTCCGTCTAAGCGGATCCTTACCTCTGCTCCTGGGCCCCCTCAAAATCGTATTGTTTATATTGGAGGTTCTCCGAGTTCTCCGTCTCAGCGGATCCTTACCTCGGCTCCTGGGCCCCCTCAAAACCGTATTGTTTATATTGGAGGTTCACCGGGTTCTCCGTCTCAGCGGATCCTTACCCCGGCTCCTGGGCCCCCTCAAAACCGTATTGTTTATATTGGAGGTTCACCGGGTTCTCCGTCTCAGCGGATCCTTACCTCGGCTCCTGGGCCCCCTCAAAATCGTATTGTTTATGTGGGAGGTTCTCCGAGTTCTCCGTCTCAGCGGATCCTTACCCCGGCTCCTGGGCCCCCTCAAAACCGTATTGTTTATATTGGAGGTTCACCGGGTTCTCCGTCTCAGCGGATCCTTACCCCGGCTCCTGGGCCCCCTCAAAACTGTATTATTTATATTGGAGGTTCACCGGGTTCTCCGTCTCTGCGGATCCTTACCCCGGCTCCTGGGCCCCCTCAAAACCGTATTGTTTATATTGGAGGTTCACCGGGTTCTCCGTCTCAGCGGATCCTTACCCCGGCTCATGGGCCCCCTCAAAACCGTATTGTTTATATTGGAGGTTCACCGGGTTCTCCGTCTCAGCGGATCCTTACCCCGGCTCCTGGGCCCCCTCAAAACCGTATTGTTTATATTGGAGGTTCACCGGGTTCTCCGTCTAAGCGGATCCTTACCTCGGCTCCTGGGCCCCCTCAAAATCGTATTGTTTATATTGGAGGTTCTCCGAGTTCTCCGTCTCAGCGGATCCTTACCTCGGCTCCTGGGCCCCCTCAAAACCGTATTGTTTATATTGGAGGTTCACCGGGTTCTCCGTCTCAGCGGATCCTTACCCCGGCTCCTGGGCCCCCTCAAAACCGTATTATTTATATTGGAGGTTCACCGGGTTCTCCGTCTCAGCGGATCCTTACCTCGGCTCCTGGGCCCCCTCAAAATCGTATTGTTTATGTGGGAGGTTCTCCGAGTTCCCCATCTCAGCGGATCCTTACCCCGGCTCCTGGGCCCCCTCAAAACCGTATTGTTTATATTGGAGGTTCACCGGGTTCTCCGTCTCAGCGGATCCTTACCCCGGCTCCTGGGCCCCCTCAAAACCGTTGTATCCAAGAATCAAGTATTTTATAATCACAAATACGATTTCAGCTCAAACTCATTGATTCTAATAATTTGCATGCCAAAACAATATCAAAATCGAATCCAACAACCATGCCATTTCTCACAACACACTTTCACTGAAATATTGGAAAAACAAATGTCCACCAGTCATTTATAAATTCCAGGAAATCATTACAACCATACACAACAGTATTTAAATAAAATATATTTAATAATCACAATTACAGTTTCAACTCAAAATCACGGAATCAAATAATTACCACGTCAACATGATATCTCACTGTGACTCATGTATTTCACCGAATGTATCATACCTCACGACCTGATATCGTGATACATATCTCGGAATATACCCTTGAGATACCCTAATCTAGTGGTAGTTTATACTCACATCTCACAATTAACAATGCTGGGTCCTAAAGCTAACCCTGGAATAATCTAGATCTCCTATCATCATCCTGCATCATTCTCATTCCATAAATATATTATTAGTCAACGAAACATTCATCACCACACACATAATTGCATCAAATACTACTAACACAATAATAACCCAACTACCTTGACTTTCTGAGCTCAAAATCCGCTAATACGGTCAACTATTACCGCTAGGATTGCCCAAAATGACCTCTAAACGACGTCCGATCAACTTGAAACCTGTACCAACAAATTCGAAACGTCAAAAACTAGTTACCACGCGTCGCCGTGACCTCAGAATCGGCCCCACGCGCCGCCGGAAGTTTCGCACACGGTCCCACGCGCCCTTACGCGCGCGGTCACGCGCGCGGTCACGCGCCTGCTACAGTGTTCTCGCGCCTGGACCGGTCCAACCCGATCCAGCTCAACCTGACCCGGTCCAACTCAACCCGACCGGTTCACTCGACCTGACCGGTTCACTCGACCCGACCGGGTCACTCAACCCGACCGGTCTCCGGTGACTCGCCGGAGAAGACGACTGGACGACCGTCGCCATCGTCGGAGGTTGGCCGGAGAAGATGACCGGACCGCCACCTCCGCCGCCGTCTGGTTCGCAGGAAATGGCCATTTCTGGTCGATGTTCAAGGTTTTCTAACTTCTTCATTTCTTGACCGTTTTTCACGATCCACACATGTAAATTCATCTACTTTTCACCAGGAATCCAAATATAGGATCAAAGTTCAGAGATCGTACCTGGTTTGGCCGAAAAAATGGCTGAGAAGATTCTGTTCCCTCCATCCTCCGTCCGTCGCCTACGGTGGTGATCCCGCTCCAATAACTACCCCAAAATGCTCGTGGGGTCCCGGGAAAGATTCTTCCGACCTTGGTTTCGGTCGAATCGGATTGAAATCCCTCCGATGAAAATGGGTCTTCGGTGTTCGCACGGGGAGGATTCGGGTAGGAGAGAGACGGACAAGTCTCCCGAGGAGAGAGAAAAATATCTCATATATAGTTCTAACTTTTCCAAAATTACCAAACTGCCCATGAAGCTTCTAGACCGGTAACGAACTCACCGGGTCTCCTTTTTCCGCGTGCCGCCTGTCTACGAACTCTTGAGTTCGAGACCTACGCAACGACCCCAGAAAAATTCCCAAAAGTACTGCTAGTCAAAAAGTGACTCCCGAACCCGTCCAAAATTGAGGGTAAAATTGTCAAATTCTCAAAATAATTAAATTTCTGGTCCGGGTCGTTACAAATTCCCCCCTTACAGAAATTTCATCCCCGAAATTTCAATAACTCAGGTTAAAGAACCAACCGCCTATTCAGTTCAAGGTCGCTAAAGAGGTAAACACCTCAGAGGCATCTTGTTAATAGAGATCTTTAAATAATTAACCCACACAAGTGTGCGGTCTACAGGAAGTTAACTTAGAGCTCTGATACCAATTGTAAGGACCCTTCCCGAATTTCCCCTCGAAACCCGGGAGGAACCCTTATCCCGTCTGATAGCTCTTTTACCAAAAAAAAATAAATTAAATACCAGGAATACTCTTTATCCTTACAAAAACAATATTTAGTAAACCTTACAGGGTTCCCGGCAGAACCTCTATACTTACTGACCACTCCTACCTGTCAGACGCAGGATAGCATACAGGTCAAAGTCAAGACCTCGAAATAGTGGTGGTCCAAAAAGGAATACCCTCTGACACCAAATGTCAGTAGGTCAGACACTGCTGACACCTCTACTGGAAAATCACAAGACAACTGACTAGTCAGCCACTTGTGAACCAACAATAAATCGTCACTCTGGGTCACCGCCCACACCAATCCACTGACCCGGATGACGAAGTATTTCCATAGGCTGATTTATCACATGACAATCGTCGTCAAACCATATTAGAACTGGAAATATCCTCAGCTATCATATCACATCATTCAGCATATCATAGCCACCAGGGTATCCCTTGGGGTGTGCTAGTCATGTATCACAACTCTCTGTACTATGCATAAATAGCCACGCGACCTGGCGGAGCCAAAACTTCTCGAAGCCAGAGTCGGAGCACTTAACGAACCAATTATATTGAAGGTTCACTAGGTTCACCACCAACAGCGGATCCTAGTCCCATATTCTAGTCTACCTCAAATATGTTTATCTTGGAGGTTCACCGAGTTCACCGCCAACAGCGGATCCTAGCCTCGGCTCCTGGGCCCCCCTCAAAACCGTATTGTTTATATTGGAGGTTCATCGGGTTCTCCGTCTCAGCGGATCATTACCCCGGCTCCTGGGACCCCTCAAAACAGTATTGTTTATATTGGAGGTTCACCGGGTTCTCTGTCTCAGCGGATCCTTACCCCGGCTCCTGGGCCCCCTCAAAACCGTATTGTTTATATTGGAGGTTCAACGGGTTCTCCGTCTCAGCGAATCCTTACCCCGGCTCTTAGGCCCCCTCAAAACCGTATTGTTTATATTGGAGGTTCACCGGGTTCTCCGTCTCAGCGGATCCTTACCCCGGCTCCTGGGCCCCCTCAAAACCATATTGTTTATATTGGAGGTTCATCGGGTTCTCCGTCTCAGCGGATCCTTACCCCGGCTCCTGGGCTCCCTCAAAACCGTATTGTTTATATTGGAGGTTCACCGGGTTCTCCGTCTCAGCGGATCCTTACCCCGGCTACTGGGCCCCCTCAAAACCGTATTGTTTATATTGGAGGTTCACCGGGTTCTCCGTGTCAGCGGATCCTTATCCCGGCTCCTGGGCCCCCTCAAAACCGTTGTATCCAAGAATCAAGTATTTTATAATCACAAATACGATTTCAGCTCAAACTCATTGATTCTAATAATTTCCATGCCAAAACAATATCAAAACCGAATCCAACAACCATGCCATTTCTCACAACACACTTTCACTGAAATATTGGAAAAACAAATGTCCACCAGTCATTTATAAATTCCAGGAAATCATTACAACCATACACAACAGTATTTAAATAAAAGATATTTAATAATCACAATTACGGTTTCAACTCAAAATCACGGAATCAAATAATTACCACGTCAACATGATATCTCGCTATGACTAATGTATTTCACCGAATGTATCATACCTCACGACTTGATATCGTGATACATATCTCGGAATTGACCCTCGAGATACCCTAATCTAGTGGTAGTTTATACTCACATCTCATAATTAACACTGCTGGGTCCTAAAGCTAACCCTGGCATAATCTAGATTTCCTATCATCATCTTGCATCATTCTCATTCCATAAATATATTATTAGTGAACGAAACATTCATCACCACACACATAATTACATCAAATACTACTAACACAATAATAACCCAACTACCTTGAATTTCCGAGCTCAAAATCCGCTAATACGGTCAAATATTACCGCTGGGATTGCCCAAAATGACCTCTAAACGACGTCTGATCAACCTGAAACCTGTACCAACAGATTCGAAACGTCGAAAACTAGTTACTGCGCGACGCCGTGACCTCAGACTCGGCCCCACGCGTCGCCACGCGCCGCCGGAAGTTCCGCATACGGTCCCACGCGCCCTTACGCGCCGGTCACGCGCCTGCTACAGTGTTCACGCGCCTGGACTGGTCCAACCCGGTCCAGCTCAACCTGACCTGATCCAATTCGACCCGACCGGTTCACTCGACCCGACCGGTTCACTCAACCCGACCAGTATCCGGTGACTCGCCGGAGAAGACGACCGGATGACCGTCGCCGTCGTCGGAGGTTGGCCGGAGAAGATGACCGGACCGCCACCTCCGCCGCCATCTGGTTCGCCGGAAATCGCCATTTCTGGTCGATTTTCAAGGTTTTCTAACTTCTTCATTTCTTGACCGTTTTTCACGATCCACACATGTAAATTCATCTACTTTTCACCAGGAATCCAAATATGGGGTCAAAGTTTAGAGATCGTACCTGGTTTGGCCGAAAAAACGGCCGAGAAGATTCGGTTCCCACTCTCCTCCGTCCGTCGCCTGCGGCGGTGCTCCCGCTCCAATAACTACCCCAAAATGCTCGTGGGGTCCCGGGGAAGATTCTCCCGACCTTGGTTTCGGTCGAATCGGATCGAAATCCCTCCGATGAAAATGGGTCTTCGGTGTTCGCACGGGGAGGATTCGGGTAGGAGAGAGACGGACCAGTCTCCCGAGGAGAGAGAAAAATATCTCATATATAGTTCTAACTTTTCCAAAATTACCAAACTGCCCATGAAGCTTCTAGACCGGTAACGAACTCACCGGGTCTCCTTTTTCCGCGTGCCGCCTGTCTACGAACTCGTGAGTCCGAGACCTACGCAACGACCCCAGAAAAATTCCCAAAAGTACTGCCAGTCAAAAAGTGACTCCCGAACCCGTCCAAAATTGAGGGTAAAATTGTCAAATTCTCAAAATAATTAAATTTCTGGTCCGGGTCGTTACAAAAATTGCTTTATTAGACAATTTAACTATCAAGTTTTTTTTGGCACTAGTATTCAGTCTAGTGGTATTCGTATTCATTGTGTTGTGTGATGTCTCGGGCTTGATTATCGAAAAGCCGACGACGACGATATCTCATGTATCATTCCTCACTCAATATCATTGTATCAAAAAACCAAAAAAATACAATAAGTTTTCTTTTCTTTACTTGTTTACAGCGAGTCAATCAATAAATATGATACAAATATCATTATTCGTTAAGATCATTATCCTAATGCATTAGGGTTTCAAAATTGATCTGCACTTGTTTGTAGTCGGATCAAGAGTGACCCCTGTTTGATTTTTCAGAGATATTTTTCTCTGCTTTTATCTCTCGCTCTCTCTCGACCCTCCCTCCTCGCAAGCCGAAATATACAAAACACACACCACTATTATCACCAAATTTCTTGGCCATTTCAGACCAAACCAAGGACATTCCCAGCTTCCTCTCTTCCCCATGAACTCAACCATATCATCCTTGAAGCTTAAGGACAGCCGTGAACGACGTAGCGAAGCTCGGAAGTTTTCCTAAAATTTCTCGTCCAATTTCAACTACCACATGTATGAGATCTCAATTTTGACTTCAATTTTGGAATCCTTGGCTTGAGTAGATAGATTTGCCTATTAGAACATCAAATTTGGCTGAGAAATGAGTGAGATATCAAGCTTTGAAAATCGGGTGATTATGGAGGTTCCAGCCGGTGCCGACAAAGCTGAAGGACATGGCCGATTAAGGCTACAATTTCACGTCAAGAAGGGTCACCGCCCCTCCACCGACACGTGGGGCTCGTCCTTTGGCCCCGACGACTCGGGTCCATCAGAATTTGTTTAGGGGCTGTTTTAGATGTCCAAAATTACTTTGTACGCGTTTAGAGCGCACATGTACTCCCGGGTTTTAGGGGATCGGATTTTAGGTTTTTAATTATCGTTTGGTAATTCCGATTGCTATTTTTGACAGGTGATACTGCTCCGGGAACAGCAGAATAGCGTACAACTCAAGGTTAAGCCTAATTGAGCTTTCGGTGAGTGGATTTTGGTTTTCAAATCATAATGCACACATACATATGTGTTTCTAAATAAATTCCTAAAAAGTATGAATTTTAGTAAATTAGAATAATTATTCTAAAATGATTTATTGTCTTTTATGAATTTCGGAGATTTAGAATCATTATTCTAATGATTTGTTATTGATTATGAATTTTTAATACGACTTTGAAAAATGATTTTAAGCATGAAACTCGGTTATGAGATTTTGGGCAACGACTCGGCTTTATGGATTTCGCTTTATGGATTGTGGACTTATTGAATTTTGGCTTCGGCCGAGTTTATGATTTTGGGCATAGGCCTGGGATTTCAATTTATTGGATTTGGGGCTTTTGGCCTGGGTTTTCTTTGATGTTGGCTTAGGCCAGGTAAAAAGGATTTCAAATTGGATTTCAGATTTACGTTACGGTTTTCGCTATGTTTACCATCCTCGGTTATTATGGTATTTCTCTGGCTGCATGATCTTAAGGTATTTTCGGTCATGCGTGTTCGTCTCCGACACATGATCTGGAGGTATTTTCGGTCATGTGTTTGTTGAGATATTTCTTACACATGACCTTGAGGTATTTTCAGTCATGTGACTGCATGATCTTGAGGTCTTTTCGGTCATGCGTTTTCATCTCCGACACATGAGCTTGAGGTATTTTTGGTCATGTGCTCGTCGAGTTTACCTACGCGCGTAGTACATGATTTCTGCCGCATATCCTTGAGGTATTTTCGGATATGTGGAGAGTAGGTCCCCAGGTTGGACCTCTCGGTTCTCTAGCCATTGCCTTGAGGTATTTTCGGCAGTGGTTAGGAGGGCATGTCCCCGTGTTGGATGACCCCAGATATTGAGCTCCGGCTCGGGATTACTTTAGAGGATGGTGGGATATTTTTATGGTATATTATATCCAGGTTTCTTATGATTTTAAGCTCGTTCGAGGAGGGTTTTCAAAGCGTGGTTGTGGACCACGAAATGTTTTATATTATGCATGCATAGATTTATTTATGGAAGGGAACTTACTTTTTCCACGGAATTGGTGTTTTAAATTATTATTACTTTTATCCACTCACATTTTTCCTTGTTTTGCGTCCCATCTAGGCCGTTGATTACGACGAGTGCATATCCTGAGGCGGAGGCATCACTTTCCAGCTGCGCTATTACCGTACTATCTTCGAGTAGGGTTTGTTAGACTTGTAAATTTAACTTTCCAACTTAATTGCTCTGATAAACCATTTAGGTATGTTTGTAAATTATTTTTGTGGTTTGGTTGTTGGACTTGGAGTGGGTTGGATATGATTTGATATGAACTGCTTGGATATTAGTTTAATGTTTGAATCCTTCGTTTGACAGGTGAAAGATGGTTTGACCAAATTACAGGTGAGATTCTGCCGAATTTTGGGTAGAATTCTCATAAAGCCGTTGTTAGACTAGTGAGGGTATTTCGGGAATTATTTTGAAGTTTCAGATGTTGTTCGACGACATCAAGGATTTTCCCGGGTTTCGAAGGTAAATTCAGGAAAGGTCTTGTTAGGTTGTCAGAGTGGGAAAGATTAGCAATGGACGACATGGGGATTCAGGTTTAAATGCCAACGTTATTAATAAGGGGTAATGACAATCACATCCTTACATTAAGGGTTAAACAAAAACTAGCAATACTTGCATCAATACTGCTACAGGCAACAACTACATTCCCAACTTTCCTATCATACACATGTGGCGTATGATGTGGCAACATATGTCATGTGCCATCTCACTCGTTTTTTAATTACCTAAGTTTTTTATTTAGCCTAAAAATTCTCCTCAAAAACTTTAAATCATTTAGATTAAAAATAAATAAAAAAAATTAAAAAATTGCCTAACTTCTAAACCATGACCTCTCGGCCACTTCTCCCTTCGATAATTGTTAAAAGTATTTTCTTTTGGAGAGCAGGGTTGATTTATAATGGTGGTTTGGTGTTTTTGCAGGCTGAAACACTTCTGGGGTAATACTTAATAGTAGGCCATTATGCCCTCTTTTCCAGCCCCCAAAAATCGTTTACGGATGAAAAGGATAGTAAGGAAGATCATATACTCCCACAATTGAACCATAAATTTAATGGATTTCCAGTGCTAACACATGATGAAGATGTATACGGTAGCAATCGAGGGTGTTGTCATGGCGGAGGTGAGATATTTTAGTGGAGGAAGTGGCGTTGAAATTTTAGGGTTTTTTTTGCGAAAGGAAAAAGAGAGATACTCGTTGTTTAATTTCTAGGTATATATATATTTTTTAAATAGTTGATCTTTCTTTTTTTATTTTATGGGAAAAAATTATAGTTAAATAAAAAAGGGCAAATAATATTTTACTATCCTGTGGTTTACATCTTATAATATATTCATACATGACATTTCAAATGTTGCAATTACCCCCCCTGAACTCTCAAATCGTGACACTTTGGCCCGTCCGTTTAAATTTTTCGTCCCAACTTCCGTTAGATGCTGACGTGACGTATGTGAGTCCCATTTTTCAATTGTTATCAACTTCAATTTACCCATTTTTGCTCCCAAAACTAAGAGAAGGGAAGCAAAATCGAGAAAAGAAAACCAAAATTAGGCGTCAAAATGGGCAAATTGACATACATGTCCTTTTAATGAGGTTGATAACAGTTGGAAAATTGGACCTACAAACACTATGTTAGCATCTAACGAAAGTTGGGACAAGAAAATTTAACGAACGGGCCAAAGTGTCATGTTTTGAAGAGTTCATGGGGGTAATTGCAACATTTGAATGGTCAAGTATGAATCTATTATAAGGTGTAAATCAAAGGATAGTAAAATGTAATTTACCCAATAAAAAAAGACATGTCAGTCCACATGACATGCCAGATGTGTTGGTATTTGGGAAATTAGATGTACTCATTTCTCCCATGATTAATAACTGAATGCTTCTTGTACAAATGTGATTAATATAACTGTTGATTTCTTAAAACATCGTATAAACATTTCTGCAAAAAATAAAACAAATTGGTGATATTTTAGTCATTTACATATATTATTTAAATTGACGGTTAGCTATAAGCATCTTAATTGTTAGTAAAACCCTCAATTGTTTTGATAATTATGGACTACCAAAACTTTTCTTCAAATTACTTGATTTTTTTTGTTGCAAAAATAATATTTTGATATAATTTTTTAAGAACTTATCGGTCTCGTTATCACATTTGTATATCGAAAATCAATCATGAAAAGATGACTACATATACGTGTATTAACATTACTTTAGTGATTAACCTTACTTTAGTGATTAACATTACTTTCATTCCTACTTTGGAACATTGAAACGAAAGTACTCATATTTTGCTTCGTAATATTAGAAAAGTCTTAATAATTTTTATTATTAAGTATAATTGTATTCTCTTTTAACTTTGTATCTTTTTAGCAATTTCAGAATTAGTGTACAAGGGAGAGAGTGAAGAAAACAAAACTTCAATCACGCGAATATAAACTCCACAATTATGTAATGTAATCATCAAGGCTTTGTAGAGTCAGTTGGGATTCGACAATATCTGACTTAATAAACTTATCCCAAAATCGTCTTACTAACTTAATCCCATTAATGCCTAGAAAGCTAGCCCTTTTGGAGTTTTGGGAGTCAGCCTAAGTAGGGCTATTAATAGAAGCCGAAAAATCGACCAAATCGAACTGAACAGTCTAGAAAAAAAAAACCGTACAAAAAAAATCGTAACCAAAACAGAAAAACATTCTGGTTCGGTTTTGGTTTCCAGTTCTACACTACCGAAAAAACCAAACCGAACCGGGTTGTGTAAAACTACGTCGTTTTTCAACCTTGTACAGTAACCTTCCTTAAAACGAAACGACGTCGTTTTTGGCCAAACCCTTCACCCTTATTCGATAATATCGATCTTCATATGCACTATTCAACTTCACTCTCACGCGGCCGCCTCTAATCTCCATCGCGATGAGGAGAGGACGCCTCCAATCTCCATCGCGTTGAGGACGCCTCCATCACTCTCACGCACTTCGCTTCACAGCCATAGCACCCACAACGCCACAAGATTGAGTCACGCTGATAACAAATGAGAGCTCGCCGTCCTCATCGTCGTCCAAAGCTGGAGGCTTTCTAGACAGAACGCGCTACAAATTCTGGGTTTTAGCAGCGATTCTCCTCATGGCTTTCTAGTCCTTGTTCACCGGCTCTGTAAGGACCCTTCCCGAATTTTCCCTCGAAACCCGGAAAGAACCCTTATCCCATCTGACAGCTCTTTACTTCAAAATTTAAACACCAGAAATACCCTTTGTTCTGGAATAATTTTTATTAAACCTTATAGGGTTCCCGACAGAACCTCTGTACTTACTGACCACTCATACCTGTCAGACGCAAGATAGTATACTGGTCAAAACCAAAACCTCGGAATAGTGGTGGTCCAAATAGGAATACCCTATGTCACCAAACGTCAGTAGGTCAGACACTGCTGACATCTCTACTGGAATACCACAAGACAACAGACTAGTCAAATACTTGTGAACCAACCATAATTCGTCCCTCTGGGTCACCGCCCACACCAACCCACTGACCCGGCTGACGAAGTATTTTCATAGGTTGATTAAGCCCATGACCATTGTCGTCTGTTTCATATTAGAGCCGGATATATCCTCGGCTATCATATCGTATCATCAGCCGGTATAACCTTCGGCTATCATAACATATCAGTCGGCATATCTCTCGACTATCCTGTCCCTAGCCACCAGGGTATCCCTTGGGGTGTGCTAGTCATGTATTATATCATATCAGTCGGCATATATCTCGACTATCATATCATATCAGTCGGCATCTCTCGACTATCATATCATATCAGTCGGCATCTCTCGACTATCATATCCCTAACCACCAGGGTATCCCTTGGGGTGTGCTAGTCATGTATTATATCATATCAGTCGGCATATATCTCGACTATCATATCATATCAGTCGGCATCTCTCGACTATCATAACATATCAGTCGGCATCTCTCGACTATCATATCATATCAGTCGGCATCTCTCGACTATCATATCCCTAGCCACCAGGGTATCCCTTGGGGTGTGCTAGTCATGTATTATATCATATCAGTCGGCATATATCTCGACTATCATATCATATCAGTCGGCATCTCTCGACTATCATATCCCTAGCCACCAGGGTATCCCTTGGGGTGTGCTAGTCATGTATTATATCATATCAGTCGGCATATATCTCGACTATCATATCATATCAGTCGGCATCTCTCGACTATCATAACATATCAGTCGGCATTTCTCGACTATCATATAATATCAGTCGGCATAGTCGGCATCTCTCGACTATCATAACATATCAGTCGGCATCTCTCGACTATTATAACATATCAATCGGCATAGTCGGCATCTCTCGACTATCATATCATATCAGTCGGCATAGTCGGCATCTCTCGACTATCATAACATATCAGTCGGCATCTCTCGACTATTATAACATATCAATCGGCATAGTCGGCATCTCTCGACTATCATATCATATCAGTCGGCATAGTCGGCATCTCTCGACTATCATAACATATCAGTCGGCATAGTCGGCATCTCTCGACTATCATAACATATCAGTCGGCATAGTCGGCATCTCTCGACTATCATATCATATCAGTCGGCATCTCCCGACTATCATAACATATCAGTCGGCATCTCTCGACTATTATAACATATCAATCGGCATAGTCGGCATCTCTCGACTATCATATCATATCATATCAGTATCATATCAGTCGGTAAGTATCCTCGACCATCATATCATATCATATCAGTATCATATCAGTCGGTAAGTATCCTCGACCATCATATCATATCATATCAGTATCATATCAGTCGGTAAGTATCATCGACCATCATATCATATCATATCATATTATTGGAGGTTCACCAGGTTCACCGTTAATAACGGATCCTCGTCCCGAGTCCTAGCCTCCCTCAATTTGACCAAATCCGATAAACTCATGTAACAGGGTCAAAACCCAAATCATTGACTCTATAATCTCCTCGTCAAAACGATATCAAAATCGAGTCTAAAACCATGATGTTTCTCAAATCACACTTTCACAGTAATAGTGGAAAACATGTATACAATAATCATTTCTCAAAATACAGCAATGCAATGCCACAATACATAACAGTATTTAAACAAGGATATTTGAATGCATGTATTTCAGTTTATAAAACAAAGTCCACTCACAAACATCAACCGACCCTTAATTCAAGGACGCTCTAGCCCAAGCAACACATGCACAATAATGTCCCAACTACCTTGACTTCCCGAGCTCAAAACCCGCTAATACGGTCAACTATTACAGCTGGGATTGCCCAAAACCACCTCTAAACGACATCTGATCAACCTCAAACCTGTACCAACAGATTCGGAACGTCGAAAACTAGTTACCACGCGTCGCCGTGACCTCAGTCTCGGCCCCACGCGCCGCCACGCGCCACCGGAAGGTCGGCACACGCACCCACGCGCGCTCACGCGCCGATCACGCGCTACTACAGTGTTCACGCGCCTGGACCGGTCCAACCTGGTCCGGCTCAACCTGACCCGGTCCAACTCGACCCGACCGGTTCACTCAACCCGACCGGTCACCGGTGACTCGCCGGAGAAGACGACCGGACGCCGTCACCGTCGCCGGAGGTTGGCCGGAGAAGATGACCGGACCGCCACCTCCGCCGCCGTCTGGTTCGCCGGAATCCCCCATTTCCGGTCGAAACTACCAGTTTTCTAACTTCTTCATTTCTTAACCGTTTTTCACGATCTATACATGGAAATTTATCTACTTTTCACCAGGAATCCAAATATGAGGTCAAAGTTCCGAGATCGTACCTGGTTTGGCCGGAAAACGGCCGAGAAGTTTCGGTTCACCTCCCTCCTCCGTCCGTCGCCTACGGCGGTGCTCCCGCTCCAATATCTACCCCAAAATGCTCGTGGTGTCCCGGGGATGATCCTCCCGACCTTGGTTTCACTCAACTCGGATCGAAATCCGTCCGATGAAAATCAAGCTTTGTGTTCACACGGGGGTTTTCGGGTAGGAGAGAGAGAGAGAGAGATCATATTGACCAATCTACCGAGGAGAGAGAAAATATCTACTATATAGTTCCAACTTCTCCAAAATTACCAAACTGCCCCTGAAGCTTCTAGACCCGTAACGAACTCACCGGGTCTCCGTTTTTCGCGTGCCGCCTGTCTACGAACTCGTGAGTTCGAGACCTACGCAACGACCTTAGAAAAATTCCCAAAAGTCTTGCCAGTCAAAAAGTGACTCCCGAACCCGTCCAAAACTGAGGGTAAAATTGTCCAATCCTCAAAATAGTTTAATTTCTGGTCCAGGTCGTTACAGGCTCCGTCACTCTCAAGTGGATTATCGGTAACTTGACCCGGATCTCCGATGACCTGGACATTCCAACCTTCGACGATCTCGACATTCTGGTACTGTTATTGTGGGATTTGGGGCTGACCCATTTTCTTAATTGTTCAATTTCTAATCTAATTATGTAAAAATTTGATTTTTGGCGATGGTGAGTCGGAGGTGGATGAGAGGGAGAAAGTGGTGCTTCATCGCATCTCCCTCAATCTCTCCCTCAATCGCATCACATATTCATCGATGTCAATCTCTCCTTCTTGTTTCTCCCTCAATAGCTATGTATCTCCCTCTTCCTTGTGGGTGCAAAACAGATCCAGGATCGAACCGTCCAGTCCGGTTCTGGTCCAAACGGTGAAAAATGCAAGTACCGAACGAGTACCGATACCAACTGGGCAATTTGGTTCAGCTTCGATTTAGGTGAAATACCGAACCGATTGTACCGATTAACACCCCCAAGCCTAAGTTACTATAATTGATGCACTTCCAACATAACCTCTTTGAGTTGTAGAGGTTTCAATTTTGAATTTTCTACACGTTTACTTATGTCTGCTAAATGCGCTTATCTATTATCATGAGTGATATGATCTATCATTATTTATTTTTACTGTATAGTAAGTAGTCTTAAATTTAATTATACAAAAAAGAAAATGTAGTTGATACAAAATTTATATAACTCTACTTCCTCCATATCTTTGAATAAACAAACTATATAAAACCCCCCAAACTATATGGATCATTTCAAGTACATACCTAAATTATGAAAAATTTCATCTAGGTACTCAAACTATCATAACACATCATCTAAGTACCATATGTTAGTCAAACTGTTAAATGTTTATGTGGCATCTTTGGTCAAATTTGTTATTTTGATTTGGCCTCCACATAAGCTAGAAAACAATAAAATAAACCCAAATAAAAAAAGGATACATTATATAAAAGAACCCAAATTATAGGGATAATTTCAAGTTCATACCTTAACTATGAAAATTTTCATCTAGGTACCCAAATTATCAAAACACAACATCTTGGTACCCACCGTTAATAATTTGTTAAAAAAATTTGTTAAGCGTCCAAGTGGTATTTGTGGGACTCTTTTTTATGCTGATATGGACATCATGTAGACAAAAAATAAATAATAAAAATTGATATTTTTAAAAGTAATTAATCAAATCTTAAAATAAATAAGTAAATTAATTTAAAAAAAAAAACAAAACCAAAATCAAAACGCTCCCCACCTCCTTTGTCTTCTTTGTCCTCTCTAACTCCACCTTACTCCCCAACGATGACCCAAAATCAAAACCCTCCCCCTTAATCAATTTCACCAAGAACCACCTACCACCGAGAACGAAGAAATTGCCCTCATCCCTCTCCCCAAATCAATTTAACCGAGAACCACCTACCATCAATTTCAAGATACAAGCCCTAGTATAGTTTTAAATTCGCCAAATTCAGAGACTAAGCCTTGAGAGTTCGACTCCAGACCAAACCGTAACCACAAGTTTGGCTTCGTTTCATCGCCATCATCAAGACCCCCAATTTTCAATTCAGTCGTGAACGAGTCCAAACCCCTAATTTTCAATTCTGGAATTTTAGGGATTTAGAAAGGTTGTCCCTGACCGATGGGAATTTGCCAACGATTGTTTCCGGAGAGGTGATAAACAGCTCCTCTACGAAATTCAACGTCGAAGAATCATGCCTCTGGGGCTGTCGGTGGCAATTTCGCCGACAGTGGCGGTGGCAGATTGTGAAACTAGTGGTCTCTACGACGAACTCTAGAGAAGAGCAGGTGATTTCGTCGCTCGTCTCCAAACAGAAATGGCTCCCAATAACACCCTCCTTGTGACCGCGCCAACGACGAGTCATGTGTCACTCACGCCATTGGCAAGCTCTGCCAGAGCTTTCTGTTGTCGTACAGCGTCCAAGTCGGAGTTGGCATCCTTCTTCGCGCTTTTAAGCTCGCTCTCGTACTCTTCGCTCCTCGATCTTAAGGTATGGATTGGGGTTTCATATTTCTTCTACATTTTAGTGCTCGATTGTGTTCCTTCATTCTCTTATTAGTTTTAGTTGTTGTTGAATTAGAGGAAATAGTGATAAAATTAGGTCTTTGAATTACTGCTCCAAAGCTATGGAGAAATGCTATTATTGAAATGCTAAATTGTTCAATTAGTGATAGTAAATGTGTATATCTTTTTAAAACAAACCCCTCGATCTTGGCCCAAGATTTTGATCAAATGGACCGTCACCACTATTTTGTTTCACGTTCTTCTTGGACTTTTGTCTGGGGCGATGGTGTGCAAGGGGTGGAGGGATACATCACGGAGGCTGTGGAAGATAGCAGAGATTTTCTGGGTTTTTTTCTTGGTGAAAGGGAGGGTTTTGATTTTGGGTCATAGATGGGGGGTGAGGTGGAGTTAGAGAAGATGGAGAAGACGAAGAAGGTGAATTGGGTCATCGTACTCGGTGCTGCAGAGGGTTTTGATTTTGATTTTATTTTGTTTATTTATTTATTTTATGATTTTATTAATTACTTTTAATATATTCAAATTTTATTATTTTTTTTTGTCTAAATGACATCCATGTTAACATAAAAAAGAGCCCCACAAATGCTACTTGGGCACTTAACAGATTTTTTTAACATATTACTAACAGTGAGTACCTAAATGTTGTGTTTTGGTATTTTGGATACATAGATGAAAATTTTCATAATTGGGGTATGAACTTGAAATGATGCTTATAATTTGGATATTTTTATGTAGTTTATCCATAAAAAAAACACACTAAGTTCTAAAAATTAAAAAAATAAAACCACAAAATTGGTCTTTGACTAAAACATCTTCATCTTTATCGCTGGCAAACCCAGCAAAACCTAATTCATCACAAACAAAATCCAACCAATTCATCACCAAATATTTGTCATAACATCAAAATAAGAAACAAATACATGCATTACCCCTAATTGAAAACCTAATTCGACAACTGCAAGTCCAAACCCACATCAATCACCCACGGACCAAACTCAACACTCACTCCTCCTCATCCTCTCTCCACCTCACGATTCTTCGCGCCACAACCCACGACCCATTCACACCCCAGCCCCTGACGATGAGAGATCTCGAAGCAACGACGGCTCTTGAACTCACTCTCAAGTAGCTCCAGCATCAGATCTTGCAGTACGTTGCCGCCGACCATCCGATTTGGTCCGACTCGGCTGATTCCTCTGCCTTCCTCGACTCCATCGATGATCTCATCCCTGAATTGGGTTTCGATTTTACCTCTGTTTTTATAACAGTTAGCAAAGATTTCTGTTTGGAATCAGGTCCATGCTTGCTTGATAATGAGCTCTCAATCTTCTTTTAGTGATAGAAAATCCAAGCTTCCCCTTTGAAGGGCCTCTTGGTTGCCGCTCTTGATCTTCACCGTACTCGCCATGGAAGCCAATCTTTGCAAATTAATCTGTGTGTGTGTCTCTCTGCTGTTTGCTATGGGTTAGGATTATATGTTAGGGTGGGTTGTTTTTTTTATATATTTTGATTGTTTTTTTATTTCTAATTTTTGATATCTTAACAAATAAATATATATTTTATTAATTTTTTAGTCTAGGTGGACTTTTCATCTTTAAATAATGGACTAAAAAATGCCACCTAAGCATTGACTAAAGGATTGACAAACATTTTATTGACGGAAGGTAGTTAACTGATAAGTTTTGATAGTTTGGGTATCTAGATGAAATTTTCAGAGTTTGGGTATGAACTTGAATGACCCCTATAGTTTGAGGAGTTTTATGTAGTTGATCCTAAATGTTAATAAAAGTCGAAGTCTATAACCTATATATATAATTCTACTCGGTTGTGTGGTACTGATAGGTACGATTTATTATGTAATAGGTACTAATCATTCCAAACATAGGTTAATAATAATAACAATCACATAGAATAAAATATTAAGGATAAACTACATAAAAGTACCCAAACTATAAGGGTCATTTCAAGTTCATACTCGAACTATGAAAATTTTCATCTAGGTACTCAAACTAACAAACCACAACATCTAGGTACCCATCGTTAGCAATCTGTTAAAAAAATCTGTTAAGTGACCAAGTGGCAATCATGGGACCATTGTTTATGGTGACATGGACTTAAAATAATTATTTTACTTTTATTTTTATTATTCTTTAATTTTATTATTTACTCTCTCTCCTACCTAGCCCCTCTTTCTCCCCAACTCCCTTTCTCTGTGACAACGACGACAACCATCACCACCGCCCTCGATTCCGACCACGACTAGCCTCACCACCACTCTTAAAGGCCTCCCCTCGTCGAGACAAACCCATTCCTGCCACCCATAACCGTCGAAGCTCACCGAAGAAGACGAATCGCAACCACACCTCCAATTTCTATGGCGGAAACCACACTTCCATCTTACCTGCATATCTAACCCAGAAACACCAAAGAGAAAATCAAACACACACCCAAATTGACTTGTACCCATTTTCAATTGAAAATCCAAATCCAATCTAACCAGTTTGGGATCGACCACAAATAATAATTGAGCAAGTCCTGGGCTTTTTCATGTGCAGATCTGGCCACAGTTACTTAAAAAGCCATAGACAATGATGGGGTGGGCAAGTTTGACCCGTCCACTCGCAGAGTTAACTCAGCCAATGTTATTATGTTAGGATCTCCGTTTATCACCATATATGAAACAATTCATGGGTTCCTCCTACTCTACTTGAATTTGTTCTTACTAAAAATCACTTTTTTGGGGGAAAAGGTCTTAAATTTTGATGCATTCATCGTATGAACTATGAAACCTTGAAGAACGATGATCAATTTTGAAAGAAAAAAACTTGAGGACTGGGGAATAGAAGAATACCCAAGGTGATCTTCTCGTCTTTGGCTGCTTCACTGATCCAATTTGTCGGGTTGTTGACAAATTGCAGGCGACCAAATGCCCCCACCAAAGTTTTTAGAACAACCTACCCAGCAGCTCCTCGAAGATTTCTGCAGGTCGGGTCGATCTGATTCGGATCCTCCACAACCAAACTCTTGAACCGTAGCGCCAAAGATCTGATCCCCACTGTAAGTGATCGGGTCGACGTCTAGTTGAAGAACTCTAGGTTGGGTGTCTCTTTGATTTTTTCTTTGGTGTTTCTGGGTTGGAGATGTAGGAAAGATGGAAGGGATGGAAATTCGAGGTGTGGCTGCTGCCATGAAAATTGGAGGTGTAGTTAACTGAGAGAATTGGGTGTGTCGCATTGGGTAGGTGTCGAGAACTTCTTTCTTTTTAGTTTTTGTTTCAGATTTTTTTTTGTCAATTTTGTAAAACAAATTTTCATTTTAATTATATATTTATTTATTTATATATTATTTTTTGCTTGTGTGGAGTCCGTGTCAGCATAAAAAAGAACCCCACAAATGCCACTTTGACACTTAACAGATTTTTTTAACAGATTGCTAACTGTGGGTACCTAGATGTTGTGTTTTGATAGTTTGGGTATCTAAATGAAAATTTTCATAGTTGATGTAATAACTTGAAATGACCCCTATAATTTGATAACTTTTATATAATATATCCAAATATTAATATAGTGGGTTTGCCATATGGCATTTTCAAATTTAAGCATGAATTGCACAGTCTAGTCGCAGGTTTGAAAATCACATTCTCTAGTACCGGCAATCACAGGTCTACAAGGATAAACTACATAAAAATACTCAAACTATAGGGGTCATTTCAAATTTATACTCCAACTATGAAAATTTGCATCTAGGTATCCAAACTATCAAAACACAACATCTAGGTACCTACCGTTAGCAATATGTTAAAAAAATCTGTTAAGTGCCCAAGTGGCACTTGTGGGGCTATTTTCTATGGTGACATGGACTTAAAATAATTGTTTTACTTTTATTTTTATTATTTAAAATTTTTTTTTTTTACTCTCTCTCCTACCCAGCCACTCTCTCTCCCCAACGCCCTATTCTTAAACTTCTCTACGAAGGCGACAGAAACCACCACCACCACCCACGTTTCCGACATCGACCAGCCTCACCACCACTCTTAAACGCCTCCCCCGTCAAGACCAACCCGTCCTTGCCAACCATCATCTTTGTCTTCCAGCATTCCTATGTCGGTATCATATTACGAGGTACGACTGGGTCACGAACCCAGAAACCCTCGCCGTAGTCAATCGAGATTTCGGTGGACCCAGCTTTCGAGACCACCACCGATCGATTCGTCTGGGGAAGGCGAAGCTAGTCCTACCCTCCTTCATCATCGCCATCGCCTGAATCGCGCGGATCGAGGGTTAAAAGGGACGATGTTCAAAGCTTCTCAGTCGGTTTCTCGGCTGTGATTCGTCTTTTACGGCGAGCTTCGACGGCGATGGGTGGCAGGGACGGGTTCATCTCGATGAGGGGAGGCTTTTGAGAGTGGTGGTGAGGCTGGTCGTGGTCGGAAATATGGGTGGTGGTGGTGGTGGTTTCTGTCGCCGTCGTAGAGAAGTTTAGGAAGAGGGCGTCAAGGAAAGAGAGTAAAATGTTTTTTTTTTAAATAATAGAAATAAAAATAAAATAATTATTTTAAGTCCATATCAGCATAGAAAATGACACCACAAATGCCACTTGGGCACTTAACATATTTTTTAAATAGATTGCTAACGGTGGGTACCTAGATGTTGTGTTTTGATAGTTTGAGTACCTAGATGTAAATTTTCATAGTTGGGGTATGAATTTGAAATGACCCCTGTAATTTGGGTACTTTTATGTAGTTTATCCTAATAAAAATGTTATTTTTTCTTCTTCTTCTTTCCAACCAACCACAATAAGACGTCTATGAGTTTTAGAATAATTAAATGGCTAAGGTAGACTACAAAGAGCATTCACCAAAAACAAAATTACTATAAAAAGTAAGTTTTTTTTTTCGGTAAATATCATAAAATGTCCCTACACTTGGAGAGTTGTCTTAATCCCGGCACGAGATGCGACTTGTTCCTGGCCACAAAATGCTCCCATTGAGGTGCAACTTGTTCCGGGCCACAAAATGCTCTCAGTGAATTTTGAACTCCTGTTAGTTAGACATTAAAAACTTCGCACTATGAAAATGACAGATTTATCAACTACACCACACCTTGTGGTTTACAAAGAGTATGCTTGATGAAATGAAGTAATCGTGTTTAAACTTGCAAACTTGGACGAGGAAGAGTGATTAGAGTGGACTTACTCATTTATTTACCTGAATTCAAATCCTTCTTTTTACACTTTAAATTAGTTTGAAAATAACTGTGCTTAAAAAGATCGCTTATCACTTGTTTGAAAAGAAGAAAAATACATTAACAGATTAACTGGATGATCCATTAGTTATTTAATCTTCAGGTATTTCTAGAATATCATTGAAATAGACATGTTCATTTTAATGTGAATTAACTTGAAGATATTTAAATGTAATATACTAATTAGTACTAATTATTATATAATACACATATGTATATATATATATATATTTTTAAATAATTTCGTTTTACGTACACTATATAAAGATTTATTAAAAAATATATATTTTTAAAATCCAAAGTACTATATACATTATATAATTCACGTAATTTTGAAAAAAAATACACAATTTAATATATTATTAAAGAAATATTTAATGTTTTAAATAAATTAAGATGAAATCTTTATATAATGGCCGAATTGTTCACCGTATGAATTAAAAATTTTATCGACTATACATATATGTACTTATGAAGTACTATATTGTTAAAATTAACGCATCTTATAAAAATTTATTTTTAGATGTCAACATTTTTATCTCTTGGAATTAATTTAAGAATTGTTTAATGCACACTTATAAACAACGAATGTAATAGGCAGATTTATCATCCATAAATAAACAACAACCATTCAGCGATAAACAAAAACTCTCTGCCATGTTTATCTCTCAGCAATATAATTATAATTCTTTTCTCCAACATATATCGGTCTCGTATTTTACTAACCATAGTAAGTAGTCAAATGTGACAATGGTGTTTATTTTTCAAAAACTAATGAAGGAATGAACGATTATGGAATAACTTTTTCTTCCTATCCTGGATTTGGAATCATCGTAAGGAGACGGCTCGGGGCTATGTTGGGACGAGATTGAACGTATCAATATACATTTCCTTTCCGTCAATTAAAGTCTGTTCCTTTCCCCCGTAAAAATTAAATGGCAATAACTCATCTCGGGCAAGAACCCTTAAAGGCAATAACTCGTTTCGTCGATCAAGAAATTCAACACTGGGGTGCAGCGCAGGGCTTCCACTAATATATATATATATATATATATATATATATATATATATTTATATATTATGCAAGTAATACTTTCCTATGATGCATAAAAAAAAGGATAATACTTACTTTTCACTATGGTGGTATCTCCTCGTATCACCCTTTTAATTTATCGAATT
This sequence comes from Oemleria cerasiformis, assembly GCA_037349345.1. NCBI lineage: Eukaryota > Viridiplantae > Streptophyta > Magnoliopsida > Rosales > Rosaceae > Oemleria > Oemleria cerasiformis. Next base: position 257,188 of record JAZGTL010000020.1, read on the forward strand.
GTCTTTGTACATATATCATAATCGTAATCGTTCATTCTTTAAATCATTATGTTAATATTATCTCCATAAAAAAATAACAAGATTGAAGGTTGTTTAGTTATTCAAATGTATCAAATAAATTAACAGTTTTGGTAAGAATTAAGATATTCATAATAACCCGTCTATTTAGTTGATATATATGAATGACTAAACGATATCCAATCTTGTTAATTTTTTTATAGAGATGATCTTGATATGATGATTTAGAGAATAAACGGTTTCAATTATAATATATGTATAAAAACAATTCGATAAATCAAAATAATAGTATAAGGAGGTACCACTAAAGTGAGATGTAAATATCATCCTAAAAAAATATTAGAATAAAAAAGTGATGAGGTCACATGCTTCGCAAAAGAAAAATTAAACAAAAATATCCCTGAAACAAAAAAAGAGATAACTGCTGAGTCTATCTTCTCTAACCAAGTCGAGACAACTATAGTTACACAATCAAAGTAGGTTAAAACATGACCCACTCATAAGATTTGTGTAAAATTTAGGACAAGGTACCAAAATACAAGGACAAGCAAGGACAAAATGGTCTTAACTTAAGGAACAAATCAACCAACATTAAATATGGATGGGTACATGAAGTCCTTTTCAAATTTCAATAAAAACCAAAAATAAATATAAAATAAAAGACGAGGTTGGTCCAAGTAGGAAGAAGAGCTCCCAAATAAATTTGCCCAAACAAAATGAACTGCGAGGCGCAGGCTTTCATTTGAAATCCCTGTTTCTTGCTCTTAACGAGGTTGCACGCTCTCTCTCTCTCTCTCTCTCTCTTCCAAACTCAACCCCAACCACAACGTCTACTTTCCTTTCATTTTCAAACCCAAAACAAACACAAAGTTTGCGTCTTTTTTTAAAATCAGCCCATCCATCAGTTTGCACTAAAATGTCATCTGCAACAGCACTTACAGGAGCAGTAAGAAGGCCAAAATGGCACTACCCACCAGCGCCGCCGACCCCAAGAATCCTCCACTTGCCACGTAGGCCTCCTCGCCGGAGAGCTCCCAAGAGCGTTCATGGCGGAAGACCCAATTCAGGGGAGGCCAAGAAGGACAACAGGGGCAAGCTGGAGGCTTTGTTTGACCAAGAACGAGCCTTTTCAAGAGCCAGTTTGCCCATTGTGCTTTTTGAGTGTGGCGATGGGGAAAGTGAGAGGAGAAGAGACAGGGTTAAGGAGGGTGATGATAACGGCGGCGATGAGGTGGCGGTGGCGGAGGTGGAGGAGGAGAAGTGGAGATTTCTGGCTGAGATGCTGAGGGCAGAGTGTAATTTGTTGAGGATGGAGAAGGAGATTGCAGTTAAGAAGATGGAGAGGACCAAACTCAAGATGGAGAGGACTCTTAAATCAGCTGTGCACACTCTTGTCTCTGTTAGTCCTTTCCCTCTCTTGCTTCTTATTTTTATTTTTATTATTGGTTTTGAGTTTGCTTTTGCCACTTGAGTTTTCTGTTTGGTTGCTGGGGAAATGGAGAAGGAAGAAATAGGGGGGAAATTTTGATTTCGTTTCCTTATCATAATTTCATAATTTATCTTTCTTTGTGCAAAAGGTAGATTGAAGAGATAATTGAAGTTTTGGAGCTCATTTAGAAACTATAGTAACCTAAAATTCAAATTTCTGTGACTTGTTCTAGTTTTTGGATTGATAAAGTCTACTAGGTTTTAAAATGGTTATCTATTTTATCGTTTCTTATGTTTTAATTAGAGAAAAAAAATAGACTAGAAGACAATCATTTATCTAGTATAATATTGCAGGTTCTTCTACTCGAGAAGATGCTTTTCCTTGTTCTTCTTTTCAAAAACTAGCAACATCTCAACATTTGTTTCGATTTCGATTTCTTGGATTATGTGGTGTCTGTGTCTCCATTTTCTTAATAATAAAGTATATGGAAACTATGGCAGTGGAAAAATTGAAGCATAAGCCATATTGCTGGTAAGTTTGCATGGTTTTGTTGTGACTAATTTTGATTGGTTTTCAGGGGAGAAAGAAGATTTGTGAAGGGAAGAATATTAGTATGATAATGGAGGAAGAGATTGAACACTTGGCAGAGAAGTTAGAGAAGTTGCAAAAGAATTTAGGAGTTAAGGAGTTGGAGGTTGGAAAAACCAGTAATTCTGATAAGCAAGCCTATCTTCTTCAAAGACAGCTACACACGTTTAGACGAACATCAGATGAGATTTGTGTGAAGGAGATCCAAAAGATGGCAGAAGCAAGCTTTTCCATGAAGACGAGCTATAGAGTAAATGAGAGCTCCATTTCAAGTGCCAAAAGTAATGTAAGGATTATCTGTCTTTCCTGCAAACTAGCGTCATTAATGTTGAATTGTTGCCAAGACAACATGAGATTTAAATCTAAAACTATGCAGGTAGAGATTCTGAGAAGGAAAATGGAGGGACTGTCGAATGGGATAATGTTAGAGACGATGAAGGAAGAGTATGGTTCGATGCTGTCGACAGCCAACACTTCTGCCTCTTCTTCCCAGAGAATCGAAGCCACGAATCTATCTTCTTCCTCGATACAAAAGTTTTACAAGGCAAATCCTTTGCTGCTTTTCTTTTATTCTGGTTATTAGTTCATCAACTAGTCTCGAACAAGATATGATTCGTATTCAAAGGATTCCTTTTTAAAGAGTAGGTAATTTTGTGTGCAGGAGAAAGATTGTGGTGAAGAGAATGTGTGCTCAGGACGGTGCAAGGCAATAGTTAGAAGGATTGTAGAGCAGGTGCGTGTCGAGACAGATCAATGGTCTCAAATGCAGGAGATGCTGGGCCAGGTCAAGGAGGAGATGGAAGAACTGCATGCCTCTCGAGACTTCTGGGAAGATCGCGCTCTAGATTCTGATTATCAAATCCAGTCCTTGCAATCCGCTGTAAGATTTACGAACCACATTAGTCATACAATTCCTTTTGCATTTTGGCATAATAGTGAGTGAAATTTTTTGTCGTGTTTTGTTGTTTAGGTGCAAGAATGGAAACAGAAAGCTGTATCATCTGAGAGCAAAGCAAAGGAGTTGCAAGCTCAAGTGTGTATGGTCCATGGAGAGCTTGGCAGGTTGAGGAAGGAAGCAAGCACAAGAGTGATGAAGGCTAATGATTCACCGGTTGTTCCCCGGGATCCACAACACGAAATGGAAAAACGCGTCCTGATTTGTCACTCGAAGCAGGAAAATCATTGTAGAAAAGAAGATGGCAGCAAGCAGAGAAAACCACCTACAGCTGCTTCAAGAAGATCACCCTTTCGAGACATCGGAAACTCCTCATTTTTGGTTAGGCAGAACAGCAAAGCAGTCTTCCCTCTACCTTCCAAGACATAGGAGGAAAGGTTTCTGAGATTCAGTACATGGATTCAGCTTGGGTATCTTCCTCTTTCTAACCATGTTAACTGTAGGAAATCTTCCGCTTTCTTAGTCCTAAGTTCCTGGCCATGTTGTTTACTGTTTGGGACATTGGAAGAAGTGTGTTCTAATTTCAATGGTAGAGGGTTGTTTCTAATTTCATATGCCTACAAGTTTGATCACTGCAAATGAGATTGATAATATCCATCACGTGAGAACATATAATTGGGAGACTAGACCAGCACATCAAGAATGACAAGTTTTGTACTCTTATTGCCAATTTGTTTTTCCTTTTTGGTAAAGCCAATTTTAGTTGGAACCTCTAATTTTAGAGTTGTGATATTCACGTATCAAGCTCAAACATGTATATTTACTCTCACGTTTTTTAAAGTCACGTTACTCTTTCTAAAGTCACGTATTCCCAATAATTTAAAACTGAAAATGATCTCAAATTTATAAAAGAAACTATTAAATACTAGAGTGTCCACATGTTGTTCTTTATGGAATAACTCATGCTTAGTTATTAGATCTTATTTATTTCAACATGGTGTATTCATGTTAGCGAATGTGCCTAATTCAACATTGAAACCCTAATATATAATTTTCAAATTTGACTACTAGCACTATGTTTTAATGTTTTAATGATATTTATTTTTCTTCACTTATAAGTGAGATGTTACATGTTCAACTCACATAGATGTCACACATGTACTTAAATGTGCTCATCTCTATTATTATAAAATCAAGAGGGTCAAAAGGCTTTACCAAATATTTTTGGACGAAAATACCCTTATTATAATTTAAAAAACATGAACAAAATAGTAAAATCATATATTTTAATTAAAATTTTAAATAATAAACATTTTTTTTTATCAATAAATAATAAATACTTAAGTGGAGGAAGTGGGTAGTTATAGCCTCCCTCTCATTCCGTTTTAATTATTTTTTTTTTATCTTTTTGGATTTATTTTCATTTCTCCTTACTTTTTAAAATTAAAAAAAAATTTACATACGCGTAAGCTAGTTTGTTAATATGCGATGATGTCAAATTCGCTCCAACACTCATCCTTATTTGTGGTTAACAAATTTTTTTTCTCCATACATGTCATAATTTGAGTAATTAATTATAGATCACCATAAAAATGCTTCTCAGGAAAAAAAAAAACCAATTTAATTGTCATTCTTGTGTATCAATAAAATGATGACGCAATTTCCTTTAATTACAAGGAAAATTTTCACCGAGCCGTCAATTTAATTCACACATGCAATAAGGAAGACCAAATAATTTCAAATTCGGTCTTTTTTTTTACAAACATAAGGTCATCTCTAATCATGGGCCAAAAACTCAAATTGCAGGAAAATTTATCAAAAAATGGTCTTCAACCACAAGGCTAAAAGCTATGGACATATTTTGGTCAAGAGCCAAATGCCAAATTCTTTTTTAAATTTGTCCAAAAATTTACGAATTTTCTTAGTTTCTAAATAAAAAGTGGGGCCCAATTCATTATTAAATTGCTTGTCTACATGCACTGTATGATGTAAATTTTTTATGGCCCCACCAAATGTATAGAAAATAATGATAAAATATTGAAATAGTAATAGCTGAGCCTCAAATGGTTGAAGATGTCTTGGAAAAAAAAAATGGTTGAAGATAACCCTATACTATTCATTAAAAAAACTATTAATTTTTAGCACTAAATTTTAGCTTGGCTATCAAATTTAACCCAATAATTGGAGATGACCTAATATACACAGATGCAATTATCATGGAAAATAGGCAGTCGCATTGGCTGGGCTAAAAAATTTAGCAGTAGGCCGGCCCGTTAACAATGGTGAATGGTCCACGACCAGTCTAGTCATTAGTCAAGTCTATTTTCGATTGTAATTTGACTATAAATTGTGCCTCCGTTGCTCACCCACCTTTCATCGCTCGCAACGTTGAAACTCGTTGTCTCTGTCTCGCCCATCTCCGTTTCCATTTGCGTCTCAGCGGTAAGTCTCCGATTTGTATGGGTTTTTAATTCTCAATCGAACAACTTTATACTTTTCATTTCTAGCTGTGTACATCTGAAATGGATCTAGGGTTTCCTTTCCTATGCTTGTGATTTTTCCTCAGATTCATAAATTTGATTTTCCACATGAATAGTTTTCTGTAATTTTGATATTTCTATCAGTGGGCGTTCTGTTTTTATTTTAAAAATATTTATTCTTTATAATGGGTCTACCTAGTTTTCTGAGAACATAGACTTAAAATTTGGATTCTGATTTATGGAGCTGTATTCATTCCGATGATGTATTTCGTATTTGAAGATTCTATCGTTATCATTGCTGGATTAGGAGAGTATATTATAGGCTCATATTTCTGATTGGTGATAAGGATATGTTCATTGTGGTCTCGAACTTTTTTAGGCTTTGCCCGAATGAGGTGAGGTGAAAGGATTTACATAGGGTGCTTAGATTATGTTGATCCCATGTTTTATGCTGCTTAATACGAGTTTTTGGCCACTGACATGGTATCTTTTTGGTCCAAGATTTTTGTATCATCTCTTTTTGAGCTGGTTTATATGTACCGTGTCAAAATCTCCTGTTTTTCGATATCAATTGTAGTTGCTCCAGGTCCTGTTATGGTCTTCCAATTAACAGCCAGCCATTGCTTTCTAATATCTATATTCAATCGGCATATATCAATTGGTTCTGTTCTGTGTCAATGTTTTTGTTCTGGCGCTCAATTGGTTGTGTTTGGTGGCAATCCTGTAGTTATTTTGGGGACGCTGAGACTCTAAAGAATTTATTTACAATTCAGAATTGGCCGTGCAATATGTTTTGAAGTCACAATATTTTTTTTGGCTATGTATTTGTCTCTTTAGTTTCAGCTTGGATTGTTGTTTCACTTTTGCTATATTCTCTTAGACTATTTTCTTGTAAATAACTATCATCTTATGGAGACAAGTTTAACTAGGTTTTAGTGTTCTAACCCCTCCGCCACTGTCCCACTGTTCCAGGGGGAAAGAAAACTAGGTTTGGGGGTCTCTTGAATTTAGATCCCACATTACTTCATGTCTGAAAATTGAACCCTAGGTTATTTGTGAAGAGTGCATGGGTGATTTGAACCAATTGAAGCATTTTTAGATCTAGGAATTGTTACACATATTGTCTTAACTCGAATTTGTCATCTTTTGCCCAGCAGCTTTTGTGTTTCTCTTTGGTAATATTGCCTCTGAAGCTTGGTTTGAAAATTGTTCATAGATCTAATAACTTTACATGTCCTTTTGACTTGGGCATATTAAAGGCGACATCTCATGGGTAACTTATATTTGTCTTAGTCATCTGTTTCTACTCTCTTGTTCATTTGGTGACCTGTTTATTCGGTTAACTCATTTCTGAAAACTATTTACAGTGAAAAAAACGGCTCTTTCTATGGGAATTTCTTGTTTTTCCTTATTGTGGGACTTTCTGTTCTCAACCATTGCAGTTGAAAATGACGGCAAAGTACATCATAGGATCTATTGTGGGAACCTTTGCTCTTGCTTATGTTTTTGACTATACTATTTCCGACAAGAAGATATTTGGAGGTAATTTTGATGATAAAGTTGCTTGATGAAATTGTTTTACCTTAACAAACTTTTGTGCAATATAACATTTATAACTTCATAACCAGGCAGTACTCCCGGAACCGTTTCAAACAAGGAATGGTGGCAAGAAACAGACAAGAAGTTCCAGGCTTGGCCTCGTACTGCAGGGCCTCCTGTTGTGATGAACCCCATTAGTCGCCAGAACTTCATTGTCAAGTCCAGCTCAGAATAGTGAGTGGTTTTGTGTTGGCCTCATAAGTTAAACTATTGTTAATTTTCATTTTTTGGCCTGGCCTTACTAGCAATGCTAATAAATATGTCAAATGTTATGCTAGATTTGGCTGTTATTACTGTTACTGATTTGGTGAAAGATGTATTAAACCGTCCCGTGCATTCTTTTGACGGAATTCCTTAGTTACTGGTTCTTTAGAATATGAATTAAGAACTTACACTTGGTTCAGGATTGAAAGTATTTTTCCTCAGACAATTATGTATCTGCTTATTATCAAGACTATTATTTTGTTATTAGTTTTGAATTTCAGGCTGGTACCCATTGTGTAAGACTCTCTGATTAGTTTACTTCTTGTGGTCCAAATTGGCAATCCCAGGGGCATTATCTGTTTTTTCTTTTCTAAAACTATATATTTTTATTTACCTTTACCATATTCATTATAGAATCAGTGTTCCATTCATCTGCTGATAAGTTTATTACATTTCGGGGATGAGATTATGGATGAGCTTTTAAATTCATTTTGCAAGAAGCTTGAAGCATTCTCCTCCATCCTTGAATAAAAGGAATCGGTTAACTTGTTTCATTACTTAAACGCATAGCAAATGAGCAGTATTGCAGCTTTCAACTTACCATTTGAAGATTTGAATCTCCTCAGAAATATCATTGTAGCTTTGAGTTAGCAAAATAAATTTTCTTCAATTGTCAATGTAAACCAATGTAAACAAGATGGTTTACTTGATTGGGTTGAAGATTTGATCATTGATACCTCTGCCTGCACAAAATAAACGATGACTTTGAATGCTTTTTTGGCTTTTCAATTTTACCTCCGTATAAATAGAAAAGAGGAGAAGCAAAAAACCCACTTAACTACTTGTTTGTTGAAACCCTTTGGGTTTCCACAAGTTTTCATCCGTCTCCTCCGCTTGTCTTCTTCATGCGAAGAAGACCCAGACCAGCGACACTAGGCAGAGCCACCAGTGGACACCAGGCAGAGCCACCAGTGGACACCAGGCAGAGCCACCAGTCGACACTAGGCAGAGCCACCAGTCGACACCATCACCACTGTTGTACCTCCGCCGCTCCACCCAAGACCATTAACCCACTCGAGTTGTTCTCTTCTCTGAATCGCGCCCTAGATCTCTTCACCCAACTTTTCTCGTTGCATTTTCCTCAGGTACTCTTTATTACTTCTCCTATTTTTCACTTTTCTTTGTTTTTTCGGCTTCTAGATCCATTTATTTCAATCCCACACAGTATTTATTGGATTTCAGAGTCGAGTGGCGATGGTGGTTCAAGCTTGGAGCCCAGAACTTTGGTATGAATTCGATTTCCTAGACTCCTAGCTGAACAAGATTGGTTAGGCTTAGATTAGGATTTCTTCTCTCTGTGTATTCTGGAGAATTTCTGATTGTAATTGTGAATGAATATTATCAATTAGCAGTATTATGCTACACACTAGGTGTTTGTTGAAATATTTGAATGAATTTTTGTATAAATCTAAGATCAGAATATGACTGATCCTTCTCTCTTAGATTTCAATAATGATTGAAAAATGCTTACAATACTAGATTCTCTCACGCACACATCTTATGAGACGGTTATGATTGATGACAATGTAATTGGATTATAAGAAAAGTTTGAGATTGTATAGAGCATATTGGTTGAAGGTTCCTGAGTAGCTATCTTTCTCCTTATTTCTGCATAAAGTTTGATTTATTCATAATTTCCGCATAAAGTTTGCTTTGTTTTAAGTAGAAAATGTTGGATATATTTTCTGGAATTGAAAGTGGCAATTGTTTAAGCATCCCTTAATTTTATTAATGAAGTCATATTTGCTTATATTTTTGGTTTCATCGCTCTGGATGTTGCAAACTTACAATTGAATGAGGCGCTTGTTAATAACTTCAATGCTTTGTCAATATGTGTCCATTATATATGTTTATAGTCATGGAGCTGTCAATTGCATATGAATTTTACTCAGTATATTGCTTCCAATGTACACACTCTAAAAGGATTTCGTGAAGAATCCACAAAACATCAAAATGGAATATTTACTTTGAAAGCTCTCTCCTATGTGATGCTATTGTTACAAAGGTTCATATTTCTTCTCAAATTCTACAATATTTTGAGACTTATTTCTATTTATTGCCTTTCTCTCTCTCGACAATTATTGTTCTTGAGTTTGGAAGATATATGCAATTTTGAGGACTTGAACTGTATAGCACTAACTTCATTTACGTTTACAACTTTGTTTCAGATGCGAATTCAAAACTATCATGAAGAATGGTTTAAATCAGCTAAACCAAAGCTTGGGTTTAATGATGCAATGGTTTTGTTTTAAAGGCCAAACTGCGGAGCTCGTCGTGGTGGATTAGGTACTTTGTTAAACTAGCTTAGAAGAGAATGAAGTAGCCTCAAAGAAGTTTGAACAGGCTGCAATAAAGAAATATTACACACCTGCCTGCCAAGTTTTCCACCTCATAAGTGTTTGAATAGGCTGCAATAAAAAAGTTGGTGCAACAGCTACTGTGTACTCTGCCACGATCTTGGAGTATCTGACGGCATAAGTGTTTGATTGCTTATAGTTGATGGATATTTGTTTAAACAACCCTTGTGTATTGTTCTTGGATAATGTAAAATTGAAGTTAAATTTGTGTTGGCATTTGTTGAAGGAATGGTTGTGTATTGTTCCTGTAAATTGTAAAATTGAAGCTAATTATGTGTTAGTAATTGTTCAAAGAATGATTGTGTATTGTCCTTGGATATTGTTAAATTGAAGTTCAGAGGTGTGTCATCTAACACTTTATGCGTCCTTACTGTCTACATAGGACACGATTTACGTGTCATCGAATACAATATACGCATCAAGGATGTTTATATAGGACACTACTATATACACGTCCATGAATAATTCAAAAACTTTTTCTTTCTTAGCTAGCATCCATGTGAGCAATACAATAAACTTGCTCAACAAGCTCCAATTTAAAAATTAAGAAACTGTCTCATACGTGCAAGGTGATTGGTTGGAGTCACTTCATGGTGTAGGAAACGTAAGGGAAGTATGTGGCAGTATTAAATCAAGTACATTCCATGAGTATTTGATCCTCTCCTCTAATGGTCTGTAAGCAATATATAAGTGGTCTATAATTGTTCATTAACAGGTTTTAAACATGTATATAAGCGGTATATAACCAATAGATAACATGTATATAAGTGGTATCTAGTGGTAGATTCCAAATTAGAAGAAAATTTACCGTCTCCTACGTGTCATTTGAGGTAGGCTTTGCAATGTGATTGGTTGTAGTCACTTCATGGTTTAGGAAACATGAGGGAAGTGCATGGGAGTATGAAATCAAGTACATTCCATGAATATTTGGTAATTTCCTCTAATGGTCTTTAAGAAATATATAAGTGGTCTATAAATGCTCTTTAACAGGTTTTAAACCGGTATATAACCTATATATAACCGATAGATAACATGTATATAAGTGGTATCTAGTGGTAGATTCCAAATGAGAACATAATTTACCATCTCTTATGTGTTATTTGAGGTAGCATTTGCAAGGTGATTGGTTGTAGTCACTTCATGGTGTAGGAAACATAAGAGAAGTGTGTGGGAGTATGAAATCAAGTACGTTCTATGAGTAATTGATCCTCTCCTCTAATGGTCCATCACTCGGTGCTTTCATAGTACAGTGGCATCCAAATCACATGTGTGGTAGATAATCGACATATAACCGGTACATAACCGGTGTATAAGTGGCCTGTAAGCGATATATAAGTGGTCTATAACTGCTCTTTAACATGTTTTAAAATGGTATATAACATGTAGATAACATGTATATAAGTGGTATCTATGTGGTTGATTTCAATTTAAAATTTAAGAAAATATGTAAAATATGTCATTTGGTGTAGGCATAGCAAAGTACGATACTACCAATGCTTATACAAAGGAACACAACACAAACCCCAACTAATCTCCATAAGCACAAACACTTTCTTACTTATTAATTGTTATGTTCCACTTAACTACTGTTTAGTGGTCCTTAGTTACAACTTAGAACATGGTTAGTTACACAACCGTATGTAGTTCCTCATTTTTTGCTTCTCATACAAACATGCTTATAAAAATGAACGCAACACTAAACCACGCTAACATTTGCATAACCAAACACAATTTGTTACTTATTATTTGGATGTGATATATCAATACTAGCATGCAAACTCTGACTCAGCAAGCAAGAGAAAATAAGTTAGCAATCCTGGTAAAGGACTAACATTTCTATTGAGGTTTACTTAATATAGGATATTCTAAGTTGATTAACTTCAATTTAACAATATCTATCATTCTTTTATAATAAAAAAAAATGAGTCTCTCGTAAGAAGAGTTTGTGTCTGCTAGGGTTTGGGAGGTGCCGTTGTTCTTTTCCACGAGTGACTGCGCTGAGTGGGGGTGTTTTTTGCGTGGACTGTTTGGGTTTGTGTCCATTTTTGTCTTCGTTTAGATTTTGTCCTAATTGGTTTCTGCTTGGCGCTGCAAGTGACTTGGGGTTGTTCCTTCCTACTGCTTGACGCACACGGAAATGTTTGAGTACGTCATGGATTTGGATCATTTGGGGCAGCGGTTTGGGACGGGCCTTTGATTATCAGAACGAGAGAGAACCGGGATCTGGGTTGATCTGGATGAGGCCAATGATGTTCCGTTGGGGTTTCAATTTTGTGTGATCGCCGAGGTCCTCACCCACAGGTCCGCGAACCAGGATGCCTTTGTCTCTTTGTTTAGGGGAATGTGGAAGGGGAGGGAGGGGGTTCTCATCAACTCTATCGGTGAGAAACGTTTCCTGGCTCGATTTTCTTATCAGTGTGATGTGTGAAGGGTACTGGATATGCAGCCGTGGTCCTTTGATGAAGGGCTGGTTCTTGTGGAGGAAGGTACGCGATCCAGGAACCCTAGAACGATGCGGTTAGACTAGTGCAACTTTTGGGTTCAGATGCATAATTTTCCAACCCTATGCATGACTGTTAGGGTTGTGGAGAAAATTGGGGGACTACTTGGTTCAGTTCTTGAGGTGGACAAGTAGGGAGGGAGGGAGTGTATCGGTCGCTTTGTTAGGGCCAGAATCAGGATCAATATTCATGAACCTTTGATGCGAGGGGCGAAGGTTAAGTTCCCAGATGTGGATGATACTTGGGTGGGATTCCAATATGAGTTCCTATCGACATATTGTTTGGTTTGTGGGTTGCTTCGCCACATGACCAGGCACTGTGTAGAGGACAGGGGCACGCAACATGGTGCAGTTAGAGAGACGGATAGAGAACTCGCGTTGGCTTTTATAAATTTGGAGGCCACCTCTGACTTGCGTGGGAATGTGCTAAGGAGTGTGGTCCGGCTTGGTCGGAGGGATATTGCTAGAGGTAAAGCACGACGCGGGGATGGTGTGGCGTCTGGCCTTGCTTCTCATATTCAGCGAGAACAAGAGGAGGTTGAGGGCCTTCGGCAGCACCTGGCTGGGGGGGGGGGGGGGGGGGGGGTGATAAGTGGGAATACTAGTGGGTGTGCAGTAGAGAGAGGGGTGACATCCAGTCAGGGTGATGCGGTATAGCATTGTAGTGTTGGCAGAAGCGAGTTGGGCGTGTTGTGGATGAGATAGGAGTGGGGGCTGTGTTTGGTGATGAGGCTGCAGTGGAAAAAGTGGCGAGGAAGGATTATGAGATTCAATGTTCAGACCCGTTTCTTTTAGCACCAATTTTTGACACTTTGAATCCCATTCAGCGTCCCCGTAAACGTGGAAGGAAGCCTAGGACTATTACTATGATTGAGCATGAGGGCATCAGTCATGGAGGGGATAGTGAGGCTAGGGAGGCTTTCAATGGGGGTGACACTATTGGTCGTAGAGTGGCCAAGCGTAGACATGTGGAGTTTGTTGGTTCGTCTTCTCAGGTGGTCGGGACCTCCCTTGATGGGTCTCTTGACCGGATGGGTGATGTTTCCACCTCCCCCCCAGGAGCTGTAGAAACATGCGGAGTCTCTGTTGGAATTGTTAGGGCATCGGTGGTGCCCTGACAGTTCATTCATGACTTGGAGTAGCAAAATAGGCTTCTCCAACCTAGTGTAGTGGTGTTACTGGAGATGAAAAACAAAAGTGTGAGGTTTCGGTATTTGCAAGGACGACTAGGTATGGACTTTATGCAGGCTGTGGAGCCGAGAGGGCTTAGTGGTGGCATTTGTGTTTTCTGGAAATCTACAGGGCTTGTGGAGCTTGTAAAAACTACAGAATTTGTTATTGAAGTGTTGGTAACTGATGAGGATTGTAGGTGTAAATGGCGATTGTTCTGTATTTATGCTAGTACAGATGATGGGAAAAGGGCGAGGCAATGAGACCTTTTGCGTACTAGATTGAGACGGGAATCTGAGTCTTGTTTATTACTGGGGGATTTTAACGATGTCCTTTGTGCTAGTGAGAAAGAGGGTGGGATTACAAGGTCTGCCACTAGTATGAAAAGGTTCCGGTCCTTTGTGGCTGATGGGCAGCTGCTAGACTTGGAATACACGGGACACCCTTTTACATGGCGCAACAAGATGGATAATGGGTTTGTTCAAGCCAGGTTGGACAGGGGGTTTAGTTACGGACTCTTGGGTTAGATGATATCCACACGCAACGATCACTCACATTTTATTATCAGGGTCTGATCACTCAATGTTGGCGGTGGATACTTGTCCTAGTGCTGGGAAACGTCGACCTAGATTTATTTATGATCCCCGGTGGAATAAAGAAGCCCATTGTGAGGAGGTGGTTAAGAGGGATTGGAGCAAACACATGTTGGGCTCTCCTTGTTACCGAGTGAAGGAAAAATTGAAAGCGGTTCGTAAGGGCCTTTTGGTTTGGAGGAAGAAGGGCAACGAGAACGCTTAGGTGGAAATTGATCAGCTGAAGGAGCAATTACGGGACTGTTATCAGGCTGCCGATTATGATGGGCAGCAGGTGTGTTCTCTTGAAGCAGACTTAAAACAAGCAGTGCTTGACAATGAAGTTTATTGGAAGCTGCAGTCCAGGGTTCAATGGTTAAATGAGGGGGATAAGAACTCTAAGTTTTTTCACTCTAAGGATGTCAAGAGAAGGCGGCACAATTAGATCAAGGGTTTGTTTGATGCGAGGGGAGTATGGAGGGACAAGGAGGAGGATCTTGGAGGCATTGTCGTGGAGTTTTTTAAGCATCTTTTTGAATCTTCTCAACCGACGCTTGTGGGTGTGGTTACAGACTAGATCTCTCCATGAGTCACGGTTGAGGACAATGCATCCTTGGTCCGTCCTGTACATCCTAAGGAAGTTAGACAAGCAGTGATGCAGATAAACCCTATGAAGTCCCCAGGTCCGGATGGTTTCACTGCAAGCTTTTATCAATGGCATTGGGGGGTGATTGGGCATGAAGTGATTCATGCAGTGACTTCTTTCTTTGAGATGGGGCAACGTCTGAAAAATGGTTAATTTTACGTATTTGGCTCTAATCCCTAAAGTCTCAAGCCCCCTTAACATTACGCAGATTCGGTCAATTTCTTTAAGTAATTTTCTTTACAAGGTGATTTCAAAAGTGCTTACCAATCGGTTGAAGTGTCTGATGATGAATGTGATTAGCGATTCTCAAATAGCCTTTGTAGTAGGCAGACAAATTACAGATAATGTGTTGGTCATGCATGAGGTGTTGAATACCATTCGTAAGAAGCGGGGCCAGGAAGGGGTGGAGATGATGCTTAAGCTGGATATGGCCAAAGCTTATGATCGAGTGGAATGGGGTTTTCTATTGGTAGTCATGCGGAAGCTAGGGTTCAATAATGTTTTCTATCAATGGGTTATGGAGTGCATTTCTTCAACTTCCTTTAGTGTTCTAATGAATGGGACACCGACCGAGGTCTTCTATCCATCCCGGGGGGTTCGGCAAGGAGACCCACTCTCCCAATTTCTGTTTGTTCTTTGTCCAGAAGGTCTCTCTGTGATCTTAAAAAGGAGGGTGTAAGTGGGGGCTTTGCATGGTATTCCGATGGCACCAGGAGCGTTCAGTTTGACCCATCTATTTTTCACGGATGATTCTATGCTATTCACAAAGGCTACAAGGTCGGATGCTATTGTTATCAAGGAGGCCTTATGTCTATATGAGGTTAGTTCTGGGCAGGTGGTAAATCTCAAGAAGAGTTCTGTCCTCTTTAGTGCAAATTGTCCCATGCAGCTTCATAATCAGATTGTGGCAGCACTCGGAGTTAGGAGAAAAGAGGAATTTGGATAGTATTTGGGTTTAAAAGCTGATTTTGGCTCATCAAAAAGGGCTATTTTTGAGGATATTCGGAATTGAGTGGAGGCTAAAGTGCAAGGATGGTCTGAACAATTTCTGTCCATGGCGGAAAAGGAAGTCTTGGTTAAAGCCATCGCTCTTGCGCTGCCTAATTATGCAATGTCTTATTTCCAAATACCGGTGGGGATTTGCAAGGATGTGGAAAGAATCCTCGCTCGCTACTGGTGGGGCAAGCAACGTATGGAACGCGGCATTCATTGGGCGGCTTGGGACAAAGTCACGATGCCGAAATGTAAGGGTGGGCTTGGCTTTCATGATTTGAGAAGTTTTAACATTGCTATGCTAGCAAAGATTGGGTGGCGTCTAATTACGGACCCCTCTTCTCTGTTGGCTAGGCTTTTGAGAGCCAAATATTACCCCAATGGATCCTTCTTGCAAGCTAAAGACAAGGCCCGGTTCTTCATGGGGGTGGAAAGGCATTTTACAAGGTCAGCGTTTATTGCAGGCTGGTGTCCATTAGAAGGTGGGGGATGGAAAGTCTATTCGGCCTTTGTTGGACCCATGGCTGCCTACTTGTAGGCCGTTTCGGATCAGGTCTGGTGGTTCCAAAGTTCCCGCATGTGTACATGATTTGGTGAATTCCTCCCAGTGCACTTGGAAGGCAGACCTAGTGGATAGCTTGTTTAGGCCAGAGGAAGCAAGAGCAATATTGGCCATTCCTTTGAGCAAGTATGGTTGCAAAGACCGAATGGTTTGGCACTACTCAAAATCTGGCTCTTATAATGTTCATTATGGATATATCTTGGCCTCTGAATTGAGTAGGAATGGAGTGTTCTCAAGGAAGGGTGGTGGTGAATCCAGCACGGCTGGTGCTCATGATTCATTTTGGTAGGGTATTTGGAAGCTAGATGTGCAGAATAAAATTAAGCAATTTATTTGGCGATGTTGTCGAAATTTTTTGGCGGTGCGTCGTAATCTGAAAAGGCACAAAGTCCAGGTTGAAAATATATGCCCCTTGTGTGGTGAAGCGGATGAATATGAATCTCACTTGTTCTTCACCTGTATGTTTTCATAAAAAATTTGGATTGGTGGCAACCTATAGTTGGACATTGCATGTCTAAGGGGTCTGTCCTTTCGGGATTGCTGGGGTCAATTGCGTACTATGTTTCAAACAGTGGATGGTGTAGATGTTGTCCTTCAGACCTTGGCGTTTGGGTGTTGGAGGATTTGGAAGGCTAGGAATTTGATGTGTTTCCAGGAAGAAGTTCAGCCCCCATAGGTGACCATTGGGCTAATGCAGAAGCAGATTGCTGAGTTCAGAGATGCTAAGGCTTCTACAGTGCCTCCAATCAATATGGTGCCTACTGTGGATAGGGTAGGGCCTGGTCGTGGGCTTCAGCAGTGGCAGAAACCAAGGCTGGGTCTGCTCAAGCTCAATTGTGATGGCGCATGGGAGTTGCGACGACAAGGGGCTCCTATGGCTGGGTTATGAGATCGTGGTCTGGAGGTTTTGAGGGTGCAGGTGGTCGTGGTGGGTTCCCATGTGGCTCTGCCCTTCAGGCCGAGGCTTTGGAAATTTCGGGCTGGTTTGGTGGCTTGTTTAGAGGCCGGGCATCAGAAGGTAGTGGTTGAGACGGACTCCTTGCAAATGGTGATGTTGCTCGACTCAAATGCTTGTTATGTATCAGTTGAGAACATTCTACATGATATTCGGGTTCTTCGTAGGTCATTTATTTCCTTGTCTTTTTGTTTTGCCCCTCGGGATTGTAACAAGGCAGCTCATGTCGTGGCTGCTCATGTGAAACTATTGGGAGGGTGCCGTATCTGGTCAACTTTTGAACCAGATTGGCTGTTTAACCTTCTCCCCGAGGATGTTGGCGTTTCTGTTCGGTTATAATTTGCAATAAAGATACTATTCAGGAAATTTTTTTTTTTAACAATATCTAAGGATAATACACAATCAATCTTTGAAGAATTATAAACACATAATTAGCTTCAATTTTACAATTTACAAGAACAATACACAACCATTCTTTCAACATATGCCAACACAAATTTAATTTCAATTTTACATTATCCAAGAACAATACACAAGGGTTGCTTAAAAAAATTTCCATAAACTATAAGCAATAAAACACTTTTGCCGCCAGATACTCCAAGATCGTGGCAAAGTACACATCAAATACTTCAAAAGACGGTGAATTCGACCAACTGGGAACTGAAGGGAAAATATGGATTCAAGTATTAGCGACAGGAGAGAAATGGCAAGAAACTGGATTGCCCCAATTCCAACCTTCTATATATAAAGACCAAAACTTTGAGTTCTTTTAACTATTTGTTATCTTCAAGGTAAGGTCAACTATTTTCAGACTAGAAAGTTGTAGCTATAATGAATTTACTCAATTTAGTGATCAGATCCTACTCACTCTAGCTTCAACAGCCCAAACCCTAAACACATTTTACAAAATCAAACCAAACTGGTCATATGAAGTTAAGAACAAGACTGTGAAACCCTAAGCACATTTTACAAAATCAAATCAAACTGGTCATGACAAAAGAATCGAAAATTGTGAGAAATCCTCTACCAAAAGGAAAACAACTCTCACAACAAACACATATCAGTACCGATGACATTAGGGGGTCCTATTCCTATCCATATAGGACTGACACAATGGTGAACAAATTTAACTGATAAAAAACAAGATACAGAGCCTAAAATCCAAAACAAGCTCTACAGTCCTTCACCATGGCCTGACTATGAAAAGCAAACAACAGAACCAGATTAAGAAAAGTGCAAAATAGGATTTATCACATGGACATCAATCAATGGACCCTCTGAACTTTTACGATTTATCACAAAAAGTCATGGTATCAAAAACTTTTCTCTGCCAACTTGAAATGATCTGCATGAGATTAACTCTTTCAGTAAGTAGGATGGATCAAAGGAAAAAGTCTATCCATAACCATCAATTTCTGGACAATAGTTTTAGACTATTTACCAACAATTACCAAGATAACCTAATTCAGGAGCAGATAGATATTCTAAGACTTTGGGTTTCTGCAAGCATTTCTTGTGTATCAATAAAATAAAGAAAAAGTATTAACTAGTTCTTGAGAGACCCGTAGAGTTTGTTATCACCTTCAATTGGATTTCAAGGGAAATTTAAAGAACAAATTCTAGTAATTGTAATCGACGGGGAGGAGAGAATAGAGAGAGAAGAAAAGTAGTTAAATGGGTTTTTGACTTCTCCTATTTTCTATTTATACTATGGGCTAAAAGTGCAAATACCTAAATTTCATTTCTTCTTTTAGGTTAGATTTTGGAAAAGAATGATTGATGGGTTTTTTTGGGGGAAAGGGGGGATTCTTGACAATTCCAACAAAAAAAAAAGAAATCCAACCAGAAGTGACTAGACAGAATTTGGGCGCACTTTCTGGTCTTTGCCCTTTTAATTTATTGGCTTAACAAAAAAAAAAATCCAACCATGAGTGACTAAGCAGATTATGTTATTTTTAAGGCATGTTTACTTACTAGTAATGAAAATAAAATCAAAGGTAATGATTCTCATTACTTACTTCTCCTACGTTTACTTGCAACTAGGTAATCATTACTCATTCAAAATAGGTAATCACATTAACCATTTTGAGGTAATCTCATTAACTAGGGGAGGGGTGTTAATGATTCTCATTACTCTTTTTCATTATGTTAATTTACTAAAGTAACCTACAATTCTACAATAATTTCAAATATCCCAAGCCAATATTAAAAAAAAAACTAAAAACATAGGTTACATGTATTAATTACAATAATTCTAACTAGTAATGATGTTCTAATGTGAATAAATCCTCATTTTCCGAGCCAACTCCTTCAACAACTAAAAACATGATTTACAATATTTATTAATGAATTATATGTTGCTAAAAAAAACAATTGACCATATTTTCTCATATTTTATAAGTGAATAATCACAACAAGATATATTACATTTTGAATTTGTTATTAATTGGTTATTTAAGGCTTAACCTCGATCTTAAAAAAAACCCAAAATAAAGAAAATATAATATATATATATATATGTGTAAGGATATTTTAGTAATCAAGTTAGTTTTATTCGGATTCATATGAGTTTGTAAACAAAAACAATGAAAATCAAGCACATTAATGTTTTAATTTTATATAGTTAGTAAACAACTCAATGTGAATGATTGCCCACTTCTCCGATTACCCATTTATATGATTGTCTATTTCTCTCATTGCTCACTATTCCCATTCCTGATAAGTAAACGTGCCATTAATGTTATTCACTTTAGATCGTCTTTGCCATCTTTGATGTCAGATAGTGATTCTTCCTTTGTGGGAGCCGTGATTGAGGACACCACGAGTGTCCTAACTCCTAAGTCTGATCATTGGAGGTTATTTTAACTAGGTACACCGCCAAGCTAAATGTGTGAAAGGGTTCATATTGCTGGTTTGGGAGGTAATAAACATGAACGTTTGCTACTCAGTTGTTACTAATATATAGGCCTTTTAGTCGAAATGCACCCAAAACTGCAACTTTAATCTTACTTTGCACCCAAAATGCTTATTTGTCTCACTTATCACCAAAAACCCACTCTCCATACAAACATTTGCACCAATTCCGTTAACTCCGTCCCAATAGTCATCAGTATCAGGGGCAATTTTGTCATTTCAAGCCACTAGGTTATGAATGGGGCATTAAATACACATGATGTGGCAAATTGGGAGGGGCATGCAAAATTTGAGAAGAGTTATGAATCGTTTCAAATTTTGTTCATGCCCATCCCAATTTGCCTCATAATGTGTATTTAGTGCCCTATTCATAACTTCGTGGCTTGAGATGATTAAGTTGCCCCTGATATTGACGAATATTGGATGGAGTTAACGAAATTGGTGCAAAATTTTTTGAATGGAAGGTGGATTTTGGATAGTAAGTGAGACAAATGAGCGCTATGAGTGCAAAGTGAGATTAACGTTGCAGTTTTTGATGCATTTCGACTAAAAAGTCTAATATATATAATCCCACTTGATTTTTTCATTAAACAAATAATTTCTCTCTCGTGGTCCCCGTAGAAAAGCTTTTATATTTATATATTATATATAAAGCTGAATCACATGAAAATTATTTAAACATTTAGTTAAACAAATACTCTATAATCATAAATCTAGAAGATGGATATTATATTAATTTTTTAATGAATAGTATAAAGTTATATTTTACCATGCTAAAATTTAGTTATTAAAAAATTAATTTTTTAATAAAGCCATATTTTATCATCTTCAGCATGGCTTGCCCTTTATGAAAAGAACTAAATTTTAAAATTTAGGAATGCCTTTAAGATACTTGTTGGAGATGAGTTTTGACTCTTTAAACTACTTCTAGAGATGATCTTATATCTAAATCTGTGTACCAAGAAATTTAAATTATACAGAGAGACAATTAAGTTGTGCCTCAAGTCGATAAGGTATATTACACATTATTGAATGAAAAGAAATTACAGAAGTAGTTTAGCCTTGTTGCTTCTTGATTTATTGTGTTTGAAACACGACTTCTTGAAGCTAGCTGGATCATGACAATGCTGTTAATGTTAGCTTGGGAGGATTGAGCAAGCAAATGTCCAGTAATTTATCAATGGAAGTGTAGTTGTAATCAGGATACAATTGTGAGGTCTCCACGTCATTTTCTGTGAGTTCAATGTTTGTTTGATCCCCTTTGACGAATATGCTATAAAGAATTGAGGCACGTACATTATCCGGGGCAGGGAGGGCTGCATATATATCCAACCGCAAACAAGCAAACAAACAAAAAAATAAACGAACATATTAACAAAAAAAGGTGGTAGTGATTCGGTGTGCATCCATCTAATGGGGTCGTCATCCGATATTGTAGATTTGGATGTTAATTTTAAAAACCGATTTCTACACTGTTAAATGACGACTCAATCATATAAGTTTATTCACCGAATCATTACTCGCAAAGAAGGGGCTATGCATATACTATATATACTTTATATTTCTTACTTTGAGAGGCATTGAGAATTTGTTCTTCTGGGACATGGATCTTGTTAAGAGTGTGTCCTGTCTTTTTCTCCCAGCAATGAATCAAATCCAACTGAGACACAGTGTTACCTTGAGGCCTGCAAATCAACACCTTATTGGCTGCCCTGCCATCTGTTGCTGCTTTTATTGTGTAGGTAGCCACATCTTTCTCATAATTCAACACAGCTGCAATGCAATGCACATTATCCAAACCAAGTTATAAAGCAATATATCTCATCGTACTATAATTTTGATTTATTGAATAATTTATATATATATATTATAATGCGATATAAACTAACTGGAAGCCTAATGAATGTAGATATATTATGGATAATACTAGCGTGCGTCCCACTTCTGAGATTATCTTCTTGTACCATACTTTCAATTTATCGAATAACTTTTATTCATGGATCATAATCGAAACCATTCAACTCCCAAATCATCATTTTAAGATCATTTATATAAAAAATCAACCAAATTGAAAATCATTTAACCATTCATATGTATAAACAATAAAAAAGATCACTTAGTCAAATATATATGAATGACTAAACGACTTCCAATGTTGTTTATTTTCTTAAGAGATCATAAAATGATGATTTATGAGTTGAACGGTTCCGATCATGATATATGTATAAGGATTATTCGATAAATCTAAAGAGTAGTACGATGAGAAACACGCCGAAGATAGGATGCAAGCATTAAATAATAATAAAAAGTTCGAAATAATCATTAGCTTGTAATATATACCCTTGGCTTCACCAGTGCCATAAACAACCACTTCTTTGCGGTTTTCACTAGGATGAAGCAAAATGTCAACAAAATATGCACCAAATGAGTTTGCAGTGACATAAGTGAATGGAATTCCTGCTTCTTCAATAGCCCTTCTGATCTTCCTCCTATTCTCATGTATAGCCTCGAAAGGCGGCAGCGGCGTTGTTCTTTCTGCGTCGTTTCCAAACTCTGCCGGGATAAACCTCTGAGTGTAACAAATATTAATTACGTCGCATTAATAGTAGAATTCAATATTCATTGCCACACATATCGATGCTTAAGTTGTAAGATTGTGAATTTGAACCAACACATTTAAGTAAAAAATGTTTGATTATACATGATCAATCGTTCAAATTCACAGTTTGATCAGCGCTAGGATAATTTCTCATATTACAACATCTCTCACCTTTATATTGCCAGCATCTGTGATGGCTTTGATAATTTTGAGTTGTTCAAGGAGTTGAGGAATAGGCAAAGTTGATACTACAATGTCAACTTTTTGAAGTGCCCGAACTAGCTTGTCATGCTCATCCAGTTCACCCTGTACATGAAAAATTAGCATCAGATCAGCATATATATGGTTTTAATTGGTCGGTTTGAATTTGATATGAAGACATAAGGGAAAACAGTTGCCAGCGTCCCTGAATTTTACAATAATTTTAGCTATCGCCCATGAACATTATTATTAATAGCAAACGTCCCTGAATTATGTCTAAATGTACAAGGACAGTCAGCCAGTAATTCCTTTAAATTTCTCAACGATTTCCGTTAAGAATAAGGGTAAAGTTGTCCAAAAATTAATAGAATGATGCCTTCGTACGTTTAGATCGACATAGTTAAGGGACATATGCTACTAATAATAAAATTCATGAACGATAGCTAAAATTAATGTAAAACTCAGGAACGATGATAACTATTTTCCCTAATATTGAATTGATTGCTTCGAATATTCCAATTTATGTATGTTAGATTTGAATAATAAAAATAATGAAAATTTTTGAAATGAAAAGATTGAGGATCGAATATTGCTTCTAATCTAGTCATTTCAAATATATTCAACTTTGTATTTTCTAATTTTAGTAGCAAATTCAGAAAGTAACTAAAGAATAAAAAGGTTGAGGATGAGTAATAATTAATTTACTTGGAAGATGGTAAGTCCCATGGCTTCAAATTCTTTGAGCAGCTCAATCTTGGAAGAGTGGGTGTTGGGTTTGATAGGGCGGGCATAGGCAAAGGTTGGATGGCCCAAAGAAAGGCTTGCCTTCACCATGTATTGCCCAAGATACCCAGTGCCTCCAACGATCAGTATCTTGCTCATCTTCTCACAACCCAATGAAGCCATGGCTGCTAGCCTGCTGCTGCTTCTTCTTGCCTTCTAATTGCCTCCTTCCTCAATTGTCAAGTCAACAAATAAACCAATTAATTAATAAAAAGTCTCCTCTTCTCTTCTCCTCGTGCTTGATTGCAAATATAGTGGCCGACCATTGCTTAAAAAGTACACCATGGTTAAAAAGTACACCATGTGAGGAGAAGTCTTGTGTCCGTCCGCCTAATCAACTCAGTGGTTTGGTCATCTAATCAGGAGCGAGCTCCGTCAAATCGGAACACAGTCAGCAACCAATCAGCAAAAAAAAAAAAAAAAAGAGAAGATAAATGAAGGTGGACCAAAATGTTTCCACTAAGAAAAGAAGACAATGATGGCTACCACTCTCTTATATAAGTAGCAAAGAGGATTCAATACTCTCCTATGATTTTCTCTCTCCACATCACTCCATCAACTCTTCTCCACAAGTCCTCTTCCTCTTCCTTTTCTTCTGAGAAAAAAAACTCAGACTCCAACTCCAAGTCAGAGAAAACACTCTGTCTTGCTTCTTTTACTACTACTACTGTAAATTAATCTTCTTTCTTTAGATCCTTAGGTGCTCATGAGTTGAGCAATTTGTAAAATATTGTTTAAAAAGTACACTATCCTTAGGTTGACTGCATATATAGTTGCTGACCATTGCTTAAAAAGTACACTATGTGATGAGAAGTCTTGTGTCCCCCCGTCTTATCAACTCAGTGGTCTGGCCGTCCAATTAGAAGCTCTGCCAGCTAGAACACAATCAGCAAAAAAAAAAAAAAATAAAGATAATGAAGGTGGACCAAAATGTTTCCACTAAGAAAAGAAGACAATGATGGCTACCACTCTCTCATCTTATATAAGTAGCGAAGATGATCCAACACTCTCTTGAAATATTTATGCCTCTTTCTCGTTTAGATTGTTTAGATGATATTAAATACTCTAAACAAAAAATCAAAAAATGGAAAAAACAATTAAAAGGTAATAATAACTTACTAAAAATTTGTAAGTCTATTAATATGGAGTCAAATAATATAGAAAATATAAAAGAAAGGTGTGAAGAAGCTATTGGGCAAGCAGAGTGTATTATAGATCGTAGACAAAGTTATTTAGATCTTATCTCTCGAGCTTAATTACTTAGCTTGCTTTCTATTTTATTCTGTGTAATTTTTATTTGTTGGGAAAGAATATCCATACGCTATTAAGGTTTCAAAGCCCATACGTATCCCTGTTTGAACCTCGTAGCCGTTGTGTGCGTGGAGGTGTTTTTAGGATCAACTGGTAAGTCCAAAATTTAGAAGGAATAAATCACCTAGGAGATAACAAAATTCCTAGGTTATTTTATGGATCAGAAGATGTCGCAGTTTTTAACCCAGAAAAGGCTGAATCTTCACTTAAATCTGAAGTCATAAAAAATTTTAACACAGAAAAAGTAGAGTCTTCATATAATTATGAAGAGTATAAAAACATACTTGACATACTGGACTACAGGAAAACTCTCTATGAAGATCCTCAATTAACAGTTGAGGAAATAAATAAAATTCTAGAAAATATTCGAGTAACTTCACTCGAATATAAATCACTTTTATCTCATTTTGGCTATGAGATAAATGTTGTTTCTGAAGAAGAAACTTCAGAAGAATCATCAGATCATGGTGATGAGTCAGAATCGGATCTAGAAGAACTAGATTTAGAAGGATTAAACCTTAATGGAAAAGGTAAAAGAAAAGTTGAAGAACCGTTAAGAGAATTTAGAAACAAAGAAGAATTCGAAGGATACTTGAGAAACACTCAAGATGAAGAATTCATAAAAGTAAAGGATGAAAGAGGAGAAACTTCTAATCCAACCCCATCCTATACTAGGAGAGATGACATGAATAAACAAGTCATAGCTCAAAATGGAACTTATTTGGATCTAACAAATATATCCTTTAAATATCAAGAAAAAAACAATTGATGATTGGGCACAATCCCTGTCCCTCATCGTATTATATTATAAAGATACTTGGACTAAGGAAAATTTTCTAGATTATATTGCAGCTTCTCTACAAGGTGATGTTTTGCAATGGTTAAAATATTGGGAACAGTCCGACGAAGGGAAAAACCAAAAATCTGGTTATTACAAAATTTTCAGTTTAAAGAAGATATACTGAAAAGCTTCGCACAAATAATTAAAGACCATTTTGTGGAACAACCGGAGAAACCATAATCCGGAAAGATGCAAATTTTATACTCTCTAAACTAGAGTTGTGTAATATTTGTCTTTTTGAAGATTACACCAAAGTCTTCAAAAAAATACTATTTTATGTTAGAACCTTCAACCATCAGACATTGGTTAGATCAGTTCTTTCATAAAGTACCTTCGCCATGGGATGAACTAGCAATAAAAGGTTATCCTGATTGGTTAAGAAAAGCCAATAAAACCGATACTTTAGGATTTAGAATAAACTATGTCCTAAGATTAATAACTGAGCACTGCTTATCTTTAAAAGTAAAGAAGCAGGTTAAAAATCAAAATAAAAATGTAGGCAAAAAATGTTGTGACAAAATTTTAAAAGAAAACTGGAAAATAGGTTGTCACACACCGAAAAAATCTTTTAAAAAGAAAAGGTTTGAATGGAAACCTATGGAAAAACAATCTAGGTTTTCAAAACATAAAAAATATGTAAGAAAGAAAAGTAATAAAAAGTTCACTTCTTCAAAAAATTTTAAGAAAAAATGCAGATGTTGTATTTGTAATGAAGAATGACACATAGCACCTGAATGCCCCAAAAAGGAAAAAAGTGCTAAAAGGATGATCAAAGCTCTTGAAGAACTTGAGTTAGAAATTCTATTCGGAGAAGAAATCTCTGATATAGAAGATATCCTTTATGAAGTTACAAGTGAAGAAGAAAGTTCAGATGAAGATGAACAAATCTTCATGAACGAAATACAAAATTTTGCTGTACAACAAAGTACAGAAGAAGAAAATGAAAATATAACTTTAAGAGATGTAATAGGAGAAAGCGTATCCTATTCCGAAGAACAAATTGAAGCCTTAGGAGAAGAAATCTCTGATATAGAAGATATCCTTTATGAAGTTACAAGTGAAGAAGAAAGTTCAGATGAAGATGAACAAATCTTCATGAACGAAATACAAACTTTTGCTGTACAACAAAGTACAGAAGAAGAAAATGAAAATATAACTTTAAGAGATGTACTAGGAGAAAGCGTATTCTATTCCGAAGAAAAAATTGAAGCCTTAGAAAAAAACTAAGCAATTAATTAAAAAAGATGACATTTATAAACTATCAAAGTTTAGAATGTTTTCGGCAAGAGTCTTTGAACAATTTAGCAGTAACAACACTGCTAAATGTACTGAAGAAGGAACAACGGAAATACCCCTGTTCAGCAAAGAAAAAATAAAAAAATGGAAGAAAAAATATCTTGAGATTAAATATGTTCATATGGGATTAATCCAAATCTCTGTAACAACTTTATTTAGACAAGGATTGGACACACCAATACTTGCTGTAGTCTTTGACAATAGACTGAGTAATCCACTTCAGGCTATCATTGGAGGAATACAATCCAATTTGGTAAATGGAGTTGTTTGGTTTAATGTAAAGCCAAATTATTTCGTTTCCATCACTAATGAAAATATAGAAAATTCAGTAAAAATTAAGATTCAACTTAAAAATCTAAGTATGAATCAGCAATCACAGGATTTGTCAATTAAGTGGAGAACAATCCATGAATTAACAAAATTCCCTCAAACTTCTATGAAAGAAATAAATAAAAACATTATAGAAGTTTTTGAGCCAAAACCTTATGAAGCTGAAATCTGGCCAATGTTAATAAACTGGAGAGATTTGGAGATACCTGAACCATGGTTATTTACAAATCTTGTGGGAGAAACTAGTAAAAAACCTAGTGTCTTGGAAGTGCAAGTTTCAGGAAATAATATTTACTTTAGAGATAAACGATCTCAAAGTAAAAAAGTATTTGGTTCCCAATCTGAACCCCAATGGGAACAATATTCTCAGCAGATAGCTGTTGATTCAAATTTAAGCAATATAAAAGGAACAACTATAGCACTAAAAAATGTGCAAGTTCCAATTCTCCCAGGAACAAGTTCCTTAAAAATTAGAGAACCTAGCCATTCAAAAGATGAGATAAAACCAGTTTATCTCTATCATCTTAAAGTTGGTCAAGAATAAATCATCTTCTCACCACATCATGGTAAAAAACGATTTACCTATGTGTTAGGCACACTTAATTTTGCAGGCTATTAACCATATATCAGTCTTTGTACTTTGATTGACACAGGAGCAACAACATGCTCTTGTCAACCAAATGCAATTCCTGCAGAAAAATGGATTCCAATGAAGAATCCAATACAGGTTACTGGAATTCATGGAAATTGTTCAATAATTCAGTATAAGGCTAAAAAAGTAGCAATTTGGTTAAATGATAACAAATTCATTATACCCAAAATCTTATGTTTTCCAAATATGCATGGAGATTTTATTCATGGGAATAATTTTCTCTCTACATATTTTCCCATGATTGTCAATCATGATTCCGTTTCTCTCACTCTAAACAAAGAGTTTGTTGAAATTCCACTGCTCCAACAACATAAATATTGGTGTAGTTCAGGGTTTGCGCCAGTCCAGCGTGGTGACCCTATACAACAACAACAACAACAACAAATGGAAGAACATTTCCAGTTAGACACACATCACTGGATCTATAAAATTCTTGAAGAAAACTTTAGTGAAAACCCATTAAAGTTATGGTCTAGAAGTCCTAGATATCGTTCTCTTAAACTAAGAGACCCAAACGTGATAATTCGAGTCAAGCCAATGATTTACACTTGAATGGACATTAATGAATTTGATGTTCAAATAAAAGAACTTCTAGAGAAAAAACTCATAGAAGAAACTCTTAGTCCTCATTCGAGCCCTGCATTTATGGTAAGAAACCATGCAGAGATAAAAAGAGGAAAATATTGAATGGTCATAAACTATAAAAGGTTGAACGAACAACTAGAGTTTGATGGCTATTTCATCCCTAGAAAAGATTCCTTAGTTAACCAAACTTAGGGTGCTAAAATATTTAGCAAATTTGACTATAAGTCAAGTTTTTTGCAAATCAAATTAACTGAGGGGTCAAAAGTTTTAACTGCTTTCAGTACACCTAGCAACCATTACCAATGGACCGCTATGCCTTTTGGCCTAAACATAGCGCCACAGATATATCAACATTGGATGGAAAAAATCTTTAGAGATTATAAAGATTTTTGTGTTGTCTATATAGATGATATTCTTTTATTCTCTAAAACTAAAGAGGATCATAAGCGTCATCTACAAATACTTTGTAAAACATTCCAAAATCATGGAATAATTCTATCCCTTGAAAAATAGAGGTAGAAAATGAATCAATAGATTTTCTAGGAATAACCCTAGATTATTTAGTGATAAAACTTCAAGAACACATAATCTCTAAAATAAGAGATTTTCCAGAAGAATTAAAAGACAAGAAACAATTTCAAAGCTTTTTGGGAGTCCTAAATTATGGAAGAAGTTTTATTAAAAACTTACCCCAAAAAGAAGTTCCTCTTTTAGAAAAACTAAAAAAGGATCAACAATTTATCTGGACACACAAAGATTCAGAAATAATAAGATGTATTAAAAAGAATCTAAAACAGATTCCCCAAGTTTATTTTCCTAAAACCGGAGATAAACTCATTTTAGAAACAGATGCCTCATATTTATGCTGGGGATGTGTTCTTAAAGCCATTCCAAAAGAAATGAGAGAGATATACCATTAAAAGAAAATGATATTAAACCTTTAAAGGCCACAATACCCAAAAAACTTCAAAAAAAAGAATTGATTTGTGGTTATAATTCAGGAAAATTTAAACCAAATGAGGTAAAATACATTACATTTGAAAAAGAACTTTTGGCCATTAAACTAGCCATAAAAAGATTTCATAATTATTTGGCACAATAAGTTTTTATTCTTAGAACTGATAACCAAGCAGTTCGAGATTTTTTAATTAACAAAAGAGCCATAACAGATGGATGACGTTTAAAATGGCATCATGTTATTTCCCAATATACTTTTGAAGTTGAATATTTGAAGGGAACTAATAATATTCTTGCAGATTTTCTTAGTCGAGAAGATCACTACAATCAGTGATTTACTTTGCAGGAAATGGTTAAGGGTAAAACGCCATGGAAAACTGTTGTTAGGAAAAACCTTCCACAACAGAAAATATATGTTGTATACCAGGGGTTCCAACCAGATCTATAAAAACTAGTCAACTTGCCATGCATGCTCAGATAAACAAATATCGTGGAGCATGCTATGAAAGCTTTAACAGTATGGAGGCGGCAACCAACGCCTTCAACAAACATATTGCCAAACAAATGGCAGAAGAATCCAATTCAGAGGTAAAAAGCTTCTTTAATCCTGGATTAGAAGAAAATCTTTATGAGGAAATTAATGGAATATGGAAAACCCATATCCAGAAAGAAAATAAAGGTTTTCGAAAACACATGACGCAATTGTCATTTAAACTAGTTGAAAAAACAACTATGTTTGAAAACATCATAATTGAGAAAGAAATTTCTTCAGTTAAAAATGAAAATGTTTTGCTAAAGAATCTCTGCTTCCAAATCATTAAACATAATTGGAATGAGGATTTTAATTTTGAAAAAATAAATAATTTTCTTCAAATGACCGAGATCCTTGAAAATAGTTATTTTGATCTGGTCTTTAAGAAAATTAAAATAATTTGTATCTTTGAAAAGGCAAAGACAATTTTACCTGGTCACGTCTTTGACAACATAAACTCAAAGATTGCTGATCATTAAGAAAAAATCATGGATTTATACTCTCGAAACCACGAGAATATAAACTTGAACGATAGTTTTCCCAAAACTTTCTTTTGTTCTAAACAGTGAACAATGGGAAATTATTGAAATCATTGAATGGGGAATTGCTAACAAGGTAGTTTTCCAAAACTTTAATTTTCAGGATCTCAAAAATTTTCCATGTTTTATTAAAGCAATGGTTTATGGCGTGGTAAACAATTTTTCTTGGAATAAGTATTTAACTTTCTCTATATCCAGTACCATAGGATGGAGAGAAAGAGAAAATTTTTATCAGCCTTATCAAATCTGGTTGTTAACCCAAACAATCGACAAAGACGTTCCAAATGAACCACTTTCTAGAACCAAACAAATTGATGCATGCCTCAATCCCATAACAAAATGGATTGACAGTCTAATCCACATTTCAGACGTTGCAAGACAATTTTTAAATGTCGTCAATCTGGTAGTCAATCTGGTAAAAGCCACAGATGGACGAAGAGTTTTCTTGACAAATCTCTCAACAAACTTTAATTTCTCTGAAACACAGAAAATTGAAGCTATGGATTTGATCAAAAAATTTGCCAACCAAAGATGTTCTCTTGACTTCCCAATGGAACTAGAAATGGCTGCAGAAGAACGGGAAATACATAGATTAAATGACAATCTAATGACTATTAGTTCAGATAATAAAGACGAAGTTGAATATGTCAATCTTAACAATATGTTAGAAGCGTAGTTGGCTCGGAACTTATCAAAACAGATAAGTTTCACAAATAATTGATGATGAATATTTATAAAAAAGTTACCTAAAAGAAAAGATGATGGTAAGGTTGAAAAATACAACCCACCAAAGATAATGAATGTTAAACTCTTGTTTCATAATAATGTCCAAAACCGGACAAAAGAGCTAAAACCAGAAGACTAAGTGGGAAAATAACTCAGATGATGATTTGGCAACGACTGCCGCACCCAAGACCTTCCTCCATGTGAGGCATGCCACTGTCTTCTAATGGGGACAATTCTAATAGGTTGCATTTTCATTAAAAATGTGCCATGTGTCTATTTATCTAACTATAATTAATTTCTTAACTAATAAAATTAAAGAAGAGAGAAATGATAATTTAAAATAATAAAAAATTAAATTTATGAATCCCAACCCAACCAGTTGGTCTTCTTTATCAATCTGTTAGGCATATAAACTCCATCTCCATGGTATCTTTAGAACTATTTCAAAAAATTATAAAAAGATGAGATCGCATCACCTACTTTACTGTATGTTGTTAGGTCTCAAAGGTGCTGCTGCATACAAATGTCCCAATTTTGAAGAGTTGCAGCAGCCAATCCATGCATATATCTGCTTGGGAAGGCACATGTTTTGGAAAGGGAGGGTGGGAGCACATAAGCAAGTGCCTGGGCTTTATGTTGGTTAAGATGAACCATTAGTATTAAGACTTTTTACTTCAAATGCCTATTGAACTTACCATCTAATCTTAGAATTCCCTTTGAATTCGGTTTTGTTTCAAAATATCCCTTGAACAAGAATTCCGTCAGTAAAGTTACTTCATTCCGTCAGCAAATTTATCTAATTCTATCATACCATTTTAACTGACGTTATTTTATACTCACAAGTCTTTCAAACCTTATCATCTGTCCTTCTAATCAACTACACTTAGTACTAACCATTATTGATTATTTATAATTTAAAGAGGAAAGAGAAAAATATTAAAATAATAAAAAAACAGAATAAAACAAATCACAGAGTTCGAGTTCGTCTTCAGCCCCAAACCGAAGCCATGGCAGCAGCCCAGCAACTCCATGGTTTCTTCAAAAATAAAAATAAAATCTTTGGTTATCACAAGTTCTTTCTTTGGGCTAAAACAATTCCGGGTTTTCAACACTGTGCCGAAAACTATCACATTTTAGATTGAGATTTTGAGAAGTATCAAGCAAGATACTATGTTGTGGAATTTCTCACACAAAGTCAGAGATTCTATCATGATATTGGGCCCAGAATCTTCTTGCTAATTTTTAGAGTTTACAATAGAGCTAATTTTCCTGTTGACGCCATGCGAGCTTTTAATGGGAATGGTTGAATTTGGAATTAAGCTGAGTGTTCATGATTTTGATAAGCTTCTCTAATTTTCGATACCTACATGAGAATCGACTTGAATCCCAAAATTTTCGATGTAAGAATGAAGCCATGAACCTGACTCAAGAGCTCCAAGCTGCCCATAAGCAGAGTGTAAAAGCAATAGAGTCAATTCGGGTGGTGGCGGAGACCGTGGCGGAGGAGAAAAACATCAAAATCGGGTCGTGGTGGAGACGGCGGCGGAGGAGAACGGCGTGGGTTTGGTGTGCACATATATTGATCCCGGACACATTCTTCTAACACCAAGCTTCTGTATTTCCGATCACCAAATTAACCGATGGGGGAGGAAAACTTGTGAAAACCAAAGATTTTATTTTTATTTTTGAAGAAACCATGGAGCTGCTGGGCTGCTGCCATGGCTTCGGTTTGGGGAAGAAGATGAACTCGAACTCGGTGATTTGTTTTATTCTTCTTTTTATTATTTTAATCTTTTTCTCTTTGCTCTTTAAATTATAAATAATTAATAATGGTTAGTACTAACTATATTTGATTAGAAGGACATATGGCAAGGTTTGATGGATTGGTGAGCAGAAAATAACGTCAGTTAAAATGGTGTGACGTAATGGGATAACCTTGTGGACGGAATCCTTGTTCAAGGGGTATTTTGAGACAAAACTGAGTTCGAGGGGGATTCTGAGACTAGATGGCAAGTTCAAGGGGCATTTGAAGTAAAAATCCTAGTACTAATTAAGGAATTCATGAGTCGGTACATAGGAGAAGGGCTAGTGTGGAAACCCAACCCATGAAGGTTTTTTTACCTTAAATGCAGCATGAATTCGCGGAAACCCAAGCACTCTCTCTTTAAGATGGAGCATTACTATTAATTTAAAGGATAAAATACATAAAAGTACCCAAACTATAGGGGCCATTTCAAGTTCATACCCGAATTATGAAAAGTTTCATCTAGGTATCTAAATTATCAAAACACAACATCTAGGTACTCACCGTTATTAATCTATTAAGTGTCTCAGTGGCATTTGTGGGGTCTTTTTTTATGTTGACATGGCGCCATGTTGACAAAAAAAAAAATATTAAAAGTAATTAATAAAATTTTAAAATAAATAAACAAAAACAATTAAAAAAAACAAAACCAAAATCAAAACCCTCCGTCCCCATCACCGAGAACGATGACCCAATTCCTCCTCATTCGTCTTCTTCGTCCTCTTCGTTCTTCTCCCACTAAGAGAGAGACAGAACCCATCACAATCACATATGGGTAGTAGCAATTTCTCTTGAAATGAGCCACCAGATTAGTTAAAAGCACACTATAAGGAGCCCAAATGAAATCCAATTTCATCCTAATCTCACCCACCACAATCTAATTAAGGCTTATTACTTGATATGCACCTAGAACAAGTCACCGAATTTTAAAATGCACCCAAAACTTAAATTTGCCTCAGTTTGCACCCAGAACAGGCATTCCGTTACCTCCGTTGCACCATCCGTCAATCTCTGTTACTAACGCCGTTAAAAGTGCTGATGTGGCAGTAATATTACAAAATTTGTAGGGGCAATTAAGACATTTTTTATATTTTATTAAATTATATATTAAAATTCTTTTTAAAAAATTAAAACTAATTTTATTTACCCTTCCCCTTCCCCTTCCCAACCCACCCGATCCTCGTCTCCCTCTCTCCCTCTACTGGACCTCCCTCCACCGCCCACCCACTCACCGCCCACCCCTTTCTTCCTTCGTGGAAGCTCTGGGACAAATTCAACGGAACCCTTCTTAAGTACACCTAATGGGACAGTAAAAAGAACCAAGTCCCCACGAAACTCCTGCCCATTTGCATAAACCAAAACCCCATCAGAACCATATATCCCTCTCGAACACATCTCCTTCTCTGAGAAAGAGGCAAAAAACAGAAAACCACCACACACCCATCACCTCTATCCGATCGTTGGTCACCGATCACCCTCACCATCTTCCACCCAAACCCTTGAATCATAGATCACCCAAATTCTTAAAACACTCATCTCTCTCCCTCACTTCGCACACCTCTCTTTCTCTCTCGACTTTCCCTCGCTCTCATCTTCTTCCACCAACACGGAGAAAGCACAGCAGCTCTAGTCACCAAGGCATCGAGCCATTTGCTAAAAGAAAATGACGATGAACCCTGCCCTTCACCCTCATCTCCTATGCATCGTCAACCTCTGTTTTCTCGAAGAAAAATCGTAAACCACCAAGAAAATGTCCATCAATGGAAATCGCGAACCAGGGCTTCGGTCACTGCCCATGGTGATCGCATACTCCTCACGAGTTCAACAGACTAAGCCGTGAGCCACGAGGACCGCCGTGGCCCGAATGGCGAAGCAAAATCCGATGAGGACCCGAGAGCTACCTAGAGAGTTTGAGGCCAAACGAGGTAAAATCAAATCCCCTAAGCTTAAGATTGAGATTATTTGTGTTGAGGGCGTTTCCTAGGACTGATTACATGTTTTGGTGCGAGGATCAACGGCGGACGGGACGAACTCGTCGGAAATTGCAGAGCCGCGTGATAATTGTTGGTTTTTCATACCCCAAGGTAATCGTTGGACTTTTTTT
The DNA here is from genome assembly GCA_037349345.1 of Oemleria cerasiformis. Lineage (NCBI taxonomy): Eukaryota > Viridiplantae > Streptophyta > Magnoliopsida > Rosales > Rosaceae > Oemleria > Oemleria cerasiformis. The sequence goes on from JAZGTL010000020.1 coordinate 292,389, forward strand.
CAATACCATTATAATCATCTCCTTGAGAACATGTTGGTAGACAAATTGCATGGTGGTTTTAACCCAAGAATGGCGGCGGTCGTTATCGTCAAAAAATGCAGAGTCGCATAGACCACCACGAAATCCGACGACCCAGCCTTTGTAACCACCACCCAAGGCTACGTCTCGACGAGGCGAACTCAACACTGCGTCTCGACATGGCGAACTCAACCCTGCGTCTCGATCCAGCATCAAACTAAAGATTATTATCATCTTTTATCAGCCCAAACTAAATATTTAAATAGCATCAGTTTTTGGTGCATTTTAAGATTCGCTGATTTGTTCTGGGTGCATATAAAATAATAAGCCTCTAATTAATAATCATTGTGCCTCTGAAACAGATCTCTATTAACCTTCTTCATATGCCCAGAATCCAAAACCAAGCTCAACAATGAAAGTGCCATAAGCCTCGCCTGCGAGTCCTCAGCGACGACAACCCATGATCCATTAAGCAGATAAGAGGCATCAAAGCTACCTAGTTTCTGATGTCGACAAAAACAGCACTAGCCAACTCCGGCCGGGTCAACTCTGGTAGCCGAAACATCCACATGTCGAGCTCAAGACCGTCCAATGTCAATTCCGCCGACCCACTTTCCTGAACCACCATCAACGATGACGATTTCGTTCTCAGACAACAGCCAATCAGAATCTTTCAAATTTCAATTTTATTCGCTGAAGACAATAGAGCACCAAATCAGTTTTAATTTTTATGATTTTATCTATATATTCTTATGTACAGTTCTATATGTATGATGTCAACAAAAACAGCACTAGCCAACTCCGACCAGGTCGAGTCCGGCAACCGAAACATCCACATGTCGAGCTCAAGATCGTCCAATGTCAATTCCGCCGACCCACTTTCCCGAATCACCATCAACGATGACAATTGCGTTATCAGACAACAGCCAATCAGAATCTTTCAAATTTCAATTTTATTCGCTGAAGACAATAGAGCACCAAATCGATTTTAATTTTTAGGATTTTATCTATATATTCTTATGTACAGTTCTATATGTATATAGATTAATTGGGATTTTCTTGTTTTTCCTTTTTCTTTCTCAATTTTTTTTTTTTAAAATTGAAAAAGAGATGAGAGTCAGAGCTTCCTATTCAAGTAAGAATTAATCATGCTCAAATCGAGACATGAGCTCTCAACAATTGAAAGAAATCATCAATATATTGTTGCCCTCACTGATTTTGAAAAAATCCAACATACAAAACCAACCAAGAAAAACAAAAACGAAAAAAATATAACAATGGCAACGAAGAGAGAAGACTGGCGATTTTGAGAGCCTAGGGTTTTGAATTTCTGGAATTTTTGTTGGAATTTTTGTTAGGTGGATAGAGAAATTCTAGGATAAGAAATTAGATTTAAGGAATAGAGACCTACTGGACCAATTCCTTCATGTATGATGGGTTTGTAGGCGATGACCGGAAGATTGGATGATTTTGGCTTTGAAGATTACCTGAATGACCCCCGTGAATCTGAAACTCTCCGGCCCCTAGACACACCTCATGCAATGGAAGTTGACGGTGGTAATGTCGGAGGTGAGATAAGAGGGCAGAGAAATACTTGCAGTGGCGGAGAGCATGGGCGTAGAGATGCAAAACGACGTCGTCGTGGATTCGGATGGTCAGGGAGGAAGGATCTACGGGGATGATATTCTGGATTTGGATTTGGATGGATTTTAGAATTTAATTTTTTTTTGATATTTTAACAAATAAATATATATTTTATTAATTTTTTGTCTACATGGTCTCCATGTCATCATAAAAAAGGACTCCACAAATGCCACTTAGGCACTTAACATATTGTTTTAACAGATTGCTAACGGTGGGTACCTAGATGTTGTGTTTCGATAGTTTGGGTACCTAAATGAAAATTTTCATAGTTCGGGTATGAACTTGAAATGACCCCTATAGTTTGGGTACTTTTATGTAGTTTATCCTAATTTAAAACAGCGAGGAATGTGGAAATTTTTTTTAGGGTAGGAACTGTGGAAGGGCTAGTGCAGAACTATGGAAAAGGCTGGTGCTCTAAGTTATCGTTTATATATTAGGAACCAAATGATAAATAAGTATGGTGGAATGAGGTTAAGGAAATGGGGTGTTTCTAAATTAAATTAGTGAGAGTGGGGTGTTTAGAACAATTTTCCATGTTTTAATTTAGGCTTTTTACTCAAGATGCCCCATGAATTTTAACTTTAGTCTCAAGGTGGATCCTGAACTCGATTTTGTAACAAAGTACCCCCTAAAACACATTTTTCGTTTCAAAATGCCCCTTTTCCGTCAAGTATGTTAACATACTGTCAATTTCAAGGGAAAAATTGTCACTTTGGACAAGTCAACTGTAACGACCCGTTTATTTAATTATTCGATTTTCGTAATTTATTTTAGAAAATGACGATTTTACCCTTGGATTTAATAGAAGCTCGAAAGTCACTTTTTATTCGGAGACACTTTTGGAAGTTTTTATTGAATCATTGCGTTGGTCTCATACTCACGAGTTCGTGGATAGGCAGCATGCAAAAAATTGGAGCCCGTTTTAGTGAGTTACGAGTCTAGAACCTTGAGGGCATTTCGGTAATTTTTGGAGGCAGATATTTTGGGAAGATTTTTCTCCCTTTCTTCCAGATTTTTCCTTATTTCCTCTCCCCTCCCTTGAGAATTTCTCTGCTTTCCCCGTGAGAAACCAAAAACTCCACCCAAAAAAATTGTGATTTTGATTTTGGCCTTTTCAACCCAAACTAAACACACAAACATCTTCCTCTCTTCCCCACGAGCTCAACCATATCATTCTTGCTGCGTGAAGACTCTTGTGGACAGAGAAACAAAGGCCAAAAAACTGGCCGGAGCTTCTCGTCCAATTTCCGGCCACCACAGGTAATGGATTTCAGTTTTGACTTCATATTTGGATTGCTTGGCTTAAGTAGATAGATTTCCATTATTAGAACATTGAAATTGGTTGCGAAATGAGTGAGATATTGAACTTTGAAAATCAGGTGGTTATGGAGGAAACGGGTCGACCCGGCTGGAGGTTGAAGGCAAGTAGACCTCGTAGTCGTGTGTGGGGAAGGGCCACTACCCCTCCACTGGCGCATGGGGGCGCGTGGGGCACTTCCTCAGGGTCCCGTTAATCCGTGTTTTCATGTTTTTGACGTTCCAGACCTTTTGGCATAGGTTTTGGGACAATCGGAGTTCTTTTATGGGTAGTTTTAGCCGTCCAAAGTTCATTAAACACGTTAGAATGCGCGTGTACTCCCCAGTTATAGGGGGGGGGGGGGGGGGGGGGGGGGGGGGGTGGGGGGGATTGGATTTTAGGTTTTTAATTATGGTTAGTAATCCCGAATGCTACTTTTGACAGGCGATACAGCTCCGAGGGCGGCAGAGGAGCGTACAACTCAAGAATGAGTTATTTGGACCTTCGGTGATTGGATTTTGATTTTCAAATCATAATGCATGCATAAATTGTGTTTTTGAATAAATTCTTGCTCAATGTGAATTTTGGAAAATTAGAATAATTATTCTAAAATGATTTACTATCTCTTATGAATTTTCAGAAATTTAGAATAATTATTTTAATGACTTATTTTGGGTTATGAACTCCTAATAACAATTTTGAGAAGATTTTTGGGCATAACCCGGTTCCACGGATTTTGAAATGACTTGAATTATATAATTTGGGTTCAAGGTTGATTTTCAAGGTTTTGGGTTATGGCCTGGTTTTATGAATTTTGGATTTATTGGGTTATGGTTTTATGGATTTCGATTTTATGGATTTTTGGATTTATGGATTTTATCTTTGGCCAAGCATATGATTTTTGGGCTCTAGGCCCAGGTTTATATGATTTTACGCTTTAGGCCCGAGTTTATATGATTTTGGGCTTTAGGCCTGTGATTATATGATTTTCGCTTAGGTCAGGAAAATAAGGATTTCAAAAGTGGATTTACGTACGGTTTTCACTACGTATACCATCCCCGGGTATCATGGTTTTTCTCCGGCACGTGATGTGAGATATTTTCCATCATGTGTTCGTTGAGGGTTATTTCTCCGACACGTGACGTCAAGGTAATTTCCGTCATGTGCTCGTTGAGGGTTGTTTCTCTGACATTTTTCGTTGAGGTATTCTCCGCCATACGATCATTGAGGTTGTCTATGCATAGTACAGGGTTACGTCCGTATATCTTGAGGTATTATCGGATGCGTGGAGAGTAGTCCCCAGGTTGAACCTCTCGGTTTCTAACCATTGCTTGAGGTATTATCGGCGGTGGTTATGAGGGCTTGTCCCTGTGTTGGACGGCCCCGAATATCGAGCCACGGCTCGAGATTTCATTCGGGGGATGGTGGGATATTTTTATAGTGTTTCATGTTCAGGTTTACTTATGATTTTAAGCTCCTTCGATGAGGGATTTCAAAGCATGATTGTGGACCACAAGATATTTTCATTGCTTGTATTTTTGTGGGTCCCGTCGGAGTTTAAATTAAAAATGGATTTTCCAGTAAATTCTTTTTGTTTATTTTATTTAATTAATTACTTAAAAAGGATTTTTTATTATGCATGCACAATTTTATTTATGGAGGGAAAGGTATGTTTTCCTCGGAAATTAGGTTTTTAAATGATTATTATTTTTATCCACTCACATTTTTTCTTGTTTTACGTCCCCTCTATGCCGTTGAGTTCGACGAGGGAAAATCTTGAGGTGGAGGCACTAACTTCTAGTTGTGCTATTACCTACGATCATCGAGTAGGGTTTGTTAGGCTTGCACATGTATCTTTCCAACCTAGTTGCTCTAATAAACCATTTGAGATTATTTGTAAATTATTCCGTAGTTTGGTTATTTTGGACTTGGAGTTGTTTGGTTGTGACTTTGATCTGGACTGCTTGGATATTAGATTAGTATTTAAATCCTTCGTTTGACAGGTGGAAGACGGTTTGATCAAATTACATGGGAGATTCTGCCGAATTTTTGGTTGAATTCTCATAGAGTAATTATGAGAGGCTAAGGGTATTTTAGGAATTATTTTGAATTGTCAGGGGTTGTCAAACGGGAGCATGACTTTTTACGGATTTTGAGGGGAAATTCAGGAAGGGTCTTGTCATCAACATTTGAGTTGGCTACACCGCTATTTTAAGACCCGAAGCCGTGCTTGGTCATCCACATGATGGAAGACGAAACCAGCTTGGGCAGAAGATAGGGCTTATATGGGTGAAGCCTCTGCCGCTTGAAACTGAGCAACCACAATGCCAGCTTTGCCATCGAAAAACAGTGCCTTCACCTTGAAGCTACATCTCCTTCCCCTTCAATCAATCTTCTTCCCCAATCTGCCCCATTTTGCCTTAATTTCTTAAATTTGGGCGTGGTTCATTTTGGACCAATTTCTTCATATATTCATCTGTTCATCTTCTCCACATATCTTGCACTCACACCCAGACGCACCCTCTCCTGAATCATCAACAAGACGCATTGTTTCCATGCCAATTTCAGTTACCGAGCTTGGTTCATGTGCTAAACAACTAGAGCCCCAAGGTTGGCGTACTAAAAATTGTGAAGAGGAAGATGGGGTGTAGATGAAATAGGCATATGGATGTTGATCAACCGAGTTGTGGAATGGGATGGGATAAGTCTTGAAGGGTCTGGAGGCGTCGGAGGCTCACCGGAGGGTGATGGATTTGGAAATTGTGTCGAGGGTGGTGCAGGTATGAGAGATGGTCACAAGTTCTTGTGCTATCAGCCCTTGGAAGAATTAGCTTTGACTTCTCCAAAGTGACTGTTTTGCCCTTGAAATTAACAGTATGTTAGCAAACTTGACGGAAAAGTGGCATTTTGAGATGAAAAATGGATTTCATGGGATATTTTGTTACAAAATCGAGTTCAGGGTCCACCTTGAGACTAAAGTTAAAGTTCAGGGGGCATCTTGAGTAAAAAGCCTTTAATTTATTTACTTGAAGTTTTCTTTTAGGCTTATTACTTAAAATGCATCAAGAACACGCCACTCATTCTCAAAATGTACCATGAACTGCAATTTGCCTCACTTTGCACCAAGAACAGGGCTTCCGTTGCACCAATTATTTCACACCGTTACAAACGCCGTTTAGGATAGTTATAAACACCGTTACAAACACCGTTACAAACACCGTTACAAACGCCGTTTAGGATAATCCGTTGCACCAATTATTTCACACCGTTACAAACGCCGTTTAGGATAGTTATAAACACCGTTACAAACACCGTTACAAACGCCGTTTAGGATAATCCGTTGCACCAATTATTTCACACCGTTACAAACGCCGTTTAAGATAGTTATATAGCTAGGTATTTTGGTCATTTTGGCCATTAACTTCATCCAACATCACAATGACTCAACGAGGGAGGTGATAGGCGGCTTCGATGAGGAGGAACTCGTCAAACTTTGCTACTGGGTGCCCCCCACCCTCTCAGCCACTCCCACCACCAGAGAAAAAAAGTAATTGGTTGGTTCGTCATTTCTTTTCCTTGGTTTTCTCTGCAATTTCTGCTCCTCTTGTATTTCTCTTCCTCAACCTTTCAATTTCAATCTCATCTCTTCCAATACCCTAATTTTCTCACTTCCCAGACAGAAAATAGAGGCAGTGAAAACAAGCAGAGATTTCCTTCGCTACCACCAATTTGGCCCAACCCCTTCAGATCAACACAGCCACCCCTAGATCCAATGCCAAGCCCGCCTTCTTGTTTCCCAAGACCTCTATCTTTTCTCGGATCTACTCGCAAGCTCCAATCCACCTCTCTCTCTGATGGACCCAATCACACCCATCCCCATTCATCTCCAAATTTGCAGAGAATTTCATAATTCTATTATCCCGAAATCCCTCCAGACCCTACGAGCAATCTGATGACCTCCCAAATCGAACGCCTTGACCTTGATTTTACCAATACTCAACTCACTTACAATCTCACTTTGTTTCGTTTTTAACTACCCATTTGCTTTCTAAAACCCACTTTCTAATTTTCTGATTTTTGTTCACTTTCTAATTTGCCTTCATCGTCGGCAAATCATGGACTGAAATAATTTGGAAGGGGTCGATGACATGGATGTAAGAATGGTGCAAAACCCACATGGGAAATGATAAGATGCTAATGAATATTTTAATTTGGACCCCAATTGCCTTGATTATCAATCCCGCAATGAATCCAAGAAGGTTAATGAAGAATCACCGAGTTGTGTGGTTGAGTCGGCCGAGTCAACAGATGGGTCGTCATTGGCGGCGGTGGTTACAGTTGAACCCTCATTGTTCTGGTCACTCGGAGCTTGTACTGAGCTCACTCGATTCGGACCTTTTCAAGTGCCGGTGAAGCTTAAATTTTTTGGCTCTAAAACTAGACCTCGCGTCGTTGATCGAGCCAATTTGGGAGCTAGTAGATGATTCTAAATTTGAAGCCTTTGCGTCGTCGTCGTCGGAGATTCTTCGGAATAATGACCAGCGACGGAGGTGAGTTGAGCCTGTTTGGAATCGAGGAGAGAGATTTTGGGAGCAACATGGATTGATCAAAGTCGTCGGAGGAGGGGAAGTCATCGATGGAGCTGGGAAGTCATCGATGGAGCTGGGTTGTCATCTTCTTCGTTGTTTGGGGCTGGAGGCTCTATAACTTCCATCGGTTGAGTGAATGGGTTTTTTTACATGTAGTTTTAATTGTTTTATATTTTGTAATATAAAATTTAAGAAGTTGTTGTAAAATGACTAAAATATCTAGTCCCTTACTGCCATATTGGTATCACATAAACATTCTAACGGCGTTTGTAACGGTGTGAAAGAATTTGTGCAACGGAGTAAACGGAAGACCTGTTCTTGGTGCAAAGTGAGACAAATTGCAGTTCATAATGCATTTTGAGAATGAGTGACGTGTTCTTGTTGCATTTTAAGTAATAAGCCTTTCTTTTATAAATAAAGATAGTCTAATTAAAAGAAGGCTTTTTACTCGAAATATTCCTAACTTCAAATTTTGTCTCAAAATGCACCATGAACTTGATTTTGTAAAAGAAAATACCCTATGAAATCCCTATTTCGTTTCAAAATGCCCCAATTACGTCATTTTGGCTAACTCACCATCAAAGTAAGGGTAAAATTGTCAATTTATACCACACAGCATTTTGGTGGGCCATGGCAGTGACATGTCATCAGCCGGCCCCAATGAAAAATCCCGCCTAAGTTCGAAATTGGGCATTTTCCTGGTTCAGTCGAACAATGAATTAGAAGGAGACGGAAGTCAGTCTGAGAGAAAGCTAGGGTTTAGGGAACGGCCACTGTTGCTGATTATTTTTCAACAATCCTGAAAGGCTTCTCCTCCTCCTCGTTAAATTGCGATGCCGAAACCTGCGTTTTCCCATTACCAGCAATCGTGAAACCTCCTCCTCCTCCTCGTCCAATTTCGGTGCTGGAAACAGCAAACGATGATTCCTCGCGAATCCGGAGTCGAACAACCAAAATACGGAGAGTAAGTTGGGTTTTTCTCGATTTTCAATTTGGGTTTTGTCTTGATTGTTCAATTTGGGTTTTTTCTCGAATATTGTTCTGTTTGGGTTTGTTCTCGATTGTTCAAATTGGGTTTTTTCTCTATCGTGAAGTTGATGACTATATGTTAGTATGAATGTTGGTATGTTAGTATTAGGTGTTCTTTTTGCATATCATATCTATGTAAATTGTAAAGTTTTACTCTTGGATAAGCTTATGATATAGCACTTACCAATGCCTTGTAAATGTATAATGTCCCTTTCTTGGTAATCACCGCCTTGGATGTATGCTCCCTTTTCCTTTCGTCCTTCTTTTTTACTAATTGAATTTCACTTATAAGCTTCAACTACTTTTGAAACACATATTCTCTTCTTTCATATTTACTTAAAATTACTATCTGTTTAATATTTCTCTGACAGATAATAGGCTTAGAAGTATATTCAGGGTTTTAGTATAATGGGCCGGAAGATTGTAGGTAGGTGTTGGAAGATTCTAGGTAGGTGTTGATATGAGAATCTCTTTTCTGTTACCGTAAAACCATGAGTTAGAAAATAGGAAAAAAGTAGGTACTCTATATACTGTCTCCTTGCAGCTGTATTTTTCTTTTAGTCCTAATCTAAGTTGAGTGTCTCCTTGTTCTTTATTCTTTATCTGTTCCTAAGTTAGTGGAAACTAAAAAAAGAGAGAGGAATACTGGGTAATTGTTGTATGTTTATTTCCAGGGTTGGCTAAGCTTATGCTATTGCACTTATCCATGTTACCTTTTCCCTTCTACTTTCCATTTCCTTTTCTAGGAGAGTTTCACTTGTATTTAAGACTAAGCTTTTTCCTTCTCTATTCTCTGTTTGAATTGGTATGTTGAATGTACTAAATTAGAGTGTATCCCTCTAGTTTGTCGGTGATGAAAATATATTCACTTTAGAGGAGCATCACCGTGGAGTGATGGTGGAAGATGGGTTGACATTATCGTACAAGGGGGGAAAGGTTAATTGGTATGACTTTATAATGGCAGATTATATATCAATGTTAGAGTTGAAAGGGATGGCTGAGGAGTTGGGTTATGAAACAAGTTCTGTGTCCATCTATTTTAAAGAGTGGGATAGTGGGAAATTGGTTAAGTTGAGTGGTGATGGACAACTGTACCATCTTTGTAAGGCATATTCTTAGTCAAACTCTAAGGTAATCCCTTTGTACTTAAGACATGGTGGTGGTGATGGGATTAAGCTACCGCGAGGGATGGATTCAGTAAATGTGGAAGAAGTTGTTGATGAAGCATCAATGTTGAACAATGATGAAGGGGATTTTGATATTGAAGAAGTTGCAGATATGCTAAATGCAACTGAGAGGGAGGAAGAAGGTGCAGATTTTAGAAAGAAAAGTAAGTGAAAAGGAAAAGTTATGAAAGAAGAAGATTGAGGGAAAACAATCCAAGACAGATATTTCCAAAGTTAAGTTATTACCAAGAAGAAGGAAGCAGCTTGAGTCAGATAGCGAAGAAGACAAAAAGATTGAGGGTCCAGAGTTTATTGAGACTGATTATGTACAAGAAGAAGAAGATGGTGTTTAAATGACAGACATGGATGATACTCTGTTTATTAATTATGTAGACTACGAAGAACCTGAATTTGATCCCAATGGTGCTGAAGATGAGGAAAATGTGGTAGATGAGAAAACTGGGGCAAGCTCACCTAGGTTTAATAGCTTTGATCCAGAAAAAGAAGAAAGTTCCAGTGGTGAAGATCAGCCTCAACGTTTAGGAAGGAAAAGAAAAGATCTTCGTGCATATAGGAACTTCCATCCAGAAACCGATATGGAAAATCCACAGTTTCTACTTGTTTTGAAATTTTCTTCTGCGGAAATCTTCAAAGAAGCAATTAGAAGATACTCTGTGTTAGTAGGCAGGGAACTGACATTTAAGAAGAATGATCCTGATAAGATCAAGGCAGTCTGCGGGAATGGAAAAAATTGTAAGTTTATAGTGTATGCTTAAAAAATTGTAAGTTTATAGTGTATGCTTAAAAAATTGTAAGTTTATAGTGATAAGATCAAGGCCATGTAAAGCCGCTTGTTATAGGGAAAGGTCTATGTCCATAGAGATGGTTGAAGGGAAATACACTAAACAGTATGAAATTTTACGAGATTACTGTGAGGAGTTGAAGAGAGTGGATGGTGAAAGTACAGTAGTGATTAAGTCTGTAATTGAGGGTGATGGGCTGCCGAGATTCCAGAGGGTTTATATTTTCTTAGGAGCTTGTAAAAATTGTTGGATTGAAGGTTGCGGGTCTTCTATAGGCTTAGATGGGACTCATGTTAAAGGCCCACATCCTGAACAGATTTTGGCTGTTGTGGGAGTCGATGCAAACAATGGTATGTTCCCAGTAGCATGGGCCATTGTGGAGGTTGAGAATTATAGTACATGGAGATGGTTTATGGAAGTTTTAGCTGATGATTTGAAGATAGCGAACAGTCATGGATATTTGGTCACGACAGATAAGCAGAAAGGACTACTAGAAGCTGTTGGTGAATTATTCCCAAATACAGAGCATAGACACTGGATAAAGCACCTTTTTGACAACTTCAAAAAGGATCACAAAGGCCTTGCTTTGAAGGAACAATTTGAAAAAATAGCCAGGGCCACTAGTTTGCCATTGTATCAAGCTGAAATGAAGAAGATGTGTGAATTCAGTGAGCCTGTACATTACTGGTTAAGTCAGCAGGATGCTAAGCAATGATGTTGTGCACATTTCAACCCTGCTTTCAAATGCGACATCTTGCTAAACAATCTCAGTGAGGCTTTCAACAAGGCAATCTTACCAGCAAGAGACAAGCCTATACTAACTATGTTGGAGAAAATCAGAATTTATGTCATGATGCTGCACTCAACAAGAAGGTTGACACCCGATCATTAGCATGGACATCAAATTGGGCCAAGAATTAGACAGCTGTTGGAAGAAAACAAGAAACAAGGACAGCGGTTTCTGTCAAGGCATGCATAGAATTATATATTTGAAATTAAATCTGAAGCTAGAAGGCAGTTTAGGGTCGATTTAAAAGTGAGGTCATGTTCTTGCCGAAAGTAGGATCTTAATGGAATTCCCTGCCCACATGCATGCTCTACCGTAAGAAGATTAAGTCGTACTGCAGAGGAATATGTGGATGAATTTTACAACATGGAGTCTTATAAGAGGTTATTAAAGAATCATTATGCCAATGACAAGGGAAGACCAATGGTTATCAACTATGCAGAATCCTTTGAAGCCACCCAATAGTAACACAAGCAACCTGGCAGGCCAAGGAAAAGCAGGAAAAAAGCACCTGATGAGACCAAGAAGACCCCAAGTACTAAACTTTCAAGATATCACATAGAACTGAAATGTAGCAACTGTGGTTCAACTGGCCATAATATAACCAAGTGCAAAGTATTGTCGCTTACTAAATACTTATTTTGAGTTCATGATGCTTGAGTAAACTGCTGCCATAGTTTCCTTATAACTAGAGTTCATTTTTAGTTCATGAAACTGCTGTCATAGTTCATGATGCAGTCATAGAAATGTTGTTATAGAAGACTTGGCTAGGACAGAAAACTTGATATAAATGCTTCGCTGTCATAAAACTGCTGTTATAGTTTTAGGTGATAGAAAATTATCATAGAACTTGACTAAACTTGACTAAACGGTTATAGTTTTAGGTGTAATAGTCTGTCATAGAACTACTGTTATAGTTTATAGAAAACTTGATAGAAATGCTTGGCTGTCATAGAACTGCTGTTATACTTTTAGGTGATAAAAAACTTGATTGACTGCTGTTATAGAACTTGACTAAACTTGACTAAACTTGAATAAACTGTTATAGTTTTAGGTGTAATAGTCTGTCATAGAACTGCTGTTATAGTTGATAGAAAACTTGATAGAAATGCTTGGCTGTTATTAGAAGTACTGCTGTTATAGTTTTAGGTGATAGAAAACTTGATAGACTGCTGTCATAGAACTTGACTATACTGACTAAACTGTTATAGTTTCAGGTGTAATAGTCTGTCATAGAACTGCTGTTATTAGTTAATTGAAAACTTGATAGAAATGCTTGGCTTTCATAGAACTACTGTTATGGTTTTAGGTGATAGAAAACTTTATAGAAAACTGTCATAGAACTTGACTAAACTGTTATAATTTTAGGTGTAATAGTCTGTCATAGAACTGCTGTTATAGTTGATAGAAAACTTGATAGAAATGCTTGCCTGTCACAGTGACTATTGGTTGAAAATGTCGGTTTTTTTTTGTTAACTGCTTCCACCATGGACTAGGCAGCTGCAAAGGATGAAACCTATGCTAACTGCTTTGATTTTTGAACTGATTTTTCATCTTCTTTGATTTGTTAACTGATTTGTGAATGCCGTCTTATTTCCAGAAACCAATCACAGCAAAGGCAGCTGCCTAAGTCACCAAAAGGCAAGAAGCACGTTGCAGATGCAAGGAATCGAAGGAAGAAGCATCTGATGAAACCATAGTGACAAGAACAAAAACAAAGTGGTTGAAGAATCCTATCCAATTTGTTTTTCATGAAATCCTTTTACATCCAAGTGTATCTGAGCAACCTCTTTCACAACCAAATCGACCTCTACATGACATGTCAGAAATTGGTGGTAGTCAGGATGCTCAGTCTCAGCCACCACTACAAGGTTTTCACAGGGTGCTATTCTCCTTCAAAACGGATGAGGTTTAAATCCCCAACAAAGAAAAGGGTTTCAATGAAAAATAACCAGCACAAGAAGCGATTGGGTTCTTTATCATGGTTCTTTATATATATGCACTATATATAGTGCTTTATATATATAGTGCTTTAGATGACACTTAAATGCTTTGTAAATTTTACATCTTGGGTAGTGGATGCTTGAATGCTTTAGTTTTTGTTTTTCTTAAGATATATTGGCTACTGTTGGGTAGTTTCAGCTTTTGTTAGAATGCTTTGTGAATTTGACCTCTTGGGTAGTGGATGTTTGAGTGCTTTGCAAGGGAAATGAATGCAGCTGATTATGTAAATGGAAATGAAATGAATGGAGTTGATTATATTTTGGAGCTGAAATGAATGGAGTTGATCATATTTTGATTATGCATTTTGGAACTAAAATGAATGGTGATGATTATATTTTGAATCCCTATCCTGCATCTCTGTATTAACATGTCATCTCACAAATGTAAACCTGATTGCACAATGTAAACCGATTGCACAAATGTAATCCTGATTGCACAAATTTTCCATCATCATTTCATTTCACCCTTACCACAATTGCTCAAAGAGTTACAAATTCGTACCTAACCATCCATTACAGACACTCATACTTATACACCATTACATTCTTAGGCCATTACAAACTAAACTTAATACTGTACCAAACCATCCATCCATTACATAATCTGATCCAAAAAACATTACATTCTTTGGCCATTACAACATGAAAAATACCATTCAACCATGAAACATTATGGAAAAAAGCAATGCCCAGGAAACCAACAATCCAATCCAAAGCTTTCTAGGCGATGCTTGAATTTTTTCGAAATCCATTTCCAACCTATCAGTCTTCCTCAATAATCCAAGTATTATAGTCTTAGCTCTAAGACACATCTCGGTGTCCAACCATGGCCAAAACTCACAACCATCCTGCATAACATAACCAACATATTAACACAAGTAATTAAGCTCACTATACCAAAAGCAGTAAGTCAGGAGCAAGACTCACTATACTCTCAACTCTCAAGAATTGCATAAGCACCATGACACATAAACTTCAACGCTTTGAACAAATTTGGATATTTTAAAGCAACAACATAATACCCATTATCTAAATTTCAATTCAATAAAAAGAAATCTCAACAATTATTTACCAACAGATTCACACCAGCCAAAACAAAGATAATTTACCCAAATTAAATCAAAACAAACAAAATTCTCATCCTAGGAATTGGACAAACTTGGAACCTCCGGCTTGGATTTTTTTCAGTTCATGAAGTGAGAATTTTGCTGGTCTTACCACAGTAGCAACAATTCGCCTGATTCAAACCTCCTTTCTCCATTTTTTTTTCCTAGTTGAAGAGAGGAAGAAATTGGTCCAAACCCTAAACCACGCCCAAAATTAAGAAACGAGGGCAAATTGGGGCTGATCAATGGACCGCATATTGAATGAAGGGGAAGGCGACGTTGCTTGAAGGCGATGTCGACGCTGATTGAGCCAAGGTGGCGCTGTGCTTGCGAGGCTTCACCCAAAACCCTAGCTTCTCGAAAATGGTGGTTTCGTCTTCGACTGGCAGTTTAAGCACGGCCGGGTTGGGATTTTAAGTGGGTGTGTCGCCAACTCAAGTTGGATTTTTAAGTGGGCCCCACTGATGATATGTTTCTGCCCTGGGGCATTCAAATGCTGAGCTGTACAAATTAAAAATGTTACCGTTGGATTTAACGTGAGTTAGCCAAGATGACGAAATTTGAGCATTTTGAGACGAAATAGGGATTTCATTGTTAATTTTGTTACAAAATGAGGTTCATGGTGTATTTTGAGTGTAGAGTTGAGGTTTATGAGGGACATTTTCAGTAAAAAACCTTAAAAGATTACAAAGATTCGACATCAAATGTCACCTGGGCAGTGGCGGACCCAAGAGGGGCAAGGAGGATCACTTGATAGTTCGATCACCGGAAATTTCTATATTATAGCAGTAAATTGACCCATGCCCCTAGTTAGGCAAGTTTTTGAAAGGCGGTGGGGTGATAAGCGCGCCTCCAGGTGCTTGTCGATCTTAGGAAGCATCAAATTGCCATAGGCGTACAAGAAATTAGCAAATTCCACTGTTACGGTGCGCATCAGACGACAAAGAGAAGTGAATGGCGTGTTCTGGTTTGAGGCATCTTGCGCGAGGGAGAAGAAGATGCGCTAGCGTTTGTTTCTTTAGGGCATTCCACTAGGATGACACAATTTTATCTTGTTGGCTTATTACTCAAAATGCTCCCCGAACTCGATCTAGAATCTCAATTTTCTCCCCGAACGCAAAATCGTAACAATGTGCAGCCAGAACCACCTTTTGTCAGCTTCGTTGCATCAAAAGTTACATTATGTTACTAACTCTGTTTAGGATGCTTATGTGGCAGTAAATGATTTGATATTTTATTCATTTTGTAGCAAAAAATTAAAACTAAATATTAAAAAAAACCAAAAAAAATGAAGAAGAAGATGATGAACAATCTGGACTTCTCAACTCATTCTCAAACCTACGAATCCAATATGGGTTTCTCCACAAGATGCCAAGCCTTCCAATTCCCAAGATCCAAAATCACTCCTCGCTGCCCAGTGAGTTTAAGCAAATCCATTAACCTCAAAAACACTATTTCTCTCCACCATCATCATCATCTTAATCTGAGATGACATTTTGCCTCAGTTAAACACCAAAGAAATACTAGGGTTCTACAAGCATGGCTACAATCCAAAAGGGAAATCCAATCATAATCTGAGATGACATTTTGTCTCAGTGTCCTACTCATAATCTCCCACTAACACATACATATAGCACACTCCATTCTTCCATCTCAACTCAAAAATAGATAAGCAATTAAAAAACATAACAAGGAGCAATTTAGGCCTTGATTTCCACTTGTTCTTTAATTTTATGGAGTCTAAATCCAAAAGCAAAGGACATAGAAAATTCAGGAGCATAAATTTTACCTCTATCGAACAGAAAATGGTTGGGAGCTTCGAATGTCGTTGATCTTCAATTCGCAAGCTACGGCTACTGATGAGCATGAGGGAGGCTATGGTTAGCTTCGTCTTATCCAGGCGAAGCTTTTGAGACTGGTCTTGAAGCCCTTGTCGGCCGGAAATCGCAACGGTGACGGAGGAGGGTTCTGGGTTTCGAAGCTCCAATTCGCTCCTTCCAGTGAGCGTCGAAGGTGGACGAAGGAAGGGATGGCTTCGCCTTGCCCAGACAAAAAGTTTGGATGTGGTTTCACAGCCTGGGTCGACAGAAAATGTCGTCAGTGGCATCGTCGTCTTCTGGGTTTCACTCCTGGTTTTGCCTTCTCCAGCGAGGGTTGACGGTGGGAGGTGGTTGGGAGAGGCTCATCTTGATGAGGGGGTGGATTTGGTGTTACTGTCGAGGGTTGGGTTGGTCGGAGTCGAGAGCAGCATCGATGGTGGTGTTCGTGGTCTCTGTCTGAAACGCAGAGGAAAAGGACGAGAGTGAGAGATCATGGAGAGAGAAATGAGATTAGGTAGAGAGAGTGAGGGATTTTTTTTTAATTTTTTTGCTACAAAATAAATAAAACATTCAATTCCTTGCTGCCACGTAAACATCCTAAACAAAGTTAGTAATAAAGTATAATTTTTGGTGTAACGGAGCTGACAGAAGGGGGTTATAGCTACACATTGTTACGATTTCACGTTCGGAGAACAAATTGAGATTTTAAATTTGATTCAGGGAGCATTTTGAGTAATAAGCCTATTTTGTTTTACTTTTAATGAAACTATGTGTTTCATGCTTTTCCTTTTTTTTTTTTCCCCTTTAATTATAACATTGTTTCCCTTTTAATATAGAATAAGCTAACAATTCACTTCTTTTATCCTACATATACAAAACTTTTAGCTAGGTTAAAATGCCAGCAATCTTTTATCACCTGCTAACCTGCAAGGTGGCCCAACTCCAACTGAGTATTGGTTGTCGCCAAAATTTCTGCAGTGGTGTTTATTTTTCAGTCGTCTATTCTTTTTGAATTAGAACTTCTCATGTAGCTTATTTTTGAATTATATGGGGAATTTAACGTGAGAAAAATCTAGCTTTGTAAGCACTCATACGTTGGCATTGCCTCTACGCTAACAATAAGTCAATAACATATGAGATGAGAGAAATAGGTAGCTAAGGTAGTGTCATCTTCTTGACTTCATCACGTACACATAATAACTTCCGATGGTGAACCAGTTTATTCTGTTTTTGTCCTCATCCCAACCAAACATTATAATTCATATACAAACATTTGAGTTCAAAATAAGAGAAGACGTCATCGGTCAACAAAAAGGACAGCAATTGTATGTAATCTCAAGTTGTGTGGTAGTGTTTGAGTTAAAAATTCCGATAAAATTTTAATGAGGGCAGATAAGCTGCAACATGATGAATAATCCCCATTTTGAGATGGATGCTGATGTTAACAGCACTAGCTTTATCCACTAGAGACCTTCAGCCAAACCAAATTCTGGAAACTTTGCGGACACTAGTCTCTGTAAAGGCTATACATCATCACAGATGCTAACTCGAGAGATCAAATCTCATTCCTTTTCCCGTTAGTTGGGAGTGGATGTGAGATTACAGTGAAACTGGATATCAATGCATGAATGAAGCACAACTCACTTTGGTTTGTCCGTCAAGGTTACCATAGACTTCAGCACACCCGGACAGAATTTGTCAGCGAGGGCACCTTTTTCTGAAATCACAAGGCTTTTTTCCTTCACAACGCTTTGTAGCTTTCTAGTATCCAAGTCAAGCTGTTCTTGTTCTGCATCCCAAGGACACGAGCAAAAATTCAGAATCAATTACCGAAAAAATAATTAAATTTAAAAGCATCTTAATAACACAAGAAATATATGCCAAAGCATAGATAGCCACTCAATTACTCATGAATTCTGAGAGCTCATGAGTTACACCAAATTTTGACAGTAATGAGTGACAGAAATGCAATTCAGCAACATTTACGTAAATATTTGACTAAATTACTCCAAATAGCAATAGTAAAGTTTGAGATATTATAAACAACCAGTAAGAACATAATAAACTTTGACTGAAAACTTTTTCAGCAGGAGCAGGAACATATAAACCTGCATTCTTAAAGAGAGTTTGTGGATAAACACATCCTTCTAAACTTTATTTCAACTTTAATTGTCCTATACGACCTCGAAACAGCTTCCTTTTGTTAGATTAGTGGATGCTGCATATCAGGAGATGAAATCATGATAAACAACTGTATGCCTTTTGCATGAAAGGTTTCTAGAGCTTCAAGAATTTAGGTAGTTATATACGGGGTCTATCAAAATATTTAAAGATTCTACACTGATTATTTTTGTAATCCTTTTTTCCTCAAAAGGAGAAAGAGAATATATATCCTAGTTCAGAAAAATTTCAACTCTTTATTCCTTCATTTGCATATTTTGGATTCCCAGAAATCCCCAAACCCTGCTTTGTGGTCAGATTCTTTCCTTATTATGAAGGATGTTCTATACTGCCCCCATCAAAGTTACCTTTCCATTTACTATTTCCTTTACTTCTATCTGTGAGCTGCACCCATAAAAAAACTAGAGTCTGACATGATATTGGAGTGTTTATATTGCAATGGCGGTGAATATGTGGGGTGGGAGAGGAAGCTGGTGGGGAATGGGTGTGTTCCTTTTGGTGGTGATATCGGAGAATAAAATTCAAGATACTGCTCAAACGATCTGAGATAACTTTCAAACATTTAAAAGGGTTTTCATCAGCACACACAAGAGTGACAATACCAGATTTCCTTCACCCAATAGCCACCAAGGCTCAAGGACATGAAATCCTAGTGAAAAGGGCTTTCATTTTTGTGTTGACTTGAGAAGTGAATAATATTATTCATAGTATAGAATGAACCGACAAGACAAGTGTCAGTTTTCTAAAACTAAACCACATAGATAGTTGATTCATTCTGTTATCACAAGATACACCAAGTTATGAATCAAAAGTTCACACAAGATGATTGAGAATGCCAAGTCTCCTAACCAGCTCAACAAAGACAATGTAAATTATTTCTTAATATATGGTTGTATCACGTTATTGATATTTGAAAGTGCTTCTTCCTAATAGTGTTTGTTATGCCCCAAAAGAATCATACAAGGATAAAAGAAAAACAGGATAAATGAGGCCTGAGAAAAAACCTTTCTCCAAGATGGTATGGGTGGCATGAAATGGAATTCTTGCAAAGACATCAGTTCCCGGGAACATCATCCATGTACGCTCATCGGAGTCATGGTTTCCACATGTAGGGCATACCTCCTTCACCAAAGGTCTTGACTGATTCCCTCGAATCTCCTTCATTATCGACACAAATGGGGATGGAACACTAGTCTTGGTTGTTCGAGCTATCTTCCTTAATGATGTCAATGCTTCTCTATTTCCATTCCTCACCCTATCATTTTCAACCATCTGCATTTTCATAACAAATTCAATTAACTTCCTGGGATTGACTAATAACACATCCCAAAAATAATTTACTTTCCAAATTCTCAGCTACTTCTAAAAGCATTATCTCTCTGAAAACCTGAGGTAAGAAATACCTGGTGTCGGGCTAGAAGGAGATGCTCAGCCTCAGTCTCTATCTCAATTAAACTTTTCTGTAATTGCACCACGGTCTCATCCATTCTTGAATTCTCACAGAAAATTACCAAGCCAAATTGCACCACTGAAACATCACCAGAAAAAGTTCAAAACAAAAATATCCAAGCGAAGTATAAGATAGATATATGTAATGTGGTTCCAATCAATCTCCAATAAACCCATGAAAAAATAGCCCAAAAGAAACAGAGAGGCCTACAAACCAATCCATTGGAATTTTGGGAGACATCCATGAAAAAATTATTGAATTTGGAAGAATTTTTATGAACATACTTTAAAGAATTTGTTGGTACTTTCGTAAATTTTTTGAAAAAGGAAAAGACTGAGAAAAATAAATTGGGGGTGGGCTGGTGCGGGGTGGGTTGGGAGGGAATTAATTCACTACGACACCGTTTAGAATCAGAGAGAGGTGAACGTGATGAGCAAGGGAGGCGGAAGGGTGGGGGGGCGGCCTGGCGCGGGGTGGGTTGGGAGGGAATTAATTCACTACGACACCGTTTAGAATCAGAGAGAGGTGAACGTGATGAGCAAGGGAGGCGGTGGCGGCCACTTTATTTCTCTGCTGCTATCGGAAAAATTTCAGAGGCCAAGTCAGTGCAGAAGACTGCTGCTCGTCTTCTGACAGTAGAAGCCAGATGAAACAATTTGATGCATAAGTAACCTAAATCCATAGAAATCGCAGACCCCAAAAATAAAAAACAATCAATTTCTCACGAC
The DNA here is from genome assembly GCA_037349345.1 of Oemleria cerasiformis. Lineage (NCBI taxonomy): Eukaryota > Viridiplantae > Streptophyta > Magnoliopsida > Rosales > Rosaceae > Oemleria > Oemleria cerasiformis. Next base: position 313,010 of record JAZGTL010000020.1, read on the forward strand.
ATTAAAGAACAATCAACCATCTCCGAAATGAATTACCATAAAATTTACAGCAAAATCAAATATTTACATACATCTTTAAAAGGCAGGATTTTGGAATTTTTCAGTAGAACATGAATGAGGGTTTCTTCTTCTGCAGAGAGCCCCGCGATTGTTGAGGTTTACGGGAAAGAGAGTGTATAACAGGGAAAAGGCTTACCTAGGGCAGTCTGAGCATCCACCTGGTCCGGCACCCCTCACAATATGTGGAGCCCCCCCTGCATTGTGGGACAACCTTACCCCACTCCACCCCACCCATGTGAGAGGGCTGCCTTATAAGGCTGCCCTACCCAAGACCTCCTCGTAAAACAGACTTCCTTTTACAATAATATTCTTTATAAGTTGCTCCAGTTGTGGGTCACAGCTGTTTTGTTTAAAGTGTATTTTCGGTTAATCGATTTCTGATTTTTTTATTAATATAAAAGGATAAGAGTTTTTTTTTTTTGGTTAAACTATAAAAGGATAAGAATTGTTCTTCCCTTTTACTGATTATTAAATTCTTCTTAGTGCAGCCAAGAAGATGGGTTATTTCTTTCCCTTTGATGAACGTTACCTCCTTTCTTATTGTTGGTTTGTTTGGTTTGAATTTTATTACTCATTTTGAATAATGCTTGCATCATATTAAGATCTTATCTTTGTTTCGTTCACAATTTCATCGAGATTTTTTGCAATCTCAATTTTTCTGGAATTTTGAAACACATCTAACACTCTAATATGTCCATGATCTGAAATTTTTTTCTTGCTGCTATATTTTTTAGGTACTGCTTCTGGCACGTTCATGTGTATATTATCAATTTTAGTGAAAGAATTAAGATGATTTAGAAAATTTGGTTACCAAACACCAGTTGTTGCAGTACTGAGTGTGCTTGGAGGCACTTAGGGGAGGTTTGTGGCCGTTGTTGGTAGTTAGAGAAAGTTGAGGGGAGTTCTCAAGAAAGTTTTTCCACATTTCTCAATTTTACAGTTATTTATATAATTTATTATTATTATTATTATCACTCTTATTCTTATTATTATTTTATAATTATTATTATTATCATTTTATTCTTATTATTATTATTCTTATTATTATTGTCTTTAAAGGACTCTAATTAGTGAGGTATACTAGAACGCTAATTATTATTTTTGGTTTACTGTAGTATTGTTCCTCAACGTTGATCTTAGGTTCCATTTCAATTAATGGTTTTCTCAATATTAAATGACAAAATCCGGTCCAATTCAAATTATTGACAGATGTTTTTTTGGTTTGCAGCCCTCCCATAATTGAAGGATGGCTTGCTAAGCAACGATTTCAAATTTATAATAACCTAAAAAGTCTTGCACTCATTTTCCTATGCCAAGATTTTTTCCCACTGAATTTTTTCGGGCAATGTTTTTTAACGAGGCAATACGAAGGGCATACCCATATCATCTGTTGATGTTGGCAAGAATAAGATCGTTGTACAATCCAACAACTTGAAGTTATTACTATATTTGTAAAATTTTGCTTAATTATATTTGTAGGTTTTTGTTTTGTTGTCAGTGAATTAGTTCAGGCTGCATATTTTTTTAAGATATTACTCTTGTTTCGACTATTTACGTTTGTGTATGCAAGAGATTGTGTCTTTATCATTATAAACTCTTCACGATCTTTTAAATATATAAAACATGTTTTCTAAAATAAAAAAAAAGGATAAGAATTGATTAATATTTTTTGAAAATTTCGGAGACAAAATTGAAAGGGCGAACCCAAATTTGATTAACTCAGCATCAGCAGTGGGTTGGAGTAGAATTTCGAAAGAAAATGATGCAGACGTTGAAGGCAGCAGCTTTATTGGCACGAAACGGCCGTCAGAGTTGTCGTTTGGTCAGCCATTACAGAGGCCTCTGCTCTCTCCCAGACAGTGCTCTTCACGATGACCTTGATCACCAAGTGAGCATTTCTCCATTACCCATTTCTTCATTGTTTCTGTATAAGCTCGGCGATTTATAATTCAAGCTCTCTGTGCGTCTCTCAGGTATTGGTTGAAGGTAAAGCTTGGTCCAGGACAGCCATTCTCAACAGACCTTCAGTGCTCAACGCTCTCACGACTGTAATGGTGTGTTTTTCTTACATAAAGTAATTATCTTTGAAATTTATTTTTGAGACCCTTAATTTTGTATAAGGTTATGTTTGAAACCCATTATTAAGAACTCTCAATAATGAGTGTATAGGGGGCTAGATTGCAGAAACTGTACAAAAGCTGGGAAGATAATCCTGATATTGGCTTTATTGTAATGAAGGTGATTTTTTTTTCTCTTTTTTTTCTGTTGCTTTGTGTTGGTTCTCTCCCATAAGCTACCAATTTTATTCCAATAATTAAGCTGATATTGCTTATAGTTGTTTTATTATTCAAGGGGAAGCTTACAAATTGTTTTGATATTTTGAAGGGCAGTGGCAAGGCATTTTGTGCTGGTGGAGATATAGTTTCTCTTTATCATATGATAAATAAGGGTAAGATTCCAATCTGATTTTGATATCAAGAACCCAATAACTAAATTCCGAACTTCCAATAAGTTCATAAGTTTGTGAAGATATTTTTGTGGGGGTTACATGTTTTTATCTTATGTCAAATATATGAATTAGCTTTATGTAAACAGTTTAAAGGGGGTGAAATTAGATTGCACTTGTATTGCTTAGTTGGTTTCTTTATCAGCTTAAGTTCTGATGATTGAATTGGTAACAGTCGTGTAACTTCTGCTTTACTCCGTGCAGGGAAAATAGAAGATTGTAAGGAATTTTTTAGGACATTATATACTTTTATATACCTGCTTGGTACATGTATAAAGCCACATGTGAGTATTCTTCGTTCTTGAGTCTTTATTAGGTGAACAAGCATTCTAGAGTCTTTAATCTTATTGTGCTTCTAAATTTCCTCCTTAACAAGAAAGGCTTGTGAGATTTTTTTTACCTCAATAATTATCCTATGGTATGCTTTTTGCTCTGGGATTTTCCTTGAAACATGGAGTTTTTGGATGCTAACCTATCATTAGAAACAAAATGCATAATAGTGATCATCGCCCCACCTTTAATAGCGACATGATGTTAATCATTTTATACTCCATTATTAATCTCCATTCAGGTGGCTATCTTGAATGGAATTACCATGGGTGGTGGTGCTGGAGTTTCAATCCCTGGGACATTCCGAATTGCAACTGATAAGACTGTATGTAACTGGGATACTTGTACACATTATTCTTTTCTCTGCTATGGATATTTGTTGGCTTGAAGATTTGTCCATATTCCCATTGTTCGTTTGTTGGTTTTTGCATGAGAAAATCATCAGTTACTTTTCAAAAGCCTCGTCATGTTAATTGTATTATACTCACACAAGCTTGTATTATACTTTACACTTAACATTTATGACTAAACTCTCATGGACTTGAGCCTGTTTGAAGGATGATGCTAGGTATACTAATATATGAAAATAACTGAAACATTGTTGAGATGTTTTGGGACTAATCGAGTGCAAGAAAAAATTTCAAACTGAAACTAGTTATTTAAAGTCCGCATAAAAAAAATTTCAAATATTATAACATGGATATTTATATTAATAACAAGGGAAGCTAGGTGATATAGCATATATCCGTTTTAGCCTAGCTACTTAACTAAGGGGTTTGAATATACTTATGATCAGTCACTGTTTCACCTCATTGTACTTTGCAATCTGAACCCAACAAGTGACTAAATATTACTTTAAAAAAACCCAGAACGAGAACGCTACCTTTTTTCGCAGTAAAGTTGTAAGCAACCCATTGCAGAATATATCTTGTGCCATTCCATCCCTTGCTCTTTAAGAATATTTTTTTCAAGCTACGAATGGGTGTTAGCGCTATATAGTTTGTTTTCACAGCCTGATCTGGGTTTATGCTAAGAGGCTTTTTCAACATCCAATATTATGTAGAAGGCTTCTCTTTCTCTACAATCTGCATGTTGTCCACCTACATTGTAGTGACATCAATGTTAAGTTGTCTGAAACTGGTTTTCCTACAATGAGTTGGCCTTTGTTATTTGAAATCTATTTAGGAAAAAAGAAACTCTCACTAGTCAATATACTTCTCATTTTTGCCTGCTTACATCCAGGCTGTAGACATGTGATGAATAATGCATCCATTTTGTACATAGCTTCTTTTATTTGCATAATCCAGAAGGTTTGACTTGCTTAATAGTATATTTGAGTATTCAATTTTTAAACTGAAGCATTAGGACCTTCATTCTTTAGTCACCATATAGAGAGGAATCAGACAAGCATTTGATATTACTTATTTATCTTTTATTCAAAATGTCAAACAAAAATTGTGTTTCCTCTTTGCATTAGCGTGCTGTAGAAGCTGTTATATTTTTCCTTGCAATTTGCAGGTTTTTGCTACGCCTGAAACTCTAATTGGTTTCCATCCAGATGCTGGGGCATCCTTTTACCTCTCACATCTACCAGGCCACTTAGGTGGGCTTGCTTGGTTTTTCATGCATGTTTAATTTGTTCCTTTTAGATTTTTATCCGGAGTGAAAGGGTAAAATCAGTAATGATCACTTTGTTCTCTCTCAAAAGGATGGAGTTAACTTAGTAACAAAAAGAAATTATATTGTAATTCTATACTCTAGTAATTATATTTTCAGACAATTTCTCGGGAGATTTCCAAAAGGGTTTGATATCTATGCTGCCCTTATTTGAAAGTGACTCAATTTTTCTTCTTTCCTCTCTCAGTTTGAGGAAGCATCTGGCAGTTATATAGGAAATGAATCATGTTGAGGAGCTACTAAAAGAAAGTCACATAATTGCCTCTTAATTTAAGAAGAATGTGAAACAAATTAATGTGCTGCAGAACGTACCTTGTTTTTTCTTTTCTTTAACCCCAAAAGTTCACTATTTCTGGTTTTCTTCCTCATCTTGTATTAATTTCTTCCCTAAGTTTACTTAATTTTCTTCGGAAAGTTTCTTTTATTAATTACATGGTTTTTCTTGGTGAAACAATGACAGAGGTTGTCTTGCAATGAATGAACTCCAGTGTATAGGTCATTCATCCAGGAATTTGGTTTGGAAGTCAGAACACATATTGTACTTAATTGAGAACAAAACAACCTGTCACAGCTGTTCATGTTTTGAAAAAGTAGATAAAAAGCTAGAATTCGTTAGGCCACCGTGATATTTGATTTTCACCCTTCAAAAGAAATGGCTGTAAACTTGCTTATCTTTCTACTATTAGAGTTTGTTGTTAGAAATGGCTGTAAACTTGCTTATGTCTGACCTTGTTTCTAGGTGAGTTCTTGGCTCTAACTGGTGAAAAGCTCAATGGATTGGACATGATTGCTTCTGGGCTTGCAACACACTATATGCATAGTTCAGTTAATTTCAGGACCCTTTTCCACATTTTTCAAAAATTTCTTTTTGGTCTATCTTGGTTATATAAGTATAACCTTCGTAATTTGTTTCCTTTTATCCTAGAGGATTCCATTAATTGAAGAAGAACTTGGAAAAATAGTCACGGATGATCCTTCTGTCATTGAAGCTTCTTTAGAAAAGTATGGTGAACTTGTCTATCCAGACGAGACAAGTGTGTTTCATAGGTTTGTTTTAATTGTATGAAAAACTTTGAATAGAATTTTCAGTTTAAAGGACATTTTAGAATATCCACAACTCGTCCGTACATTCTATAAGTTCAAACAAATTTAAATGTTTAATGTTTGTTCTGAAAATATTTCAAACTCTGGTTGTGCCATGTGTGCTCCTTCAATTTATATTTAATTATCTTATGTTTTCATGCCTGGTTTGTATAGGATTGAACTACTTGACAAATGTTTCGGCCTGGACACAGTTGAAGAAATTATCGATGCCTTGGTAAGCATGCATTGATTTTACTCATTTCTCTTTAGTTCAGAATCATTAAACCAATCAAATATTTCAATGAGCTTTATTATGGTTCAAAACTGTTTGGTTGTCACCTTTGAAAGGGTTTACTGCATTGCCTTGAGCTTGTCCTATCATTTTCTTTTTTCTTTGGCTTTGGTTTTCTTTGAAGACTTCTTAATGACTGAGCAAACCAAGTTGCTGATCTGATTTCGCTACGCATACTCAGGAATGTGAGGCAGGTAGAACAAATGACGCATGGTGCATTTCTACTCTAAAGAGACTTAAAGAAGTCTCACCTTTGAGCTTGAAGGTTTCCTTGAGATCTGTGAGTCTCTCTCCCACTGATACCACATTAACAAGTATATAATCTTTCATAATGCTCTTTGAAGTGACGTGAAACATGTTTGATTTGATTTGGATTAAATCACAAGCATCACATTTATGACCGACCCCTTGATTATTACTTGGTTCAGATAAGGGAAGGTAGATTTCAGACCCTTGATCAGTGCTTGGTCCGTGAGTACCGAATGTCCCTACAAGGCATCTCAAAGCAGATATCCAATGACTTCTGCGAGGTATACAACTCAATGTCTTTTTTCAATAAAATGCTTTCATGATCTTTTGACTATATATCTTGGTTAATGGCTTATTAGGGGGTTCAGGCACGAGTAGTGGCAAAGAACTTTGCACCAAAGGTAATCAATCTCCTTTTATCATATCTCAATAAAAAAAAGTGAAAACTGAAAAGAAACAATGGAATGGCTATGAACGGGCCTAATTCTTCCATCTTTATATCAATACCCAGAATGTCTATTGATATAATATAACAGACTTATATTTTGAAAATGTGTAGTGGGATCCTCCGAGTGTTGAAAATGTATCCGAAGACATGGTGGATCAATATTTTTCCCCTCTAAGTGAGTTTGAACCCGACTTAGAGCTGCCAACGGAGTTGCGAGAAGCATTCATCTAGTTCACCTAATCAAATTACATTTGTTCACTCCATTTTATGATTCTGAAAGCTGGGTTGATTCCAAGCATTTCCCTACACTAATATTACTTCATGTTAGGAACTAGTTAATTGAACTATATCTGAAAAAGTTATCAAATAAATTTGCCATCAAAATCTTCACTGAAATTGAGCTTTAAAATACTATATATATTTTTTTGTTTTCATATTTGTATTTTACCTTAAAAACATTCCAAATTGTAATAATGTGTATGTGCAACAATTTATATATTTTTGGTTTAAAAACTATGCAACAAAAAATTATTTTTGAATAATAATCTATTCAGAGACCAAGCAGATTGTTGAAAGGAGAACGACTAGCAGAGCTTTTACCTCAAAATAAATATATTTTGAGGACCCTTCCCGAATTTTCCCTCGAAACCCGGAAAGAACCCTTATCCTGTCTGACAGCTCTTTTACCTCAAAATAAATATACAGAAATACCATTTGTTCTTGAATAATTTTTAATAAACTTTACAGGGTTCCTAACCGAACCTCTGTACTTACTGACCACTCCTACTGTCAAACGCAGGATAATATACAGGTCAAAGTCAAGACCTCGGAATAGTGGTGGTTCAAATAGGAATACTCTCTAACACCAAATGTCAGTAGGTCAGACATTGCTGACATCTTTACTGAAAAACCACAAGACAACAGACTAGTCAGATACTCGTGAACCAACAATAATTCGTCCCTCTGAGTCGCCGCCCACACCAACCCACTGACCCGGATGACGAAGTATTTTCATAGGTTGATTAAGCCCATGACAATTGTCGTCTGGTTCATATTAGAGCCGAAAATATCCTCGGCTATCATATCGTATCATCAGCCGGTATAACATTCAGCTATCATATCACATCATTCGGCATATCTCTCGACTATCATATCACCAGCCACCAGGGTATCCCTTGGGGTGTGCTAGTCCTGTATCATAACTCTCTGTACTATGATATCTCATCAGTCGGCATATCTCTGCAAAATCACCTTTTATATTGGGGGTTCACCGGGAGTCCGCCAACACGGAACCAAGGCCCGGATCCTAGGCCCCTTCAAATCGGTTTTGTTTATATTGGGGGTTCACCGGGAGTCCGCCAACACGGAACCAAGGCCCGGATCCTAGGCCCCTTCAAATCGATTTTGTTTATATTGGGCGTTCACCGGGAGTCCGCCAACACGGAACCAAGGCCCGGATCCTAGGCCCCTTCAAATCGGTTTTGTATCCAAAATCAAGTATATATTTTGTTTATCATTTATTACAAATACGGTTTCAACTCAAAATCATGTACCCAAATAATTACCACGTCCAAATAATATCAAAACCGAATCCAACAACCATATCATTTCTCACAACACACTTCCACTGAAATATTGGAAAAACAAATATCCAGCAATCATTTATAAATTCTAGGTAATCATTGCACCCATACACAACAGTATTTAAATCGAGGATATTAATACATGCATTACAAGTTATAAATACAACCATACACAACAGTAATTAAATCAAAGATATTTATACATGCATTACAATTTATAAATGAAAAGTCCGCTTACCATCACCATCCAACCCAAAATTCATGTACGCTCTAGCCTAAGAATACCTTCACCATAATGACCCAACTACCTTGACTTTCCAAGCTCAAAACCCTCTCCACGGTCAATCCTTACCGCTGGGATTGCCCAACCAGGCTCTAAATGAACTCCTATGGCCTCGAAACCAACAAAATCTGATCCGGAACGTCCCAAAACCCTAGACACGCGCCGCCGTGACTTCGGGAACAGTCCCACGCACCGCCACGCGCCACCGGAAGGTCAGAACACGCGCTCACGCACTGCCACGCGCCAGTCACGCGCTTGCTACAGTGTTCACGCGCCTGGATCGGTCCAACCCTGCCCGGCTCGACTTGACCCGGTCCAACTCGACTCAACCCGACCGGTTCATTCAACTCGACTGGTTCACTCAACCCGACCGGTTCACTCGACTCGACCGGTTCACTCAACCCGACCGGTTCACTCGACTCGACCGGTTCACTCAACCCGACCGGTTACCGGTGACTCGCCGGAGAAGACGACCGGACGTGCCTCGTCGTTGCCGGAGGCTGGCCGGAGAAGATGACCGAACCGCCACCTCCGCCACCGTCTGGTTCGCCGGAATCCCCCATTTCCGGCCGATTTTCTGGGTTTTCTAACTTCTTCATTTCTTAACCGTTTTTCACGATCTACACATGGAAATTCATCTACTTTTCACCAGGAATCCAAATATGAGGTCAAAGTTCCGAGATCGTACCTGGTTTGGCCGGAAAATGGCTGAGAAGGTTCGGTTCACCTCCCTCCTCCGTCCGTCACCTACGGCGGTGCTCCCGCTCCAATAACTACCCCAAAATGCTCGTGGGGTCCCAGGGAAGATCCTCCCGACCTTGTTTTCGTTCGAATCGGATCGAAATCCGTCCGATGAAAATGGGCCTACGGTGTTCGCACGGGGAGGACTCGGGTAGGAGCTAGATGGAATGGACCAATCTCCCGAGGAGAGAGAAAAATATCTGCTATATAATTCCAATTTTCCAAAATTACCAAACTGCCCCTGCAGCTTCTAGACCCGTAACGCACTCACCGGGTCTCCGTTTTCCGCGTGCCGCCTGTCTACGAACTCGTGAGTTCGAGACCTACGTAACGACCTAAGAAAAATTCCCAAAAGTACTGCCAGTCAAAAAGTGACTCCCGAACCCGTCCAAAACTGAGGGTAAAATTGTCCAATTCTCAAAATAATTTAATTTCTGGTCCGGGTCGTTACATGACTGGAAATGCAGGGAAAGAAAGAGGCTTCAAAACTGGCAATACTAGTGTTGAATGTCCTGCATGTGGAAAGAAAGGTCATTCTGTTGACACCTGCTTTCGTATTCATAAATGTCAAATTTGTGGGAAACATGGTCATCTTAGAAGCAAATGTTATCAGAATCCTGAGTACAAATATGGAACACCATCATAACCTAGACAAGTGGTCACTGGACCATCCCCTGAGTGTCAAATCTATTCGAAGAAAGGGCATCCAACTGCCAACTATTTTTACAGAACATATAGACCTACTGATCACCCCTCACTTTCTATCCCTACCTGTCAGATTTGTGGACTTAAAGGTCATGTTGCATTGAACTTCTCACACAGAACAAACTTTGCTTATCAAGGATCCGAGCCACCAGCTTCCCTCACAGCTTTATCTGCTCACACAACTACACCTTATAGTAATGGTGTCTATCGTGGTACATACTATGTTTCCACTGGTGGTGCCTCTAACTCAAGCTTTCCTGGTGGTTTCAATCCGAGTAATGGTGCTTCTACATCAAATGGTGCTTCTACATCAAATGGTGCTCCCTCTTCCAATGCTCATGTCAATAATGAAGTGTGGATAGGTGATTCTGGTGCCACTCATCACTTGACTTCAGACCTTCGTAATTTGACCATTGCTCAACCATATACTTCAGATAACACAATCACCATTGGTAATGGAATAGGTTTGCATATTGCTCATACTGGTTCTAGCTATATTAAACCTGCTGATCATGTTTAAGCCTGCACAAAGTTCTACATGTTCCTACTCTTGCTATGAATCTGTTATCTTTCACCAAACTTTGTCGAGATAACAACTGCTTCATAACACTTGATGAATCTAACATTGCTGTGTAGGACAAGGCATCCAAAAAAATTCTGTACCAAGGAAGGAGTAGTGAGGAAGGCTTGTTTCTTTTCCATACACCACATTTATCTTCCATCCCACAGTTGTCTCATTCTGCCTTTGTTAATCCTACTTCTACATATCCTATTTGGCATCAACGTTTAGGTCATCCTACTCACTCTATAGTGTCTAAGATGTTGTCTAACTCTCAAATGAGGATGTCCAGTTCATTACCTGATCAAGTTTGTACTAATTGTTTAGAAGGCAAAATGCATAGATTACCTTTTTCTAAATCTGTCTCCAAGTCTTCTGTGCCATTTCATAAAGTTCACTCTGATGTGTGGGGTCCTGCTCCATGTTTGTCCATAGAAGGATACAAATACTATGTTACTTTCATTGATGAGTGTACTAAATTTGTGTGGATTTTCCCACTTGTCAATAAATCAGATGTTCTTGCTCATTTTGTGAAATTTTGTGCCTTTGTTCACACACAATTTGATTCTTCAATTAAGACTTTTCAAACAGATGGGGGTGGGGAGTTTAATAGCAAAGCTTTTCATAACTTTCTTGCTTCGAAAGGTATATTACATCACATCACTTGTCCATATACTCCTCAGGAAAATGGGGTTGCTGAGAGAAAGCATAGACACATTGTTGAAACTGCTATTTCTGTGCTCTCTATTGCTGGTATTCCTAAACCTTTTTGGTTCCACGCAGTTGCTCACTCATGCTTCCTTATTAATAGAATGCCGTGTCGGTCCTTACATATGCTTTCTCCTTATGCTGCTTTATTTCATAAACCTCCTGATATCTCACAGCTTAAGATCTTTGGTTCCTCTTGCTATCCATATCTTAGACCATATAATCATGACAAGTTCGATCCTCGAACAACTCAATGTGTTTTCCTAGGTTATGTCTTAGGCTACAAGGGAGTTTCGTGCTACAGCATCTCTTAGACTAAGCTTTGGGTCTCTCGGCATGTTGTCCATGATGAAACCTATTATCCTTTTTTGCCATCTTCTCAACCTCAATCCTCTCTTGTTGAGCCTACTGTATTCTTTCCATCTTCTGTCCATCTTACTACTCCTCCTCCTCAGATGCATGTTCATGCTTCTAGTCCTTCAAGTAAGAGTCTCACTGTATTGGAAGGGTACAATGATGACAGTAGTCTTGCAGGTTCTCATAATGTTACATCAGCTACTGTACCTACTGATGACCTTATGGTTGTCCCTGATAATGAGCTTAGAGGTGACCTTGAATGTGCTGTAGTTACTGAGCCTCATGCTGCCACTTCTGATGAGATCATTCCTACTCTTGCTGAGGTGAATAGAGTGTCTACAGACAGTCATGTTGTTGGTCTTAATGTCGATGTAACTAATGCCTTGCAGTTTGGTGGAAATATTGATGCTCATACTCTTCCTCAGGAGTTGGAGTTTATTGCACATAAAAACTATGATGCTCATTCCATGATGACCAGAGCTAAGAATGGCATCATCAAACCGAAGAGTTTTGAAGACTTCTATTGTTTTTCGGCTATCTCTCAACAGAAGTTGTATGCTGATTTTCCTTTCTTTAGTGGCTTCACTGCCATAACTGACATTAGTGATGTGCTTGGACCTAAATCTTTCAAGGTTGCTACTGGCACACCTGAATGGGATCAAGCCATGCTTGAGGAAATAGAAGCTTTACAAAAACAAGGTACGTAGTCTTTAGTTCCATGCCCCAAGAACATAAATATAGTTGGAAGCAAATGGATTTACAAAGTAAAGCAGCATCCTGATGGTTCTATATCCAGATACAAGGCTAGATTGGTGGCTCAAGGGTTTAGTCAGTCCAAAGGTCTGGACTATGATGAAACATTTAGTCCAGTTGTGAGACATAGCACTGTGAGGGTTATTTTAGCTCTTGCTACGATGAATGATTGGGAACTGCGGCAGCTAGATGTTAAGAATGCCTTCTTGCATGGTGACTTGAAAGAAGAGGTGTTCATGGCTCAACCACAGGGTTTTGTCGATCCTGCTCATCCTGATTATGTGTGTTCTCTCCGAAAGTCTCTCTACAGCCTCAAGCAGGCACCTAGAGCATGGAATGAAAAGTTTACTAGTTTCCTGCCAAGTTTGGGGTTACTAAGGTTAAAGGAGGCATATTCCTAGGTCAAACCAAGTATGCCACTGATTTTCTTAACAAGACAGGAATGACTACTCTTCGGGCTTGCAGTTCTCCTTGTCTTCCTCATTCTCAAATGACAAAAGATCAAGGTATCCCTATCAGAGATCCCTCTTTGTATAGAAGTATTGTTGGGGCTCTACAGTATTTGACTTTCACTCGTCCAGATATTGCCTATGCTGTCAATACAGTGTGTCAATACATGACAAGTCCTACTGATGTTCATTATATTGCTATCAAACGTATTATGAGGTATTTACAAGGCTATTTACAGAAAGGGTTATTTTTTAGCTCTGCTGGTTTTCTACCAACAGCTGCTCATATCAAGGCCTATTGTGAGCTGATTGGGCTGGTGAGGTTATTCAAAAACGATCAACTACTGGTTTTGTTGTTTATCTTGGTCTATGTCCGGTGTTCTGGCAATCAAAGAAACAGGGAACGGTGTCTAGAAGCTCCACTGAATCAGAATACAGGAGCTTGGCTAATACAACTGTTGAGATTAGTTGGATTCGCCATTTGTTATGTGATATGCAGGTTCATATTCCTCAAGCCCTTCTGCTGAAATGTGACAATCTGTCTGCCATAGCTTTGGCCTCTAATCTTGTCTTCCATTCCAGAATCAAACATTTGGATAATGATTTTCACTTTGTTAGAGAACGTGTCCAACACAATGATCTTTGCTTGGAATATGTCTCTACCACAAAACAAACAACTGATATCTTGACCAAGGGACTACCTTCTCCTCTTTTTCGGTCTCATTGTATCAATCTCAGACTGGTTACCCTAGCTGAGCTTGAGGGAGGGTGTTAACATAGCTCTTAGCTATTAGTCATAGCTAGTTACAACTGTAAACAGATAATACTGTTAGTTAGTTAGTAAAACTGTTAGTTAGTTATTATTGTTTTAGTAGAAGATATATATAGCTTATGTTGTATTTGCTAAAGCAATAGACAGAGAATAAGGACTGATTTCTTTCTCTAAAATTCTGTCTACTCTCTTTAGTCTCTTCATCTTCCTTGTCTACAAACCCTAACTTTTCCTCTGATTCCTCTGATTCCATTAGAAGCGACAGTCGAGGAGCCACACGTGTGAGGAAGGGATATCCTTGATTGAGCTGCTGAGGACGTAAATGATGGGGCCGACGACGGCGTTGGTAGCACCAACTGTTGGGGTGGGGATCAGTGTGAGCGGGAAAAGAACGTGAGGGTTGTTTGAGTTGAGGTTGGGGTTTTGATAGAGTGTGAACCAAGCGGAGGGGTTATGGTGTGAGCGGAGCGTGAGGTAGAGGAAGTGTTGTTGTGGGTCGCATTAATAATGTGCCAATATGCCACGATTTGCCACGTAAAATCCAACAAGGACAAATTGTATGCCAACTGAGAAAAAAAATAGCGTAAGTTAAAATGGTATGACGGAATTGGGTAACTTTGCTGACGGAATCCCTGTTCAATGGGTATTTTGAGACAAAATTGAATTCGAGAGGAATTATGAGATTAAATGACAAGTTATGGGGCATTTGAAGTAAAAAGCCATTAATTTATGATTCAGTTAAATTGTTGGGTTAGGAAGAAGAATTTCACTTTGGCTTTGGGTGATTTCTCAGGTAAATTTTATTTTGGTTTGAATTTCTTTAGGTTTTTACAGTAAGGTGTTAGTTTTTAATTAATTCATGATTAAGTTAGATTATTGGGTTAGATTTGATGGGTTGATTGTTTTGCCGGTTGATTTTTTGGAAGGGTTGAGGAGGAAGGAGAATTTGTCTTTGGCTTTGGGTGATTTTTCAGGTAAATTTTGATTGTTTGTTTTAATTAAATTTTGTTCTGAATTTCTTTAGCTTTTTTTTATAAATTTATCTGCTAAAACAGCAAAATGCAAGCAAAGATGGCCGTAGCTAGAATAAAGGTGCTGAGGAACAAGAGACAGGTGGTGGTGAAGATGATGAGGCGTGATATTGCATTGCTCCTACAATCAAGTCAAGATGCCACTGCTCGAATCAGGGTACTTATCATTTTTTTTTATTCATTTAGTTATTATATTAATTTAAAGTTCATATCTTTTAGTTGTCATAGTTAATAGCACGCCAGAATCTCTAGGGCTATTTCATTTTAACTTTTAATTACTTATTATTACCAATTCAATTGTGGCATGGGTCCATGGGGCCATGTTAAAGTCTCATAATTTTTTGTTTGTGACTATTGAGAAATTTATTAATGGTTTGCCTTGAGAGTAGTGATTCGAACAATTTCCTCTTGAATTTTTTGTTTCTTTATATTTTATTGGCACTATCTTGAGTAGACTGCATCATGGTTTTCGTAAATGTGGAGGATATGCCTTCCGAATTCGGTCCAAAGTTAACTTGATGGTGTTGTTTGGTTAATTTGAGTTGTTCCAGTATTGGTATGGTTTTTAATTTTTGCTGGTAGTGGTAGGTGTGATTTATTTATTTTTAAAATCTTTGTAGGTGCTTGCTTTGGTTGCTGGTAGTAATTGTTGCTAAAACTAACAATGAATGGCAGACACAAACATGTGCGCCTGTTCACTTTTTAATTTCAAATAAATATAGACGTGGTGGGGGTACGCGTTGAGTCTAATTTGATTCAGAAGGTAATGTAGGAAACTGGTTTTCTTGCTTTTATCTTTTGTTCATTTGTTTTCTGCTTTTTGTTCCCTTTCAAGAAAGGGATGCTGGCATGGGGTTGTTAGATGTTAGTATTACATTTTATATTTCATGCTTCTGTTTAGATTTTCTTTTGAGTGCATGGCTTATTGAAGTCACCCTGTAATTTCGAGTATTTAGTGTAATTTTATCAGATTAATTTTAAAACGACTCTCGTACCTTTGTTCAAATTCAAATTGAGCAGCTTGAGTGCTTAGCAGATGAGTACTCTTAAATTGGGTGATTATTTTGAAAATCTGCTCAACTATTTGAATTTAAGAAAGTAGTCTTATAGGTTAGACATGTAAATGTTTATTATTTTAGTTCATCAAACGAATAAACTCATAGGATTGTAGGTGTTTGCACTTAATTTGATCAACATGGTCAAGGCCGACCAAAGCCCTTCAGAACCATACTTAGCCTCGGCTCAACAAGACGCACAGCCTTAGACAAAGACAACAACCCACTAGGCCGACCGTATCTAGTCGGCCTACCCCTCGGCCGACTATGTCAAAACACCAGGACATGCGTCAACTCCAAGAATGGGGACATTTATCCCACATCGAAATACTCCACCAACAACATTCAATACCACTATAAATACAAGGGTACCTCCCCTCAAAAAAGGTAATGACATCTTTGCCCTTATCCTGTCAAATCCCTCCAAACACTTAACTAACTTAAGTATCGGAGACTATTTGGCCGGCACCCCATCGGTGCTCCTTTACTTCTACCTTCACCTATTGCAGGTCTCCCTACACCCTAGAAGTGAGTAAAGCGAGCTTGAAGGGACAATTCTAAGTTGGTCCATTTTTGGCATAAACAGTTTGGCGCCGTTTGTGGGAAACTGACACAAACTCCTACGAGCTCACTATCCACAAAACCGTCCCAGCATCCTCCAAAAACATGTTGGACAATCAAGACGAAGGGGTACTTAACAATACCCCCATCACACTGAGAAGTCCTCGGGACAACAACCCAAACAGATTGAGACAAACGTTGTACGATCTCCTGTAACGACCCAGACCAGAAATTAAATTATTTTGAGAATTGGACAATTTTACCCTCAATTTTAGAAGGGTTCGGGAGTTGCTTTTTGACTGGCAGTACTTTTGGGAAATTTTCTTGGGTCGTTGCGTAGGTCTTGAACTCACGGGTTCGTAGACAGGCGGCACGCGAAAAACGGAGACCCGGTGAGTTTGTTACGGGTCTAGAAGTTTCAGGGGCAGTTTGGTAATTTTTGGAAAAGTTGTAACTATATCTCAGATATTTTCTCTCTCCTCGAGGGGGGGGGGGGGGTGCAGATATTTTTCAGTCTCTCTCTCTCTCCTACCCGTTTCTCCCCGTGAGAACACCACAAACCATTTTAATCGGACGAATTTCAGTCCGATTTGACCGAAACTAAGGCTGTGAGGATCTTCCCCGCGACCCCACGAGCCTTTTGGTGTAATCATCGGAGTGGGAGCACCGCCATAGGCGACGGACGGAGGAGGGAGGCGGACCGAACCTTCTCGGTCGTTTTCCGGCCAAACTAGGAACGATCTCGGAACTTTGACCTTATATTTGGATTCCTGATGAAAAGTAGATGAATTTACATGTGTGGATCGTGAAAAACGGTTAAGAAATGAAGAAGTTATAAAAGCTTGAAGTTTCGGCCGGAAATGGAGGATTCCGGCGAAACCAGACGGCGGCGACGGCGGCTGCTGGTCATCTTCTCCAGCAGACTTCGGCGACGGCTCCGGTAGCCGATCGTCTTCTCCGGCGACCGGTCGAGTCGGGTCAGACCGGTCGGGTCGAGTAAACCGGTCCGGTTGAGTGAACCAGTCGGGTCGAGTAAACCGATCGGGTTGAGTGAACCGGTCGGGTCGAGTAAACCGGTCGGGTTGAGTGAACTGGTCAGGTTGAGTGAACTGGTCGGGTTAAGTCGAGTTGGACCGGGTCAGGTCGAGCCGGGCCGGGTTGGACCGGTCCAGGCGCGTGAACACTGTAACAGGCGCGTGAGGGCGCGTGGTGGCGCGTGAGCGCGTGTTCTGACCTTCCGGTGGCGCGTGGTGGCGCGTGGAACTGTTCCCGAAGTCACGGCGGCGCGTGACTAGGGTTTTGGGACGTTCCGGATCAGATTTTGTTGGTTTCGAGGCCTTAGGAGTTCGTTTAGAGCCCGATTGGGCAATCCCAGTGGTAATGGTTGACCATGGAAAGGGTTTTTGAGCTCGGAAAGTCAAGGTAGTTGGGTCATTATTGTGTAGGTGTTTCTTGGGATAGAGCGTCCATGAATTTTGGGTTGGATGATGTTTGTAAGCGGACTTTTGATTTATAAATTGTAATGCATGTATAAATATCTTTGATTTAAATACTGCTGTGTATGGTTGTAATGATTTCCTGGAATTTATAAATGACTGCTGGACATTTGTTTTTCCAATAATTCAGTGAAAGTGTGTTGTGAGAATTGGCATGGTTGTTGGATTCGGTTTTGATATTGTTTTGACGTGGAAATTATTAGAGTCCATGATTTTGAGCTAAATCGTATTTGTGATTATAAAATGCTTGATTCTTGTAAACAATACGGATTTGATGGGGGGCCAGGATCCGGGGCTAGGATCCACTGAGACGGTGAACCCGGTGAACCTCCAACATAAACAATACCGATTTGAGGGGCGGGGGGGCCAGGATCCGGGGCTAGGATCCGCTGAGACGGTGAACCCGGTGAACCTCCAAAATAAACAATACCGATTTGAGGGGGGGGGGGGGGGGGGGGGGGGGGGCCAGGATCCGGGCTAGGATCCGCTGAGACGGTGAACCCGGTGAACCTCCAAAATAAACAATACCGATTTGAGGGGGGGCCAGGATCCGGGGCTAGGATCACTGAGACGGTGAACCCGGTGAACCTCCAAAAATAAACAATACCGATTTGAGGGGGGGCCAGGATCCGGGGCTAGGAACCGCTGAGACGGTGAACCCGGTGAACCTCCAATATAAAAGGTGATTTGGCAAAGAGTTGTGATACAGGACTAGCACACCCCAAGGGATACCCTGGTGTCTAGGGATATGCCGACTGATGTAATATGATCTGAGGATATTTCCAGCTCTAATATGGTTTGACGACGATTGTCATGTGATTAATCAGCATATGAAATTACTTCGTCATCCGGGTCAGTGGGTTGGTGTGGACGGTGACCCAGAGTGACGAATTATTGTTGGTTCACAAGTATCTGACTAGTCTGTTGTCTTGTGGTATTCCAGTAGAGATGTCAGCAGTGTCTGACTTACTGACATTTGGTGTCAGAGGGTATTCTTATTTGGACCACCACTATTCCGAGGTCTTGGCTTTGACCTGTATACTATCCTGCGTCTGACAGGTAGGAGTGGTCAGTAAGTACAGAGGTTCTGTCGGGAAACCGGTAAGGTTTACTAAAAAATTATTTAAGGATAAAGGGTATTCTTGGTATTAAATTTTGAGAAAGACGAGCTGTCAGACCGGATAAGGGCTTTTCACAAATTTCGAGGTGAAATTCGGGAAGGGTCCTTACATCTCCAACGAGAAGTGGCAGAGCTCAGGGCTCACAACGCCAAGATAGAGGCCAAGAATCAGGTTATATCGGAGCAGTATGAGAGCACACTCGCCCTTGTGAGAATGTCCCAGCGCAGAGAATCGCGAGACAAGGGACCAACCGACTTGGTCGCAACCGAGCGCACCTCGACCGAACAACCCGTGCTCGAACTAATCCCCTCGGACAAATACAATAGGCTACATGCTAGGGTTCGCCCTAGCACATCCAGAAGTCGATTACTCATCCAGCCACAAAACGGCGACGGACCCTCTCAACTTAGAATTTATCGGGACGCTCGGCAACTGCTGGAAGATCGACAAATTGAGTTAGAGTCCTCCGCCTGACTTATGCTACATTGGACCCAAGGGCAATGGGGCAACCCCCCCTGCCCATCTTGACCACGGGAGGCCGCCAAACCACGGGACACGCCTCTGGTATGGCTCACGATCAAGAAGACCACGGAACTAGAGCTCCTGAACAACCAAGGGCCAGCGACCAGGAAACTCAAAACGAGACCGGCTCAACCGTAGGGAGTTACTCCCACGGCCGACGAAGAAATCGGGGTCGCCGAGAGAGGGGTGATGGTGGAGATGAGCACCAGCCGAACCCACCCCAACAAGGCAATGCTCTGGTAGAAAGCCTCAGACGACGGGTAAACAACCTTGAGGTCGAAAAGGTGAAGGGCAAGGCCCCGAGTTGGGGTAAAGTCAGCACTGGCCCCTTTACCAACCGAATCCTTCGGTCAAGACGGAGGACCGAGGTAAAACCTTTAAAGATAACTCCCTACACGGGAAAGGGGGACCCCGTCACCCACCTAAACAACTATGTCTCCGCCTTGTCATACAAGAATGTGACCGACGAAGTCTAATGCCTTATCTTCATCTCCACTCTCACCGATGCAGCCCTCAACTGGTTCTACCGCTTGGCTCCCAACACCATTAACTCGTTTGATGAACTACAGACAACTTTTCTGAACCAATTCAACGTCCAAACGAACATATTGGTCTCCACGGAATATCTCTTCTCCCTTAGCCAGGAGGAAGAGGAGACCCTCCAAAAATATGCTGCCAGGTTCAGCCTCGAGTACTCTCGCTGTCGTGACACCGACGACAAGGCTGCATTCAATGCTTTCCGAAGCGGCCTTAAGGAATCGCCTTTCAAATATGTTTCCCATACCGAGGACTGGAAAGATTATAATGAGATCATGCGCAGAGCGGAAATCCATGCCAAGGTAGAATTCTTCCACACTCCTACCAAGGAAGCCATGAAGCCCTCGTACTTGGCTCCCGCAGGACACAATAGCCAGAGAAGAACTGGTCATACTAGTGGCAACTACCACCATGACTCACACCAATCGCAGCAGGGAAAGCGGAAGCTCACCTATGATGGACATCAGGGCAAGAGGGGCTGATCAAACTACAATAGCGGGGGATTCAAGCAGAGCGACAACCATCGCCTGGAGCCAAGAAATTTGGTAGGTGAAAACTCCGACTGCGAAGCCGATTTGAGACGTACACTATCTTGAACACTCCCTTGGACCATGTTCTCCTTAATGTGGAAGGCATGATCCCTAAAGCCAAGCCAAGAAACCCCAGCTATCGGCCCACCCCATAACAAAGAAGCCTTTTGGCAATACCACAAGTATAATGGCCATACGATTGAAGAATGCATTGCTTTTAGAGACGTCATCGAGCAAATGGTCCGCGAAGGTAGACTCAATCAGTTCTTACAGCGTCCCACCTCATCAAAAGCAATCATGCAGATTAACACCATCAGCTACGGACCCCCCTTATCTACACCCTTGACCTCCAATCGAGCAAAAAAGGGCTTCCTCCGCACAACCTGCGGCAGCCACTAAGTCCTCAGCATCGACTCCGGTCGAATGACAAAGTCGGCCAAGAATGGTTGGCAACCCATCACCTTTTCAGAGGAGGAAGAAAGAGGCATCGTGTTCCCCCATGACGACCCATTTATCATCCGAGCCTAGATCTCTGAGTACGACATGGGGAGAATCCTCATCGACACCAGAAGCTCGGTCAATGTACTCTTCTGGGACGCCTTCAAACAGATGGGCATCAACGAGAAGGAGCTTGACCGAAAGGTTACCCCGCTTCTAGGTTTCTCTGGTGACTCGTTCTTGTCAAAGGGCATCATCTCTCTACTGATATCTATGGGCACCACCCCTACTGTGACCACGGTCATCACAACCTTCCTCGTGGTCGACTGCCCCACGGCTTACAATGCCATACTAGGAAGAGGGTTGCTCAATCCAACGAAAGCCATAGTGGCAATGCACCTACTCTTGATGAAATTCCCAACTCTCGCGGGAACGGGACAGGTAAGGGGGGACCAACTCTCTAGTCGTACTTGTTATGCCACAACCCTAACCAAGACAACTATACCGACTGCGCCAGACCAAATAGAGACCCTATCTGTCACCGAAATGGCCCTGGGGGATGACCCAGTCAACCCCGAGCTCATGTAGGAATTCTGAGACCACCCTCCGTAAGACCCATGGGGCATTGCGAATATGCCACAGGCAGAACCTGTGGAGGAGACAGAGACAATACCTTTGTCCGACATACACCTAGAGTGCACAGTTCGGATCGACTCTAAGCTCAAACCTTCCATACGAGCAGCCATCGCAGAATTCCTACAAGCCAATACTGAAGTCTTCGCATGGTCTTACGCGGACATGCCAGGCATTTCCACGGACGTAATTTTCCATCGGCTCACTATTGATCCGTCATTCCGACCGATCACCCAGAAGCAGCGTTGCCACGACACGAAGAGGCAATTGGCCATGCTGGCTGAAATCACAAAGCTCAGCACCATACACTTAATAAGGAAGGCCATCTACGCCGCTTGGGTGGCCAATGTGCTCCTTGTCAAGAAACCGGTCGGATCTTGGCGCATGTGCATCGACTACACCGATCTCAATAAGGCATGTCCCAATGACAGTTTTCCCCTGCCCAAGATTAACTTGCTCGTAGATGCTACCGCAGGACACGAACTGCTCAGCTTCATGGACGCCTATTCGGGCTACAACCAGATCCTCATGAACCCAGGTGATCAAATACATAAAAGCTTCAGAACTAACCTTGGTATCTACTGCTATAATGTTATGCCCCTCGTGCTGAAGAATGCAGGGGCTACATACCAGCGACTGGTTAACTTCATGTTTACCGACCAAATTGGCAAAACAATGGAGGTCTACGTTGACGACATGCTAGTCAAGAGCAAGACGGACGAGGAACATATCCCCAACCTGGCAAAAATGTTCGGCGTCCTCAAGACGTACAAAATGCACCTCAATCCCACAAAATGCATCTTCGGGGTCGGAGCGGGCAAATTCTTGGGCTATATGATTAGCCAGAGGGGGATTGAGGCAAACCCATAGAAGATCAAGGCTATCCTCGACATGCAGGCTCCACAAACTCACAAGGACATCCAGTGCCTAACAGGACGAGTGGCAGCTTTGACGCACTTCATTTTCAAGGCAACCGACAAGTGCGCCCCATTCTTCAAGGCCCTCAAAGGCAAGGGCAGAAACCTCGACTGGACGGAGGAGTGCACCAGGGCATTCGAGGAGCTGAAGCAATACATGGGTAGGTCACCATTGCTAGCCAGACCTGAAAATGGCGAATCACTCTTCGTCTACTTGTCGGTATCTGTTTCGGCAGTCAGTTATGTTCTCATCACACAGCGGGATGGGGTCGAACATCTCGTATACTATGTTAGTAAAGCATTTCAGGATGCAGAGACGTGGTACCCCGACCTTGAAAAGCTTGCCTTGGACCTTGTAGTCACAGCCTTGGACCTTGTAGTCACATATCAAGATTATCACCAACCGACCTTTGAGACAAGTTTTGCAGAAGCCAAACATCTCTGGCCGCCTCACCAAATGGGCAATCGAGCTAAGTGAGTTCGATATATCCTATGTGTCAAGGACGCCCGAAAAAGGCCAAGCAGTGGCGGACTTCATAGCCGATTACTCGTATTAATCAACACAGTGCATACCACCAGAGGCAACCACTCCACAAGCACCCACCACCAGAAAATCCTAGATAACCACCAAGGCACCCCCGATCGATAGCCAACGCCCATACTGGGCACTATATGTGGATGGATCAGCTTGCCACAGTGGGTCCGGGGTAGGATTAGTCCTCACTTCCCCGGAACTGGTCAAGCTAGAATACGCCCTCCGCTTCAGCTTTAAGGCTTCCAACAACGAGGCCGAGTACGACGTACTGTTGGCCGGCCTACATTTAGCCAAAGACCTTGAGGCCAATCAGTTAAAAATCTATAGCGATTCGCAATTGGTGGTAAGCCAAATCAACAATGCTTCGAGGCAAATGACCCGTCTATGTCGCTATACTTGAACTTGGCAAAACAACTCCTTCATGGCTTCTCGGCTTACGAAATACACAAAATTCCAAGGTCAGAGAACAGCCATGCCGATGCCTTGGTTCGACTCGCATCCTCATTGGACGAAAAGGAAAATCGACGGGTACTCGTGGAAGTCCAACACGTGCCTAGCACGAGGAAATCACCAGTCTACACCATCAACACCAGCCAGACCTGGATGGATCCCATCAAAGCATACCTTAGGGACGACACTCTCCTAGGAGACCGGATGGAAGCTAAGAAAATCAGGAGACAATCAGCTCGATACACCATCCAACACGACCATCTCTACAAGCGCGGCTTCAAAACCCCCCTACTCAAATGCCTAACACCTGACATGGGCAATTATGTTCTCAGGGAAATACACGAGGGCATTTGCGGAGATCACTCTGGGACACGGACCTTGGCACGGAAAGC
This sequence comes from Oemleria cerasiformis, assembly GCA_037349345.1. Lineage (NCBI taxonomy): Eukaryota > Viridiplantae > Streptophyta > Magnoliopsida > Rosales > Rosaceae > Oemleria > Oemleria cerasiformis. The sequence continues at coordinate 336,783 of JAZGTL010000020.1, forward strand.
CTTCAGGCATGGCTACTACTGGCCCACCATGCTATCCGATGCAGTTGACCTCACACAAAGGTGCGACAAGTGCCAGCGACATGCACATATCCCTTACCTCCCAGCCGAACCCCTAACTTCTATGCTTAGCCCATGGCCATTCTCCCAATGGGGACTCGATCTAATCTGTCAGATGCTCCAGGGGAGGGGTAAGGTCAACTATGCCGTTGTCGCGGTAGACTACTTCATAAAATGGGCCGAGGTAAAATCGTTGGCAACCATTACGGCAGCACAGATAGAGCAGTTCGTATACCAAAACATCATCTGTCACTTTGGGATCCCCTACATAATCATCACCGATAATGGGAAATAATTTGATTGCAACCGTTTCCGCTCCTTCTGCGAGACATACGGCATCAGGCTTCTATTCGCTTCACCCTCACACCCCCAGTCCAACGGCCAAGTAGAGGTTGTCAACAAATGCATAAAGTATAACTTGTAGAAGATACTGGACGAGGACAAGGGCAAATGGGTCGACATCATCAACGACGTGCTATGGTCTCACATGACCTCATTCAAAACTGCCACCGATGAAACCCCCTTTGCATTGGCTTTCAGCACCGAAGCAGTAGTACTAGTCGAGATCGGTGAAACATTGTATCGGGTCATCTCTTACAACCCAGAACAAAACAATCACCAAATGGCTCTTAGCTTGGATCTCCTGGAAGAACGAAGGGAAACTGTTAGCGTCAAGCAGCTTGCCTACAAGCAGCGAGTTGCACGATACTACGACTCAAGGGTCCGCCACAGGAGCTTCAGAGTAGGTGACCTAGTCATAAGGAAAGTCAGCCTGGCAACCAAAGAACGATCGGCCAACACAATCGCCCCTACATGGGAAGGACCCTACATGGTCTCCTGGATATGCCGAGAGGGAACCTATGAACTCAATGATACGAACGGTAAGATACTCCCACATCCTTGGAATGTCGACCACCTAAAGTTCTATTACCAGTAAAGAAGGCCAACGGCCCAAAAATATGTTAGGCAACTGGTCGACCATTTTGTATACATTCCTGGCACTACCAGTTATTATCAATGAACATATTTACGAGGCAATCCCTCTTAAGTTTCATTTACATATTTTCATTTTAAGTTTCATCAACTCTTTGATCAACGGCCTCACCTAAAGGATCGGTCTAAACAACATTTAGTCTGACAAACGTGTAATAATGGACACAACTAAAATCCTTCTTTATCATAAACAATTCATAAGTACATAGCCTGTCGACCTACAAAAGATTACAAAGTAAAAATCAAGTTACAGATTCAAAGGGTATCCCTTCGGTCTTCAACTCCGGCCTCATCCTCCGCCACCTCGGCCTGCCCTTCGGCTGTGTCCTCCTCCTCCTCATCTGGTAGAGGGTTTCCATCTTCATCGAGATAATCCTCCAAGTGGGGTGGATGCTTCAACCAAGGAAACTGGATGGCCACGCCGGTGTTCGCCAGGAGGATCCGTTTGATGAGTCCATCCTCTAGTCGGCCCCCAAACCGTTGCAAGTCCAGATGGTGCGCCCGGGTGGACTTGTACTCCTCGGTACCCACCCTCTTTGCCGAGACTAGCTGATCGGCAAGCTTTGCATTAGCCGCCTCTGCTTCTTGTGCTCTAGCCTCTGCTTGCTGGCCTCGAGCTTCTAGCCGGCCACCTTCGCCTCGGCAACCTCACGCTGAACGATCAGCTGCCTCTCCAGCTCATTTGCCTTCAGCTCGACATCCACCTTCGCCTGGATAATCCTCTCGGCTGTCCTTCTCGGTCGCAGCCTCCATCTTCGTTTTTAGAGCTTGGCGCTCCTCCATGATTTTCTCCTGGGCCTAGCTTGCGTGTTGGAGGGTGGTGAAGACTTCACCAAGAAATTGCAAAGCAAGGACACATTCAGAAAATCGAATCACAACAACAAAGAATTAAAATCGATAGGCAGCATACTTACATGGGCCCCGGTCTGCATCGTCTTGTCGCATCGGTCAGCGAAGTCCCTTGTCTTCAGAGTCGCTATTTCATCCAACTCATACTGGGACCCACAAACTACGATGTTCAGAAAGTCCAGCTGAGAAGGATGGAAAGCAGTCGACATCTTCCTCCATGTGTCGTCCGGCTCGTGAGTCCTCACCAGATATGGCTCCCCATCGGTCTTCAAAAAGTACGATCGAAGGGAAGCATCCAGATAAGGCTTCCTCATCTTCTTAGGGACCCTTCGACCCTCCAAGTTCGAGCTGATGTTCGGGCAGACAATCTGACGAATGGTCTCAAGGGCTTCAATCTGCCCTTGCCTTTTCTACTGCAGAACAACGTCGGCATCGGCTGGGACCTCCTTTTGCTTCCTATTCTTCCTCCTTTCCTCGGCCATCAAAAGACGGCGCTCATTGGCCGCATCGTCCACTTCAATGACGATGGTCGGCATAGGCCGACTAGCGGACGGCGTCCACGACTCAACCGGCGGCACCCCAGCCGACTCTGAGGCACTTGGGAAGAGCGGAGCCAAGGCCTCCCTAGAGGCTGCGTCCACTGCATTCTGGCCACCCTCCTCGACCATGGGAGCCTCTACCCGTAGAGTGACCTTCGACGCCACCCTGCTCCGGATCGTCTTCCGATAATCTCCCTTAGAGGCGGAAGCCCAGGCCTTCTCAGCCGAAGCCCTCGTCTCGATCGCCTTGTTTAGCACCTCGGCCACCTTGTCCATCATCTTCTTCAGTTGGTCGGCGGCGGCTGCGACAAAGTCGGGATCGACTGCAATACAGACACATGTTAACTACATAAAAAGTGTTCTAATATACAGGTACCTGTATGGGAACACTTACACAGAGAGGGGATTAGGCCAACTTGCAGCAGGTACGCAGGCAAACAGAGGTAGTCCCTACTTTTCTCCACTCGGCTTAGCCTTTGGAAGACCTCCGCACAATCGGCAATCTCTTGCTCGCTAACGGTCGGCCGCTTAAACACCTCTGCACAAAAGAAACCAAAAGGTCAGCTCTATAGGTAGCAACATTTCAAAAAAAAAAACAAATACAATACACGCAAGTTTTAACTACATCATCCTACAGCCACCACCTTTAGATTCAAAGATGTGTGGCATACGTCGACCGAACATGGGTAACCCTACGCCCTCCCAATTCCCAGACACAAAAACAAATTTATGTTTCTAGGCATTTTGAGAAGTCGGCATATCTTCGATGAAGGGGCCGCGCTCACGCTTCGTCCTAGACTCAACATAGACCAGCCGGTCCTATCCCTTACGAACTTGTAGAGGTGGCAGATGTGACCCCAGGTTGGCTCCCCCTTCCCACAGAGCCTAAAAGCAGTGTAGACCCCGGTCAACATAATCTAGCAGTTTGGATTAAGTTGACCGAGGGCTACGCCCACCGCCACGGCCATCCTTTGTAGCCACGGTTGAAGAGGCAGCACCACCCCATGGCTGAAGTTGTCCGGGTGAAATGTGGCCCAGCCGACTGGGGGACTACTCAGCCTTTCCCTCCTGCCTGGAAGCCTCATTTTGACCGAGTCGGGGATGCTGAAGACCCTTCGGTAGCCAGAAGGTCTTCGTCATCCAAAGTGTTCGTTTGTTGGTCCACCTCATAAACTGAGCTGGCGACAGTTCCAAGCTCTATAGCCTCCTCAATATCAATCTCCAGGGGCTCGGGCACCGACACCACCTCCGTCGATTTTGATGTTGAAGCTACCGCCGTACTCCTATCGGCCGGTGACGTCAACAGCTCACTTTGTCCGATAGACGATACTTCTGCGTTAGAGGTCTTGGCCCCATCAACAGCCGAAACCTAACGAGTATCGATGAAGTTGAAAGCCCTCTCGAGCTCATCATCTAGTTCCTAGCCCAAAAGCCATTGATATTCCTCAAGGATCGGTCCAGTAACGCCTGGATCCGTCTCTGCCTCTACCCTAGGGTTCGACCCAGGGGAGCCAGAAGCCGATCCAAACGTGTTTAACCAAGAATCAGAGTTAAGAGAGCTATCCTCTGATTCTCCGCTAAATGCGTTATAGGACGGATCTCGAGAACCCTCGGAATCACCACATGCACTCGACATCTATAGACATACAGAAATTCTAAGGGACGGATGCAAGATAACTACTATAGAAACACAAGGATCTAACTAGAAGCAAATATCGAGTTCATCGACAGTTCATACGAAAACAGAGAATTCGATCGAAAAAAGGAGAAAAAAAGGGTCCTTACCTTGTTTTTTGGGATTTCCGCCGTGAAAATCGCCGCAATTTCCTCGCTGTGAATTGCCTAAATCGGAATCGAAGTTCGCCGTAAATCGCCTCACACAATCGATAGTATCTCTCAAAAAGAAAAATGAGAAAAAATGGCAAAATCGACACTCTTATACACCTACTCGGCCAGACGAAAGGTCAAAACATGAAACCCTAGGCGCTTATCCCACGACGCGTGGCGCAGATTGTCAGGATACGTATCACACATCTATTGCGCGACGCTTGGGATTTCCACGCAAGCGGGCCGACCAAGGTGACATACAATCACCCTTGGAAGTGGCACTCGATCGGCCAAGGACATCCTCCAAGTCGATCGGCCACATGATCGTGCGAGGTTCCGCGCAAGCGAGCCGACCAAGGTGACATACAATCACCCTTTGAAGTGGCACTCGATCGACCAAGGACATCCTCCAAGCCGATCGGCCACATGATAGTGCGAGGTTCCGCGCAAGCAGGCCGACCAAGGGGACATACAATCCCCCTTGGAAGTGGCACTTGATCGGCCAAGGACATCCTCCAAGCTGATCGTCCACGTGATCATGCGAGGTTCTGCGCAAGCGGGCCGACCAAGGTGACATACAATCACACTTGGAAGCAGCACTCGATCGGCCAAGGATATCCTCCAAGCCGATCGGCCACATGATCGAGCGAGGTTCTGCGCAAGCGGGCCGACCAAGGGGACATACAATCGACCTTGGAGGGGCACTCAGTCGGCCAAGGATACCCTCCAAAGGCAATCGGCTCCGTTGTAGTGCAAGGTTCGACCCAAGCAGGCCGACCAAAAAAAAAAAAAAAACCCTGTTGAGCAATGAACACACGGCACATCGCCTCGGCTAAGGGTTGGGGGACTGGGGACTAGTATGGGATGAATCCCCACAGGTTGACAAAGAGGAACAAGCCCTCAACCGAGGAAATCCACCTCAGTCAATGACTTGGGGACTCCTGTTTGCACCTAATTTGATCAACCTGGTCAAGGCCGACCAAAGCCCTCCAGAACCATACTTAGCCTCGATTCAAAAAGACGCACAGCCTTAGACAAAGACAACAACCCACTAGGCCGACCGTATCTAGTCGGCCTACCCCTAGGCCGACCATGTCAAAACACCAGGACACGCGTCAGCTCCAGGAATGGGGACATTAATCCCACATCGAAATACTCCACCAACAACATTCAATGCCACTATAAATACAAGGGTACCTTCCCTCAAAAAATGTAATGACATCTTTGCCCTTATCTTGTCAAATCCCTCCAAACACTTAACTAACTTAAGCATCGGAGACTATTTGGCCGGCACCCCACCGGTGCTCCTTTACTTCTACCTTCCCCTATTGCAGGTTTCCTTACACCCTAGAAGTGAGTAAAGCGAGCTTGAATGGACAATTCTAAGTTGGTCCACTTTTGGCATCAACAGTAGGGATGAAGATATAAGAAACTTAAATTTGAGTCCTTATCCCTAACTCTCTGCCATTTGATTAGGTTTGCTTTTATATATCATGTTTCAGTTTTGATTGTCTTTTGAGTGTATGATTTTTTGAAGCCTGTCACCCAGTAATTTTCAAGTATTTAGTGTTTAATTCTTCAGAATAATCTTCAAATGACTCTCTTACCTTTTGTTCATATTCAAATTGTGCAGCTTCAGTGCTTAGCAGGTGAGTACTCTTAAATTGGCTGATTATTTTGAACATCTACTTAACTGTTTGAATTTCCTAAAGTATTAGACACGTGAATGTTTATCATTTTAGTTCTTGAAAGAAAGAAACCCATAGGATTGCTGGAATTAAGATTGAAAATAATACAATACCAATGGATGTTTGAATAGCTAGGAGATGAGAGAATAAGAAAATAAAAGAAAACCTCAGAAGATGTAGATAGAAACCAACTATAGAGGGTTGTAGTTACAAGATACCCAGCTTCATGTCTATTGACATCGTTGGTCTGACTATGATTCTGTCATTTGAACTGATTGAATAGTCTGAACTACTGCATTGCTTGGGCTGCTATATAGCTTAACTTGATAAAATGTCAGTCGTGCTTACCATTTTCTTTTTCAGTTTTCATTTATGTATTTTCCCCCCTCGAAGGCATTATGTCTTGCTTAGGTTTATTTATTGCTAACAATGATACATGCCAATCATATATGGGTGCACGAAGCTTGAATCTTTGAGTGATGGTGTGGTTTTGTGCTTTGGGAATAAGTGATCTGGGTCATTTGAATATAATTCTCTGAGCTGGATTTGATTTGTTTTGATTGGGAGACAATAGTGATCTTGCCATGGAATTTAAAATTGAATTTAAATTGGGACTCTTTTGCTCGAACTTTAATCTGTGAATAGTGCCCGGTGCCATGCCTCAATTGTTTGGTGTTATGAATATTTGATCAATGAGTTTATGGCATTGTTTTGATAATTTGGTATCTTAGAAAGTGGGGATCTTTTCCAATTAGCTCAATGATTAAATGTATTTGAAATTTGGCCTTCATGTTCTTTATGATCCAGTGACTGGTTGGTCAATTTGCAATTCAGCTTTGGAAATGATTTCATCTTGGTAATTCTCTATTTTTTTTGCAGATGATGGAATGCTATGAAAAAAGTGCTCATTCAGAATGCTGAGCAGTTGGAGTTGGTGAAGGAGGAGATCCGAATTTCATCACTATTCAGTCATCCTAGTCTGCTTCCACTTCTTGACCATGCCATTGTCTCGGTTAAGGTCAAGATCATGAATACTTATTTTTATATTGTTTATGGATTACTCTTAGGTGTAAATAGATGATAATGCTTACAACACTATAACATAATAGATGATAATTGTAAAAATAATTACAAACAACAGCAACTGTAATTTTACCATGTGTTCTCTGTGTTAGATATTTCTCAGCTATCACATCCTATTCTCACACTGTTTTAATCTCAGGGGCAGAAGCATCCTTTACAAATGGAGCAGTTTTGCGCATATAGTAACCAGTCACTGAAAATGATTCAAAGGTACGATACATGTAGAGACAGTTCATTATATTCGTTACCATGACTGACATTTGGTTGGTTATGTGTGATGCAGTGACATGGAAGCACAAAACATTTAAAACCTCGATGTCTCCCAGCTTGCCCAACTTGAGAAGCAATTGGATGCAACATTAAGACAAACAAGATCAAGAAAGGTTGTTAATTAATCATACCGTCAGTAAGTAGTAAATTTTCTGGTATATGGTGACCGGTTGTTCATAGAAAAGAATCCTAAACATACATGTTTCGAGGGATCTTTCATTTCTGTGAAGTACCTGCTTTCGGAATCTAAACACGCTTAAATAGTCTGTTTTTGTAGCTATAAGATCAGATGGATGATGAATAAAGTATAAAATGTATTTTCTCTTCTGTTATGTTCTAGTTGTCCTTCTTTCTGAATCTTTCATGATGATATCCAGTTATTTCTTGATGTTTTAGTAAAGTTTAAATTTGAAAATATATAATGGCCTGATCCATAAAAAATGGTAACAAAGATTCTTTATGAGAATTTGGTTATTTATGAGAATTTGTTCATCGAATTTTTGGGTGTAACATATATATAAATCTTTGTGAATAGCTGTATTTTAAATGTTTTCTGATGTTTCTATTATGAAGGTTCTAATGTTTTGGATCAGAGAGATATCCAAGATGCATTGCTAATTTGGTAATTGCTGGTATGTTGTAAGCAGGAATACTAATCTTTTGATTGGTTGTGTTGTTGATTGTAAGAGTGGTAGTTAGAGTGTAGTAGTTAGATTGGATCGTACTCTTTTTTCACTTGAGTCTTTTTCATTTTCATAATAATGCAGACACATCTGAAAACGGTGGGTAGAAGGTGACGACCCTGATGAATCGACTATGAAGGTGGCTGTTAGCTACATTGCCTATGAAGATCTCCATGAGTCAGAGATTGAAACCGAAACTATCGAAGAAGAAAGCAAAGAAGAAAGAATGTGTGTCCAAGAGAATCCGAAGTCATCTGTAAAGTTTAAAGCTTGGAGGAAGAAGTTTGTATAGATCTAAGATTATTTTGAATATTAGTTGATTAGTTCACAAAATAGAAAAGCTTAGAAATTGTTGTTCATTCACTTTTCATAGCTATAATTGTATGTAGCTTTAATTGTATGTAGATGATCAAGAATTTCTTTTAAAATTAAAACCTACAACACAAAGACTAACCATGCTTTTAAAGTTTTCTGAACATTTAATCACACCGCGGTATCGCGCCGGTTCAATTGCTAGTATTTATCCATATATCATCTATATTTATCAATAAAACTCCAAAATGGTTAAATTTTCAGTAACTCCTAAAATGTCCTTACTTAACAATTTTTAAAAGAAATGGATGATTTAATGATTGATGGCAAAATAATAAAAATAAAATATTAATTAAAATTTTTTAAAATAAAATCTAAATAGAGAATTAGGTTAGGATACATGTATAATTATTCTTCTATGCCTTAACTGTAGGGGGCATGGGGATTTAAAGACAATCCGTAGAATAAGAAAAAAAACTACAAAAATATTAAAAAATGAAAACTAAAGATAATTCAGAGCATAAAACTGCATCAACAAACAATTTAAAGAAGGCTTATAAATGCATCATCAACTTAACACTACAAGAAATGTGATCTTGCCTGACGAGATTTTGCTCGATGAAGCCTAATTTGTCGCCTAAATCCACTTTGCCTGGCGAAATACACATTTTTGTAGGGTAAAATTCTGTCAGATTTGGCCCTACGAAGGGCTTTGTAGGGCAACACGTGTGCGTGGGGCAAGGTAATGGCGTGAAAAATAAATTATGTTCGTCGGGCAAATATTAAAAACATTTAACTGCAACCATCTTCTTCTTCTTTCCTCTATGTGCTCACTCTCAGCTCCCTCTTTCTATATATATATATATATATATATATATAGATATCTCTCTCTCTCTCTCTCTCTCTCTCTCTCTTTCTATGTCTCTCTTTCTCTCTCTAACACCATCCTCCATCATCTCATCATCATTTTAACTACCAATCTCTCCCTCTTTCTCTCTCAAACACCAAATTCCATCAAATTCCAATTTTAAGGGTTTGAGAAATTTAATTTTTTTAGTTTTGAATTTTTGATTGGAAACTAATTATTGGTTTTGTTTTAGGAATTTTGTAATTGATTTGGAGGAATACTTATAAAGATGTATGTGTGTTTGCCTCTCAATTTAATTTTGGTAAAATTTTGGATATATAATTATGTTAGGAAATTATGTGTAAATTGTGGAAATTGTGTATAATTTGTGGAAAATTGTGTAGAATTGTGGAAAATGTGTTATGTGATTTTGTAGGAAATTATAAAATATGTTAGGAAATTAGAAAATATGTTAGGAAATTAGGAAAATAAAAAATATGTTGGGAAATTAGGAAAATAGAAAATATGTTAGGAAAATAGGAATTAGAAAATATGTTAGGAAATTATGAAAATAGAAAATATGTTAGGAAAATAATTAGGAAAATAGAAAATATATTAGGAAATTAGAAAACTTCTTACTATGTAATATGCGTAATTAATATATGTTTGTATTTGTGAATTAGTTGTGATATTTTCTAGAAAACTTAAAGTTGTTCCGACGGAGTGAAATATGTTGATATTTCATAGCCGTTATGCGAAGTTAATCGGATTGATTAAGTTCGTATAATTAAATTCAATGAAAAACCTTAGACCCATTTGAGAGTCAGTGAATTGGGTTAATTGACTGACTTTTGAATTGTCCATTTATTCGGACAGTTTGGGGGTGCACAATTATGTGTTGTGTAGTTTGCGGTCTACGAGGCTAGATTTCGATCGTGGGAAATTCAGTTTGTATCCCCTCATTGTTCTCCGAATGCATACTAGATATTTGTTTATAATATCTACGTCGTGCATTTGGGGAACTATATGGAGATGCTGCCAAAATTCCCCTCGATTTAAACTTAGCCTCGTAGGTCACAAACTACACAGCACAGAACGTGCACTCTCGAATGGGATAAGGCCAAATCACCGGAGGTATAAGGAGACTAGCGGCTTTTGATATTAACTTGTTCTAATTACAAGGCCATGTTAACTCAATTACTTACGCTGACTATATTTTGTGAAAGTAGGCACAATGGACAGAGGCAGGATGCAAATGGAAGATAGATGTTCTTATCAGTATTTGGATGTGATCGATAACTTCATTGCTTTTGTACATAGTCATTGTGGTGATGAAAGACGTATCAGGTGTCTGTGCCGGAATTGTAACAACTGCAATTGTATGACGTTGAATGAGGTCTGAAATAATCTGGAATGGAATGAGATCGTGCTTTGGATGGGAGATGTGATGATCACCAAGTCTTTGAGATATTAATCGATGCTTTTCCTCCCGCATCAGTTGATATGGACGATGAGGCGCCCAGGTTTCAACCCGAAGACTCTGAGCAACATTACGAGAGATTGTTGAAAGAAGCTCATCGCGAATTGTACCCCGGTTGTAAATCATTTTCGGTTCTAGGGGCAGTTGTGGAGTTGATGCACATGAAAGTTGAGTATAATCAAACAAACAAGCATTTTTGATCACATGATGGACATCATCATCCGAATGCTCCCTGAAGACAACCGTCTGCCTAAAGATCATTATAGCTCGAAGAAGCTGTTGAAGGGTCTCGGTTTAGGGTATGTCAAGATCCATGCATGCAAGAACAATTGTGCATTATTTTATGGTGAATTCAAGCAGCTTGACAAATGTCCCGTGTGCAATGAGCCTAGGTTTCGAAAGAACAAGATTCCGAACAAGGTGTTGCGTTATTTTCCACTGAAGCCAAGGTTACAAAGATTCTACATGTCATCCCACACAGCCCGTGATATGAGGTGGCACAAGGATGAACGCATTGATGATGATGTACTGAGGCATCTGGCCGATGTAGAGGCTTGGTAGGAATTTGATAAGATGTATCCCAAGTTAGCAGTAGAGCCAAGAAATGTCAGATTAGGACTTGCTACTAACGGTTTTAATCCGTTTGGGATTTTTTCAAAGCACTATAGCACTTGACCGATGGTCATGGTTCCGTATAACTTGCCTCCTTAGAGATGCATGAAAAAAGAATTGACAATCCTCTGTACTTTGATACCGGGGCCCAAATCGTCCAGTAATTCCAACGATGTTTATTTGCGGCCATTGATTGATGAGCTTGTGGATTTGTAGGAAAATGGTGTCCGAACATACAACAAGTACAATGGAGAAATGATCACCCTACGAGCGGCCATAATGTGGACAATTAATGATTTTCCTACTTATGGTATGATGTCGGGGTGGAGCACCAAGGGCTATCTTGCTTGCCCGACATGTGGACCAAACACAACGTCCTTTTGGCAGGCATCAAAGTCTGCTACTTGGGTGCGAGAAGGTTTCTGCCCTGGGATCACCAGTGGCGTATGCAGTCTGACTCATTTGATGGCAAAACAAAGCTATGGGCATGACCAAGGGAGAGGTTCGGGGATGAGATATAGTCCAAATTGAACAGTATATAGGATTTCATCACAAGAGAACCGAAACTAGCTGAACAAGAAAATTGGACGAAGAAGAGCATATTCTTCCGTTTGGCTTACTGGTCGAAATTGAAAATCAGACACATTGCGAATCCTATGCACATCGAGAAGAATATTGTTGAGAGTGTTGTGGGAACGTATTTACCCATTGAAGGCAAGTCAAATGACACAAAAAAAACTCGTTTGGGTATGCAAGAAATGGGGATTCAGCCTAACTTGTGGGCAAAAGTCGTCAATGGAAAATACATCATGGCTCATCCAAGTTATACATTTACATTGGAGAATAAGAAAAAATTCCTGAAGTGGTTGCAGGGTCTGAAATTTCCTGATGGGTACGCCAGCAACATATCCCGAAACTTTAGCACAGACGGTGGTACCATGTCTGGTATGAAGAGCCATGACTATCATGTTTTGTTACAATGGCTCATTTTGATTGATATTCGGCCCTACTTAGAGCTTGGTGTGGTTGAGACGATAGTTTATTTGTCTCAGTTCTTCCAGATACTATGTGCCAAATCGTTGGTAAAGGCGAACCTCAGAGCAATTAACGAGGATATTATCTACATCATATGTTGTCTAGAAAAAATATATCCGCCAGTATTCTTTGATGTAATGGTGCACCTACTAATACATCTGCCAGATGAGACAAAGCTACCTGGCCCAGTGCATTATCGTTGGATGTACCCAATCAAGAGGTAAACTTCTTCCTGCTTTTGGTACCATTTCCTTACTATCATGTTAATATATGTGAATCATAATGTATATTTGCTTGCAGAATGTTAGGTAGGTACAAATGGTACGTCCGCAACAAGGCACGTCCCGAAGGCTCTATAGCGGAGGCGTACATTGCAAAGGAGTCATTGACGTTTTGTGCAATGTACCTTCGGAACGTTGAAACTTCCTTTAATAGGACCTCATGTAACGACGACGGTGGTGAACATTCTGAGACCCTATCTGTATTTACCCAACCCGTACGACCATTTGACATTGGTCCATTGTCGGAGCCGTTCACTAATAGGGACATGGAGGTGGCTCATTGGTTCATATTGAACAATTCTGACGAAGTCTGGCCCTTCCACGTGCATCACGAGATGTTGATGAATGCCCAATATCCTTCTAATTGGAAAGAAATGGACCAAAAATTGTTTCCAAGTTGGTTTTCTCAGTATGCAAGTCAAATATTTTATTTGCAAACTTCTTAAAGTGTTTTTACGTTTACCAATTTCATTTCTTATGTGTATCTTACCAGATGTCACAGCTGAAAAATGACAACTCGCCAGATTTCAATAAAGAATTAATGCAGCTGGCCATTGGCCCATTTCGAGGATAAACGTATGCTGGTTGTCACATTATCACGTTAACGGAGTTAAGTTTGTGTGCACAGAACGTGACGGCAAATTGTCTACTTAAAACAGCGGGGTCTTCGTGCCGGGGGATGGGGAAAATGCTGATACGAGATTCTACGACAAATTGTTAAGTGTGGTTCAGGTGTTATACACAAACAGCAAAGAAGTCGTTTTGTTCAAGTGTCATTGGTATGATACGAACTCAAATATCCCAGGCAGGATCATTAAAGATCATTTATGTACCTCTGTCAACACAAACACTCGGTGGTTTGAGAGTGATCCTTACATCCTCTCTAGTACAGCGAAACAAGTATTCTATGTGGATGATCTAAAAGCTGGTGCTGGTTAGAGAGTAGCTGAGATGGTGAATTATAGAAATATTTGGGATTTGAATGACCGATACCACGAAGAAGATGGGGAAAAAGACGATGACCAAAATGTTTACTAGGTGGATTCCTCGGCATCCAACCTAAACATGGATGAAGAACCGACCAACTGCGTCATCTCACCAATTGCAATTGATGAGATTTTAATTGATCTCGGGGAATTAGAACCAATCGAAAGTGATTCTAAAGAAACAAGTACTGTGCACATCTCAGATGACGAGCGTGATTGGGAGGGGGAGAGCGAATCCGACACTGAATGAAAGTTGTAAATAAATTATTGAAATTTATATATGTAATATCAATCTTCAAATCAATAAGTTTGATGTTTTAAAAGTTTCAATTAATCTTTTATGTTATATTTTTATGATGTTAAGTGTTTGATAAAATAGACAATATAAATATTAAAATTTTGATCTTTTGTTATTTTTTTTAAATTTATTAAAAAAATTATTAATGAATTATTAAAAATTTTGAATTATTATTAAAATGAATGAATTTTTGAATTATTATTAAATTTTTATTTTCTGTTATTTTTTAAAATTTTTATTAAAATTATTAATGAATTATTAACATTTTTGAATTATTATTAAAATGAATGAATTTTGGAATCATTAAAGTGAAATGGACCTGGCCCGACGAATACATTAATTTCGTAGGGCAAGATGTACTGGACCACTTGGCCCGACGAACACATGAAATTCGCCGGGCAATATTTACCAGGTTTATTTTACATTTGATTATTAAACAACAGTTTTAAATTACTTACGAAATGAAATAGACCGATCCAACTGTCCACATTTATTTCACGTACGATAACGACCCGAACCAGAAATTAAATTAATTTGAGAATTTGACGATTTTACCCTCGATTTTGGACGGGTTCGATAGTCACTTTTTGACTGGCAGTGCTTTTGGAAATTTTTCTTGGGTCGTTGCAAAGGTCTGGAACTCACGAGTTCATAGAAAAGCGGCATGCGAAAAACGGAGACTTGGTGAGATTGTTGCGGGTCTAGAAGCTCCAGGGGTAGTTTGGTAATTTTGAAAAAGTTTAACTATAAATTGGATTTTCTCTCTCATCTCTGGATTGGTCCGTGTCATTCTCTCTCTCTCTCCTACCGAACTCCCCCTCCCACCCGTGCGATCATCGAACACCACCCTCCCACCCTATCGGACCATGGCTGGACGGATTCAATCGAAACCAAGGTCGGGAGGGTTTTCCCCGCTACTCCACGAATGCTTTAGGGTCATCATCGGAGCGGGAGCACCGCCGTAGATGACGGACGGACGAGGGAGTTAAACTGAAACTTCTCGGTCGATTTCCAGCTAAACCAGGTACGATTTCGGAACTTTGACCTTATTTGCGGATTCCTAGTGAAAAGTAGATGAATTTACATGTGTGGACCGTGAAAATCGGTCAAGAAATGAAGGAGTTGGAAGCACGCTGCAAATGACGATTTCCAGCGAGAAATTCTAGTTTTTGGCGACGGCGGCGGTGCGACAGCGCATCCGTCTTCTTCGGCTAGTCGCCGGCGACCGGTCGGGTCGAGTGGATCGAGTTGGGTCGAGTGGACCAGGTCGGTGCAAGTGGATCGGGTCGAGTCAGGTCGAGTGGATCGGGTCAAGCCGAGTTAGGTCTGGTCAAGCTGAGTTGGGTCGGGTCAGATTTGGTTAGCACGTGGGTACTGTAGCAGGCGCATGGTCGGGACATGAGGGCCCGTGGCCGGCGCGTGGCTGGCGCGTGGTATGTGGTCCGACCTTCTATCGGTGTGTGGGACCGATTCCGAGGTCACGGTGGCACATGGCTTGGGTTTTGGGACGTTCCAAACTGGATTTTGATGGTTTTGAGGTCGTAGGAGTTCGTTTAGAGCCCCAGTTGGGTAATCCAATGGTAACGGTTGACCATGGAGTGGAGTGGGTTTTGAGCTCGGGAGGTCAAGGTAGTTGGGTCAATAATGTGTCAAGAGTTCCTTGGGGCTAGGGCGTCCATGATTTGGTATTTTATTCGCGCTGTGAACGAACTAGGGTTCCTGGATTGCATGAGTATGGATACTTCTAAGTATTGAGTTATACCACGGGGTTGTCCGATGATTGGCATGGAGGGTGTCTTTCTCCGCTACATTGTTGAGGGTTCTCCGATTGGCGTTAGAGGGTATGTCTCAGCCAGATCGTTGAGGGGTTCCCCAATGTTGGCGTTCGAGGGATCTTTCTCCGCCATATCATTGAGGTTTAAGGTGCTCTGGAGGAGCCAATATATCGAGTTACCACTCGGGGGCTCAAGACGAGCTGGGATATCGAGTTATCACTCGGGGTGCTTTGGAGGAGCCGAGATATCGAGTTACCACTCGGGGGCTCAGGACGAGCTGGGATATCGAGTTATCACTCGGGGACGCAGCACGAGCTGGGATATCAAGTTATCATTCGGGGTGCTCTGGAGGAGCTGGGATATCGAGTTACCACTCGGGGGCTCAGGACGAGTCGGGATATCGAGTTACCACTCGAGTTGCTCTAGAGGAGCAGTGATATCGAGTTCGACTTGTGGCAAGTAAGTGAGACTCAATTCAACCAAGTCTGGTTCCTTTGTCATCTGGGTCAGTGGGTTGGTGTGGGCGGTGACCCAGAGTGACGAGTTATTGACGGTTCACAAGTGGTTGACCAGTCAGTTGTCTTGTGTTTTTCCAGTAGATGTTTTAGCAGTGTCTGACCTACTGACATTTGGTATCAGAGCGTGTTACCTTTTTGGACCACCATTATTCCGTGGTCTCGGTTAGGACCTATAAGCTATCCTGTGTCTGACAGGTAGCTGTGGTAAGTAAGTACAGAGGTTTTGTTGGGAACCCTGTAAGGTTTATTTAATATATTTAAGGATAAAAAGTATTCCTGGTATTAAATTTTGAAGAAAAAGAGCTGTCAAACGGGATAAGGGCGTTTCGCGGATTTCGAGGCAAAATTCGGGAAGGGTCCTTACAATTAGTATCAGAGCTCTAGGTTTAACTTCCTGCAGACCGCACACTTGTGTGCAAATTATTTAAGGATTCCTGTTAACAAGATGCCTCCGAGACGTTTACCGCTTCATCGACTTTGAACTGAGGGAGGCGGAGGTCAGGTGATGCACGGGCGAGGAAGGCGTCGCTGTTGATGGTGAGTGGACCCTAGTTTTGTAGAGGACAATGCATGCATACACGTATATTTGAATTAAACTCTTTTAAGTATTGCTTTTGACAATTCCAGAATTTAAAAAAAAAAATCTTACTAGACACAGGTTTTCAACATTTAAGTGAAAATGTGTTTTGGGGAAATGTCTTGGTTTTTGGACTCGTTTTGATACCGTTTTGATGTGGTAATTATTGAGTCCATGTTTTGGGTTTGACCCGTATTTGTGATTTTACTGAATTTGGCCATGAATGATTTTTTCAAAGAATTTGGCTTCGGCCAAGAAACAGATTTCAAAACACGGATTTGGTTTTCACTGGTTTTCTCTTCCCGATGTCAATGTTGCTCCGAATGGCATTGAGAGGTTTTGCTCCGCTGGTTGTTGAGGGGTCTCCGATGCTGGTGTCGAGGGATTTCACCGCCAAGTTGTTGAGGCTGTTTACGCTTAGCACAGGTTACTGCACCATTCGAGGTATATCGGGTGTGTATGGTCATGGTTTTTCTCCGACTGGCATTGAGGGGTTTTGCTCTGCTGGTTGTTGAGGGTTCTCCGATGCTGGTGTCGAGGGTTTTCTCCGCCGGGTCGTTGAGGATGTCTATGCATAGTACAGGGTTATGCACAACTCGAGTTATATCGAGTATGTGGAGGGACTTACGGGAACTATGGTTTGATGTGTCCAGGTTGATTTACATGAATTGAACTCTTTTGAGGAGGGTTTTCAAAGTAGGGTTGCGGACCACGGAATGTTTTTATTATTTGGATTTCATGGGTCCCACCGAATGTTTTTACACAAGATGGATTTTTTTTGGCAAGCTTTTGGCTTATCTTTATGAACTTGTTTGAAAAGAAACGTTGTATATGCACACATTGTTTTATACATGATGAAGGGTCTTCTCCATCACGTAATCGTCAAGGTTTTCTTCTACCACCGTATGAGGGTATTTCTCTGCCAGATCGTTGATAGGTTCCCCGATGCTGGCGTTGCAAGGTGGTGCTCCGCTAGATCATTGAGGCTGACTGCACATAGTCCACGTACCTCTACTGACACATGGCTTCGAGGTATGTTCGGTCATGTGACGTCATGAAGTCATGTTGGGAGTAGGACCCACAGTGGACTTCTTAGGCTCAGAGAGATGTTTCGAGGTATGTTCCGTGTTGAATGGATACTGGTGCCTCCAGGATGTCTCTTAGATGTAGTTCTCGCCTACAGTTTGTTGTCGAGATTGGAATAAAGAAATGTGCAAAGTGCACGGGTTCTATTGGGAATCGCATCTGAGGCCCAGTTCGTGTCGGTGGTGACGCGAGAGAACTTGAAACCGGAGGTTTGTCCTTTGACCTGACTTAAGGGAATTTCAGGGATGAAATTTCTTTAACATGGGTGATTTGTAACGACCCGGACCAGAAATTAAATTAATTTGAGAATTTGACGATTTTACCCTCGATTTTGGACTGGTTCGAGAGTCACTTTTTGATTGCAGTGCTTTTGGGAATTTTTCTTGGGTTGTTGCATAGGTCTCGAACTCACGAGTTCGTAGACAAGCGGCACGTGAAAACGGAGACCGGTGAGATCGTTGCTGGTATAGAAGCTTCAGGGGAAATTTGGTAATTTTGGAAAAGTTTAAACTATAAATTGGATTTTTCTCTCTCATCTCTTGATTGGTCCGTGTCATTCTCTCTTTCTCTCTCTCCTACCCGACTCCCTTCCCACCCGTACTATCATCGAACCCCCCCCTCCACCCCATCGGACCAAGGTAGACTGATTCAACTGAAACCAAGGTCTGGAGGGTTTTCCCTGCGACTCCACGAATGATTTAGGGTCATTATCGGAGTGGGAGCACCGCCGTAGGTGATAGACAGACGAAGGAGGAAAACCAAAACTTCTCGGTCAATTTTCGGCAAAACCAGGTACGATCTCGGAACTATGACCTTATTTTCGGATTCCTGGTGAAAAGTAGATGAATTTACATATGTGGATCTTGAAAATCGATCAAGAAATGAAGGAGTTGGAAGCTCACCGGAAATGGCAATTTTCGGCGAGAAATTCCAGTTTCCGGCGACGGCGGATGGGGGCGGCGTGGCTACACGGCGTCGTAGCTGTCTTCTCCTGTGAGTCACCGACAACCGGTCGGGATGAGTGGACCAGGTCAGGTCGAGTGGACTGGGTCGAGTCGAGTGGACTAGGTCGAGTCAAGTGGATCGAGTCGGGTCGAGTGGATCGGGTCGAGTTGAGTTGGACTGGGTAGGGCCGAGTTCATCGAGTTGGGTCAAGTGGATCAGGTCAGGCCGAGTTGGGCCCGATTAGACCGGGTCAGCGCGTGGGTACTGTAGCAGGCACGTGGCCGGCACGTAAGGGCTCGTGTCTGGCTTTCTACCGGAGCTTGACAGCTCGTGGGACCGATCCCGAGGTCACGACGACGCGTGGCTAGGGTTTTGGGACGTTCCGAACCAGATTTTGATGGTTTTGAGGCCGTAGGAGTTTGTTTAGAGCCGCGGCTGGGTAATCCCAACGGTAACGGTGGACCATGAAGCGGGTTTTGAGCTCGGGAGGTTAAGGTAGTTGGGTCAATAATTTGTCAAGAGTTCCTTGGGGCTAGGGCGTCCATGATTTGGTATTTTATTCACGCTGTGAACGAACTAGGGTGCCGGGATTGCATGGGTATGCATACTTCTAGGTATTGGGTTATACCACGGGATTCTCTGATGATTGGCGTGGAGGGTGTCTTTCTCCGCTACATTGTTGATGGTTCTCCGATTGGCGTTAGAGGGTATGTCTCCGCCAGATCGTCGAGGGCTTCTCCAATATTGGCGTTCGAGGGATCTTTCTTCGCCATATCGTTGAGGTTTAAGGTGCTCTGGAGGAGCCAGAATATCGAGTTCCCACTCAGGGGTTCAGGACTAGCCGAGATATCGAGTTATCACTCGGGGTGCTCTGGAGGATCCAGGATATCGAGTTACCACTCGGGGGCTCAAGACGAGTCGAGATATCTAGTTATCACTCGGGGGCTCAGGACGAGCCGGGACATCGAGTTATCACTTAGGGTGCTCTAGAGGAGCTGGGATATCGAGTTACCACTCGGGGGCTCAAGACGAGCCGGGATATCGAGTTACCACTCGAGTTGCTCTAGAGGAGCAGGGCTATTGAGTTCGACTCGGGGCGAGTCAGTGAGACTCAATTCAACCAAGTCTGGTTCCTTCGTCATCCGGGTCAGTGGGTTGGTGTGGGCGGTGACCTAGGGTGACGAGTTATTGACGGTTCACAAGTGGCTGACCAGTCAGTTGTCTTGTGTTATTCCAGTAGAGGTTTCAGCAGTGTCTGACCTACTGACATTTGGTGTAAGAGCGTGTTACCTTTTTGGACCACCACTATTCCGAGGTCTCGGTTAGGACCAATAAGCTATCTTTCGTCTGACAGGTTGGTGTGGTCAGTAAGTACAGAGGTTCTGTCGAGAACCCTGAATGGTTTATTTAATATATTTAAGGATAAAGGGTATTCCTAGTATTAAATTTTGAGGAAAAAGAGCTGTCAGACGGGATAAGGGATTTTCACGGATTTTCAGGAAAAATTTGAGAAGGGTCCTTATACGTACTCCTAGATCACCTACGCCAAATATTAGGCTATTTTGAGTTCCTGAGATTAGATAACGGTGCGCGACGAATCGACGGTTACAAAATGTTTTTTGACGATCAGACGACTTTAACTCCTCGAAACCTCACAATTTTTTTACGGGTGAGGTCTAGCCACGTAAAAACTCAAAGTGAACGGTCCGATCTTGAAGATTTGATGGTCTGAATATCAGTTGAACCAAAACTTTGAAATATGTATTGAAATGTACTTAAAGATTATTGAGTGTTTGATGAATTTGAGGATTTTACCATTTTCAATATTTTTTCGAAATTATTCGAATGATCTAACTGTACATAATCCTAGATCACCTACACCAAATATTAGGCAATTTCGAATTTCTGGGATTGGGTAACGGTGCGCGACGAATTGAAGGTTACAAAACGTTTTTTGATGATCGGGCGGCTTTAACTCCTCGAAACCTCAGGATTTTCAACGGGTGAGGTCTAGACACGAAAAACCACAAAGTGAACGGTCCGATCTTGAAAATTTGATCGTCTGAATATCGGTTAAACCAAAACTTTGAAATACGTATTGAAATGTACATAAAGATTGTTTAGTGTTCGATGAATTTGAGGATTTTACCATTTTCAATATTTTTTTGAAATTAATTGAACGATCTAACCCTACATGTTTAGTCTAGACTTGCAAGGATTAGGCAACGGTGCGCGACAAATCGACCGTTACAAAATGTCTTTTTACGATCGGATGACTTTAACTCGTTGAAGCCTCACGATTTTCGATGAGCGAAGTCTAGACATGTAAAACCACGAAGTGAACGGTCCGATCTTGAAAATTCGATTGTCTGAATATCGGTTAAACTAAAACTTTGAAATACGTATTGGAATGTACTTAAAGATTGTTAAGTGTTGGATGCATTTGAGGATTTTACCATTTTCAATATTTTTTCGAAATTAATTGAATGATCTTACCATACATATTTATTTTACATACTCCAAGATCGCCTACGCCAAATATTAGGCAATTTTGAATTCCCGGGATTAGGTGACGGTGCGCGACGAATCGATGGTTACAAAACATTTTTTGATGATCGGAAGGCTTTAACTGCTCGAAACCTCACTATTTTCGACAAGCGAGGTCTAACCACGTAAAACCACAAAGTGAACAGTCTGATCTTGAAAATTCAACGGGCCTGGTTTTTACATGACCCATATCTTCTTAAATAAAATACATTTGAATTATTATTAAAATGAATTAATTTTTGAATTATTATTAAAATTTGTTATTTTGTTATTTTTTTAATTGATTATTAAAATTATTAATGAATTGTTAAATTTTTTGAATTATTTTTAAAATGTTTGAATTTTCCAATTATTATTAAAAAAACAAATAACGTCTCTCGCAATGAGGGTTTTTTTCTCTACTAGGGTTTGGGCGCTGGAATTCTTTATAGCTACTTGTGCTTACCGTTTGGGGGCTAGGTTGGTGTTTAACGAAGAGAGGCCTTCCGACTTGCGGGGGGCTAGGTTGGTGTTTAATGAAGAGAGGCCGTCCGACTTGCGGGGGGGTCCGAGGAGGCTGTGTGATCGGGTAAGGCTGAGGTGTTGGGTGACAAGACAAGGTCTTGTGATCGTTGTCCGGCTGCTGTTTAAGGGGCCGTGTGTAGTCGGGCTGTGGGGGGGAACTGTGGTGGCTGTGCGATCGGGTTGGGCTGAGGTGCTGGGCGGTCAAACGAATCCTTGCGATTGTCGTCCGTGCTGCTGTTCGAGGGCTTCGAGTAGTCGGACTGAGGGACTTTAGGGCAACGACTGAAACTGCTATGGATATGATGAATTGGGAATAGAAATTTGGGGCTCATCTGTGCCTCTCGGAGAAGGAAAGGCTGGGGGTGCGGGTGCTTCAGGAGGAGGTTAAAGACCTCCCGCTAGGGATTCGATTCTGCTTGGTGGCTAAGGTTTACACGGATAAGGGGATCAATGGGGAGGCCTTTCTACGGCTCTTCTCAGGGCTCTGGCAGGGGAGAGCCAGAGTGTCTATTCGGGTGATTGGAGAGAAGAAATTCTTGGCTTGTTTTGTTACTCAGAGGATCTGCAGAGGGTACTCGACATGAAACCTTGGTGTTTTATGGAGGCTCTGGTCATCTTGGAGGAGGGGTCACGTACTAGAAATCCCCGACAGTTGAGGATGAATCATTCCTCCTTCTGGGTGCAGTTATATGATATCCCGCCATTTAACATGACTGTGGCGGTGGCCAAGAAGATTGGCTGTCTGGTGGGGGCTATTTTGGAAGTTGACACGTCCTAGGGTAAGGAGTGTATTGGTCGTTTTGTCCGGGTTTGTGTCCGAATGAGAGTGGATGATCCCTTGATGAGAGGGATGTTTGTGGATTTTCCAGAGGAGGGGCAGCAGTAGATTGGATTCAAGTATGAGAGGGTGCCTACGTACTATTTAGTGTGTGGTTCTTTGGGGCACCATAGCTGGCGGTGTGCAGATTCTGTGTTGGCTGGTGAGGGAGAGGAGCCGGGCTCCGCATTTGGTGGTTTGGTGGCGGAGATGGATCTTAGGGGACGGCCCCTGCAAAGTGTTGTCCGTCGACCAAACAGTGGTAGGGAGCCGGTGGGTTTTGGTGGCTATGGGAAAGGCCGGTGGGATGGCGTTGCCTCCGGTATGGCTGCGAGAATAGCTGAGCAAAAAGAGGAGGCGAGGAGGCGGACGCGGGTTCTGGCGGCTGATTTTGATGCAGGCTTGATTGGTAGAGGAGGCCGATTAAATGAGAATGATTCGGAGGACTCTAGGCTGGATTATGAGATTGGGGCATTGGCTGCCCGTCAGTATGGCCCGTCGAAACAGCGTAAGGGTCGGGGGGGGGGGGGGGGGGGGGGGGGGGGGGTGGGGGGGGAAGGGATACCTCAGGTCCGGCTCTATGGGGCGAGTTAGTGATGAGAGGACAACTTGGTTTCATGGGGGAAGGGGGTGTGCTGATACCAATGAGGAGCTGAGTAAGGGAAGATATGTTGTGCTGGCCTCAGAAAGATAGGTGGGGAACGGTACCAGGCTCGATGTCCAGGCGTCCCAACAGTCGGACCCGTTTCAACTTATGCCTATTATCCTAGGTGACAGGCCAGGTGGTGTGGGGAAGGGTAAATGTCGGCGGATGGTACTGGAAGGTGAGGTGCTCTCACCATCGCTGCAGGATGGAGTGGTCCGGAGGAGAAGGTTGGAAGGTGGGGTGGAAGTCAGTGTCTCTCAGGTGGTCGGGACCGACCTTAATGGGTCTCTTGAGCGAAGGGGTGTCATTTCCACCTCTTCCCAGTCGCCATGAGTGTCCTTTGCTGGATCTGTCAGGGTATCGGTGGTACTCTGACCGTTCATAACCTGGTGGAGCAAAATTTGCTTTAGCGTCTTGTTATTATTGTGTTTCTTGAAACGAAAAAACAATAGTCGTAGATTTTGTTACTTAAAAAAGAAGTTGGGGATGCCTTTCATGCATGCGGTTGAGCCACGGGGGATGAGTGGTGGACTTTGTGTGTTTTGGAAGGATGTACAACTTGTAGTGGTTGTTAAATTTGCTGATTTTCTCAATGAAGTTTTAATAAAAGATGATGTTTCTGGGTATACTTGGAGATTACTTTCTGTTTATGCAAGTACGGCTGACAGGATCCGTGCGGACCAGTGGAGGAGGTTGGGGTCTCGAATTGCACGGTGTGGGGACCCCTGCCTTTTGGTGGGTGATTTTAATGATGTGCTGTTGGGGGTCTGAAAATGAGGGGGGCCTAGTTCGGTCTGAAAATTCAATGCGATCCTTTAGGGAATTTATGGCTGAAAACCGGTTGCTTGACCTGGGGTATCATGGCCACCCGTTTACTTGGAGGAATATGAGGGCTTCGGGATTCATTCATGCCCGTTTGGACCATGCTCTGGCCACTGCGGAGTGGGTGGAGCAGTACCCAACTGCGACCCTCCACCACCTCCTGGTGGAAGGTTCTGACCATCTAATGTTGCTGTTATGTTTGTTCTCCCTGATGCACCGGCCTAGACGGAGGTTTATCTTTGACTCCATATGGGGAAATAAATAGGACTGCATACAGGTGATTCAGGAGTGCTGGTAGCTTGAGGGCCGGGGTTCGAAGGCATTCCGAGTCTGTGAAAAATTGAAGGGGGTACGTTCAGGCCTCCTTACTTGGAGGAAGGCTAATCAGCGGAACAGTAAGGTCCTTATAGCGGAGTTACAACAACAACATCGGAATGCTTATGTGCAACCCACCTTTGATGAGGGTTGGGTGCGACAGATGGAACATGACCTAAAGCGGTTGGTCTGGGAGGAGGAGTGCTACTGGAAGCAAACAGCTAGAGTTCAATGGTTATAGGAGGGGGATAAAAACACAAAATTCTTCCATTCCTCCACAGTCAAACGGCGGCGGTTTAATCGGCTCCGGGGACTTGAAAATCAAGATTGGGAGTGGGTGAAAAAGGGCCCTCCAATGCATCAAGTGGTGGTGGATTACTTTGAGCAGTTGTTTGCCACTACTCATCCTCAACCTTGTCCGATTATTTTGGAGTGTGTTGATAGGCGTGTTACGTCGGAGGAAAATGTGGGACTGTTGGCTCCCATTTCTCGGGAAGAAGTGAAGGCTGTGATGTTTCAGATCAACCCCACAAAGACCCCAGGACCGGATGGGTTTACTAGTGGATTTTTCCAGTAAAATTGGGAGATGGACGGGCGGGGGGGGGGGGGGGGGACGTCGGAGGAAAATGTGGGACTGTTGGCTCCCATTTCTCGGGAAGAAGTGAAGGCTGTGATGTTTCAGATCAACCCCACAAAGACCCCAGGACCGGATGGGTTTACTAGTGGATTTTTCCAGTAAAATTGGGAGATGGACGGGCGGGGGGGGGGGGGGGGGGGGGGGGGGGGGGGGGGGTAGGGGGGAGGAGAAGATAGTTGTGGCATTGTGCTACATTTTTTGGGAGACTGGTCGGCTGCTTAGGAAAATAAACTTCAAACATCTCTGTCTGATCCCCAAGTTGCAATGCTCGGCTAAGATGGCCCAACTGCGGCCAATTGCACTATGCAATTTCATTTATAAGGTATTTTCAAACTTCTTACTAATCGCTTAAAACTAGTGATGGATCAGATTATTAGCATCAATCAGTTAGCTTTTGTGTCGGGAAGGCAAATACAGGATAATATTCTTGTTGTCCATGAGTTTCTCCACTCTATGAAACATCGTGGCCAACGGGAGGATCAGGAACTGGCATTGAAGCTGGACATGGCCAAGGCCTATGATAGGGTGGAGTAGAGCTTTGTGATTGACATGCTTAAAGGCCTAGGGATGGTGGACAAGTTTTGTGATCTGATCCTTGAATGTTTGGCCTCGGTCTCTTATAGTGTCTTGGTAAATGGTGAGGAAACATGGTATATCTTTCCTAGTAGGGGGCTCCGGCAGGGGGATCCAATGTCACCTTTTCTTTTCCTAGTGTGTGCTGAAGGGCTTTCTACCCTGTTCCGCCGAAGGGAGGAGGAGGGAGAAATTCATGGGTTTCGGTTGGCGGAGTCCTGTGCCTTTCGGATCTCACAGCTTTTCTTTGATGATGATGCGGTTGTGTTTTGCCATGCTAATTCCAGCGATATTGATGTAGTGAAGGGTGTCCTTGAGTGTTATGCGGAGGCTTCAGGGCAGCTGGTTAATTTGGAAAAAAGTTCCCTATTCTTTGGGGGGAACTGTCCTAAGCGCCTGAGGCGATGTTTGTCCCGGACATGCCAGATTGCGGCTCGGGATGGGTTTGGGAAGCATCTTGGCCTACAAGCAGATTTTGGGCTGTCTAAGCGGGTCATATTTGATGAAGTTTGAAATCAAATTTCCAGCAAGGTCCTAGGGTGGTCGGAGCAGTTCCTTTCCCATGCGGGTAAGGAGATCCTGATAAAGGCAGTGGCCATGGCTATGCCGAACTATGCTATGTCATGTTTTAAACTGCCGGTTAGTGTGTACCGGGACATAGAGAGGCTGGTTGCTAATTATTGGTGGGGGAAGCAGCATGGCCAGTGTGGTGTGCATTGGGTGGCATGGAAGAAGGTGTCGCGGGTGAAGAAAGTGGGAGGGTTGGGATTCCGTGACTTAGAATGCTTCAATTTGGCACTACTTGGGAAGATCGGGTGGCGGATTGTTCATAATCCATCTATGCTTCTCTCTCGGGTCTTGAGTGCTAAGTACTACCCCAATGGTTCATTCCTATAGGCTCTAGTGGGTCGCCGGTCCACTTGGGGCTGAAAAGGCATCATAAAAGGGCGGAAAATCCTTAATGCCGGATTGAGATGGGGGATTGGGGATGGTGCTCTAGTAAATTCTCGGGCTGATCCTTGGTTGCCTACCCCGTATACTTTTAAGGTGCATTATTCTCATCCTGACATCCCTCCTTATGTTAAAGATTTGATTGACTAGGACACACACACTTGGAAGGAGGAGGTCATTGCACGGTGTTTCTCTATGGAAGAGGCCCAGGTGATCCTTCGGCTACCTCTCAGCTGATGGGGTATGAGTGATCGGTTGGTATGGCATTTCACTAAGAATGGCTTTTATTCGGTCAAATCGGCCTATGGTGTGGTGCTTCACCTCTAGTGCAATGGTGAGCTAGGCTAGCGGGGGGAAAGGGAGAATAGTGCACCTTCCGGCCAGGGGTGAAAATGGAGCCAAATCTGGGCTATGAAGGTTCCACCGAAGCTTAAACAGTTTGCCTGGAGATGCTGTACTGACACCCTTGCAGTCCGGGCCAATTTGGTGCGTCGTCGCCTGGGTGTAGATCCTGTATGCCCTGTTTGTGGCCTAGCTGAGGAATCTGAGTCCCATTTATTCTTTCAATGTCTTTTTGCTAAGGCTTTTTGGTTTGGCAGTCCTCTAATGCTAGATGTCAGTGGGTTGGTAGGGGAGGAATTTCCTGCTATTTGGCAGCGCCTGACTACTACATTCTAGCCACTCCCTCATCGGGAGGAGTTGATCCAGACACTTACTTTTGGTCTCTGGCGGATCTGGAAGGGTCATAACCAATTAGTGTTTGAGGGTACTATTGTATCACTGGAGGAGGCAATTGGATATCTTACTAAGAGTGTGACTGCATTTCGGGAGCTTGGGGACCCGATCTTGGGGGGCCAGTTCTCGCAGCAAAGGCCTCCGGACACAGGGAGGAGGGAAGCAAATACTCGGTGGACGAAACCAGGGTTGGGTGTCCTGAAAGTTAATTGTGATGGTTCGTGGAGTAGTCTGACTGCGAGTGGTGGTGTCGGTTGGGTTATCCGGCACTGTTATGGTTTGTTGGTGTCTGCTGGGGGGCAAGGTGACCTCCGTCTACCATTGAGTTTGGTGGCTGAGGCAGAGGCGGTGCGGTGTGCTCTCTCCCAGTGTGTGTTGAAGGGGCACGAGCGGGTCATGATTGAGTCTGATGATGTGGGGCTTGTTAACCCTCTGACTGGAAAGAGCCCAGGTGGGGCTGATTTGGATTGTTTTCTCTTTGATATCCATGCACTGGTTGTGCAGCTGCGGAGCGTCCAGTTTGTGTATGCATCTCGACAGGCGAATTGGGAACGGGTGGGGATTTATCATTGTTGGGATGAATTGGGAACGGATTGTATGTTTGATACTTTAGCATGTGATGCTGGTGTTTCAGTTCGTTATTAATACAATCATTGATTTTTTGGCAAAAAAACAAATTTATTATTAAAATTTGATTTTTCGTTATTTTTTAAAATTGATTATTAAAATTATTAATGTATTATTAAAAATTTTGAATTATTATTAAAATGAATGAATTTTGGAATCTTTAAAGTGAAACGGACTTGGCCCGACGAATACATTAATTTCGTAGCTCAAAGTATAAAAACTCCCACAATTTTTTTTCGTGAAAGAATCAAAGTTCCGCCAAAATTTTTGCAGAAAATCGTTTTTGTTTAAAAGAGTTGCCCGACGAATATTTAAAGTTGTCTCGACGAACCCCTTCGTCTGGCAAGATTGTCGAGACATTTAAAAAAGGAAAACAGACCGTTCTTCTTCCTTTCTTCCTTGAGTGCTCCGTCCGCATGCTCTCTGCCTAAACTACCCAGAACCCAAACCCAAACCTAGCCGCCTCTCAATCTCACTCTGCGACTCACGGCCTAAACCTAAACCCAAACATAGCCATCCCTCTCTCTCTCACTCACTTTCACTCTGCGACTCACGGCCTAAACCCAAGCCCAAACCCAGCCGTCCCTCTTTCTTACTCTCACTCGTACTCACTCTCACTCTCCGACTCAAACCCAAACCCTAACCCAACCCCAAAAACACCCAGCCGTCACTCTCTCACTCTCACCCGCTATCAAGATCGCAGAAAGGATAGCTCTCGCCGCCGCCCCTCTCTCGGGTCTGCCTCTCTCTCGCTACCGCCGCTCTCTCGCCGCCGCGTCTCTGCCATTGTAAGTCTCTCTCTCTCTCTCTCTCTCTCTCTCATATTTATGAATATTGGAATTGAAATGTGGATTGGATTGGATTTTGGATATGATTTTGTGGATATGATTTGAATTGAATTTATGGATTGAATTTATGAATTGAATTTAGTATTGAAATTAGGATTTCAATTTAGGATTGAAATTTGGATTTAGGAATTGAATTTAGGATTGGCTTGGATTTAGAAAATTACAAGTTTGTGAATATTGTTAATATTGTATTGAGAATAAAATATTGAATTTTGTATATGATTTTTGTATTGAATTTTGGATATGATTTTTTCGATATGATTTTTTAATTGAATTTTGGATATGATTTTTTGATATGATTTTTGTATTGAATTTTGTTGAATAAAATATTTTTTATGAATTTTGGATATGAGAATTGTTGGATACGATTTTTTGTAATAAAATCAATATTTTAAAATTTATGAATTTAGGATATGAGAATTATTATTTTTTAAAATTTATTATTAAAAGTATTAATGAATTATTAAAATGTTTGAAATATTAAAAATTTCAAATTTTCGAATTATTATTAAAATTTGATCCTTTTTAATTTTTTAATTTATTATTAAAAAATTTAAAATTTTATTAATATGAATGAATATTGGAATCATTATTAAAACTTTATTTTTTTATTTTTTAAAATTTATTATTAAATTTATTAATGGATTATTAAAAATTTTGAATTATTGTTGAAATGTTTGAATTTTCGAATCATTATTAAAACTTGATTTTTTTGTTATTTTTTAAAAGTTATTATTAAAATTATTAATGAATTATTGAATTATTATTAAAATTTTTGAATTTTTGAATTATTATTAAAATTTGATATTTTGTTTTTTTCAAAATATATTATTATCATTATTAATGAATTGTTAAATTTTTTGAAATACTATTAAAATGTTTGAATTATTTTTAAAATTTGATATTTTTTTGTCAAATTTATTATTAACATTATTAATGAATTATTAGAAATTTTGAATTATTATTAAAATGTTTGAATTTTCGAATTATTATTGAAATTTGGGTTTTTGTTATTTATTTAAATTTATTATTAAAATTATGAATCAATTATTACAGTTTTTGAATTATTATTTAAAAGTTTGAATTTTTGAATTATTATTAAAATTTGATTTTTTGTCATTTTTTAAAATTTATTATTAAAATTATAAAGAACTTGGTTTTATCTTAATAATTTTGAATTTCTAACTGTAGATGTCGCAGTGCCCTTTGATCACATCTAGCATCCGCTCCTGCTACGGAGCAGGAGGTAGCCCCTGCCACAATAGGTTTCACGGCTGAGTCCACTCGTGGATCGGTCGAAACCTCGCAGCAGTCTGTGTGACCGGCGCACAATCAGCCCGTCGACGCCATAGCAAGAAACAGGGGGAACCACGTACGGACCTCGAGCCCCCCAAGACACCGACCCTCAGGCCCCCAAAGTCGTCGACCCCCAGTCCTCATAGGAGGCCGGATCAAACGAAGCGACTACTGGGGCTGGAGTAATCCCCAAGGGTTAGCTAATTATTTTGGTTATTTAAAAATTCATTTTTGTTTTTTACTCATATCTCGTACTAATTTTCTTCCTATTTGTAGGGAAATCGGTGAACGCGTGCGAGATCAGTAGGGGTTTGGCCTCCCAGTGGAACTGCCGGACAACCAAGGCAAAGATCCGGGTGGTGGTATACCTGCCTCGTCTCCGGAAAGCGACCCAAAAAGTCCACAGCCCGATGGTACACGACATGGGCACGATTCTTCGCACCAAGGGCCGGATGATGGGGGATACCTTCATGAACCTCGATGACGAGGCAAACAAGAAATGTTGGAACGAGTTATCGGTATGTGTTTCTTCATTTTTTAACATTATTTTGATTTTTTTTTTCATATTTTACTGACTTCATTATTTTATTGCAGATCAATTTTGACTTCGACCGGGAGGACCCCGACATGAATGAGTACCTGAGCCATCATTGGCAGAGACGGTATGCCGACTGGAAGTACAAGCTCCACAAGTACTACAAGAGCTGGACTTCCAAGGAAGAAGCTCGTGCAAATTCTCTAGAAGAGTTGGCGGTGGGGCCTCGGGTGGAAGGGTGGCTGTGGTTGTGCACCTATTTCGAGGACCCCGCATTTCTGGTAATGATTGTTTATTTTTTTTATTTTTATTTAATTTTCCATTTGACTATATAATAATTGTTTTTACTATTGAACAACAAAAATTGAACGCCAACACAGCAAATCGGGCAACGAAGGAATTCAACCACCATGGGGGTCGCGATCCTATGTGCATCGGTAGGAGTACCGGTGAAATGCCGGGTCGCTGTTCCCGGAAGTGGATGTCTGGAGCCAAGTCTACATTGGCCGGGGGAACCAGGTGGCTGACACTATTTACGTATGTTTTTTTGCATATTAAATGTTTATTTATCATTTTCAGAATTATATTTCTAATTAATATTTATTCGAATTTGTAGGCGGCGATGGAGCAAGACATCCAACAAGCATAGGCTGAGCTGTCGCAGCAGCACCCCGAGGTCCCGTTGGAGCAGTAACTTCCGGATCTCGGAAGGTCGGTCGAGATCCTGGAGCGACGACTTGGTAGGCGTCTAGGGAAGATCATACGGGGGGTGGGAGATGCGATAGTTCGGGATGTCACGAGTGAATCTTCGAGTTCTTCTCGGGGAGCCTACGAGCATGGCGTGCCATACATGGCACTCCAGTCAAACTTCCAGAGCCTCTAGACCGAGCTATATCCCGTCAGGAACGAGAATGAGACCATCAAGTCCACCTTCGAGACTGAGATATATCTAGCGTCAGGGCCGAGAACGAGACCATCAAGTTAACCCTCCAGACACTACTTGAAGTGATCCGTTCGAGAGGGATTCCGCTTCTGCAACTTCAACAATAGCCTCAGCACCCGGCCCACCAGCCCGCACATCAGCCCGACCACCCGCCCGACCAGCTGCCGAACAATTAAATTTAGTACGTAATTTAGTTTGAATTATGCCAAACATTAATTTGTAGAAATATTTTCTTTAATTTTGGTATGTTTTTCAACTTGATTTGTCAGTATTAGTTTAATATTTAACCAAGAATAAATTTGGTATGTTTTTCAACTTGATTTGTCAGTTTTAGTTTAGTTTAATATTTAACCATAACCTATCTCAAAATTATGATATTTGTCTTTTTTATTTTCATTTTCTGTTACATGTTATCACTCAGGGTTATTGAGATGCTTGAAGATTTTGATAATCCTAGGTTGAAAATTTTATGATTTACATTAATAACAAATCTTAATTGATATTTTGTGGTTACAATTTCAGGTTGGAGTCAAAACTTGGATATTTGGAAATTAGAATTTTGATGTGCTCATGATCGGAGTACTCTTTTTCCTTCGGTTGAGATTTTATCCTATTGGGTTTTCCGTAAACAAGATTTTAACGAGGTGCTCAATGTCCCATTCTTATAAATTTTATTTTTGTACATAATTAGTTTTACTATGACATTTCATCATATTCAAGTTATAAATTAATAGGCGGGAATTGTAAATATTGTAATGTAGTTCTCACCACCCTAGAAAACAGTTTTGAAATTTTTAGATATATTTTATTTGTCACTACTAGGTCTCATCAAATGAAAAATAAACGTAAAAAAATAAATTAATAAAAAAATGATCTCATAAAAAAACAAACTATATTTGCAAAAAAAGAAGAAGCCAATAACAAACTGCCTCTTGCAAATAAAAATGTCAACATCCGCAGATGCCGCTTTTTTCACATCAGGTTAAATTTTCTTTCCATACTTTTCTTTGGGCAATATTTATGTTACGCAAAGTCGTGCGTAGTCTCGTAAAGCCACGCGCAGCGCGGCGATCTCTCGTAGGCGCGACGGTGAGACTAATAAATATTAACTACGAAAATTATTGCATAAAATTTCTTATTTTTCAGAAAAGAAATAATAAACATAATAGTAATCTATTACTTGCTGTTGCTCATCTGTGAATAAATTTATGAAAACAAAAAATGCTGAGACATGAATCCACATAAATAGGTGGGTAGTGATACCGACTGTTTTTATTTTAAAATTTAAAATATGGATAGCAGTTATCTTAAGTCTTAACCCCCCACTCACACTAATTCAAAATCATTTCAACATATAAATGTAAAAGAGTAATCTATTAAATAAAAGTAAATAAAAAGGAAAAAAAAATAAAAACCGTCTCATAATTTAGTGTAGTGTGCTAAATAAAAAAGGACGTTTTCTATTGTTTAGTTTTGAATTTTCCTTTTTAATGTAATCATGTTTATGATGT
Source organism: Oemleria cerasiformis (assembly GCA_037349345.1). Lineage (NCBI taxonomy): Eukaryota > Viridiplantae > Streptophyta > Magnoliopsida > Rosales > Rosaceae > Oemleria > Oemleria cerasiformis. Next base: position 369,831 of record JAZGTL010000020.1, read on the forward strand.
AAATTTTAATTTATACATAATTTAGTTTTATTATATAATTTGATGATTTCATATTCAAGAATTGTAAATAATAAATATTGTGAATTCGCGCGTAGCACGCTGAAATGAGAAGCGTCTGCGGTGAGGCTAGTATAATCAACTGCAGGTTAACGCTCTCGTTTATATGCAACCCAAAGTAACAAGTCATATATTCCATAGAACAATGCTTATGCCAAGTTTTATATCCTATTTTGCAACCCAAAGGAACAAGTCATATATCCCATAGAACCATGCTTATGCCAAGTTTTATATCCTATTTTGCATTGATGCCGAATGGAATCGGAAAGACAATTTCCATGAATGTCCTTATTTTTGTTCCAAATGGATGGATACTTTTAATATAGTTTCCTTTCTTCCAATATCGCATCATGTTTTTTTATGAAAGTATTTTATTTTGATAATCATGGATGAAAAGAAAATTCATATTTGATTTGGAGCCAGCTATTTATGTTATTTCTATCAAATAAACGGTGGAAATGGACTTAACAAGATTGAGTTTTGATGGATAATCATAAAAATAAGAAAACTGAGTCATTTAACTTCCTTCATGCGAATCATGAGTTCTATTATCAACCTACCATCCTAATTGTGTTCATACAAATTAGGCAAGGTTCTATATCTAATATTGATAACAAACACATGTTCACATACTTGGTATGGAAGTCAGACTATAAGGGACTTATTGGATGAGCATTGATTTGAATTTGGGCCTCTAATCCAAATTTAACTGTTTGGATAAATATTTACTCAAATGATTTGGATTTAGACCTCTAATCCTAATTTCAGAAGCCTAAATCGCTTCAAACCAAATAGAGAAGTGGTGATATTCTCTACACTCACAATTGTGCAAAAATTTGAAACATTCTTCTACGTGGTGGTCGGGTGGAGGAAGTGAGAGTAGGGTGGTGCAAAGGAGGGTGTCATCAGTGAACTTTGGATTTGGAAGTCCAAGTTCTGGAAAATAAAGTTGGAGACAAAGTTGAAAAATCCATAATGGCCAAGGGACATTAGTAAACATGGGTGTGGGATGAACCGTAACGACCCATATTTATTTTAACTTCAAATTCTTAACTTATTTAAGGAAAAAACAAATTTTCCCTTGAGTTTGGGGGGCTCGGAAGTTATTTTTGTTTGAAAATACTTTTGAAAGTTTTTCGTGAACTGTTGCGTAAGTCTTGAACTCACGAGTTCGTGAACATGCGGCACTCAAAAATCGGAGTTGTTACGGATCCAAACCTTTCAGAGGCATTTTGGTAATTTGCACCCCCAGATATTTTAAAAAGTCTGATTCCTCTTTTATTTCTCCAGAATTTTCGGGACTTTCTCTCTAGCTCCTTGTGCGACCTGCAAGCCAGCCACCACCCACCACCATATTTTCCGGATTTCGATCCAAACCAAGGACACCATGAACTTCCTCTCCTCCTCACGAACCTATCATATCTTCCTTGAGCCATAAGGACTGCCATGGACGACGAATCGAAACTCGGAAAGTCAACCGAAACTTCCAGTCCAATTTTCGGCCAACTAAGTTAAGGTTTCTCGATTTTGACATCATTTTAGGTTTCGTGGGCTCGACTAGATAGATTTAGACTATTAAAACATGAGATTTGACTGAGAAATGAGGAAGATTCGAAACTTTGAAATTTAGCCAACAATGGCAAAATCCGGCCGGCGAGCTGTGGTGCCGGTGAAGGGAAGGAAGGAGGCTAGTAGAACCTGCAGTCGTGCCTCCTAGGTGTGTGTGGGTGCATGGGGCCGGCCGCTGGCCCATGGTGGCGGGTGTCTGAATACTTTCGACATTTCATAGATGTTGGCGCAGGTTTTGGGTCCATCGGAGTTCGTTTAGGGGCTATTTTGGACGTCCTAAGTTACTTTGAATGCGTTTAGGGAACATGTGTACTCCCAGGGGTTAGATGGTCGAATTTAAGGTTTAGAAATGTTAATTAATAATGCCAAATGTTGTATTTGACAGGTGTGTTGGCTCTGAAAGTCGTGGAGGACCGAATTATCAAAATTCCCTCAACGCAGGTCAAAATTCACTCAACGCATGTCAAAATTCCCTCAAAATTCACTCAACGCAGGTCAAAGTATCAACTTCCTACAACTTCAAGAGTCCTCTCGCGCCTCCACCAACACGAACTGAACTTCTTTACCCAAGTCCAATTGGTTCACGGTGTCCCTCAAGTTGATCGTCAACTTCTATTTTCAAACTTCTGATATGATTTCCAATTGAAACTCTACAAACTCATTGTATGTTGACTCGAAATGATACAACAAATCGGAACCTTAAATCCCATGCACCTTGCATATTTCTCTGCTCTCGTCTCAACAACAGATTGTAGACGAGGATAATGTCTAGGAGGCATCACGAAGGTACAAGAATGCACACTAAGTGCGATCCATAGGAAGTTAACCTAGAGCTATGATACCAAGTTGACATGACCCCTCCAGAATTTTCCCTCGAAATCCGTGAGAAGCCTTGCTCCCATTTGACAATACCAGAACTATCACAACAACCTTGAAATACCCTCACCAATTCAGGAAAGACTTTACAAGAATTCTATCGAAAATTCAGCAGAATCTCCCCTGCAACCAGTCAACCCGTCTTTTACTTGTCAGACGAAGGATACAAAAGCAAATACAAAACTAAACAGACCAGCAACAACCACAAACTACCAAGCCCTCGAAAAATTTACAATACCCAAAAGAGGATCAGAGCAACTAGGTAATCTTTAATTACAAAAACTAATGAATGTCCTACATGGATGTAGGGCATCAAAAGATGATTCCTCCTAGTCGTTTCGCCTCGTTTCGCTACGGCCTGGAGAGCACCAAAACCAAAACAACTATAGGATTACAATAAACCATATCGAAACGTACACATGCAAATAAAGTAACTATAACACTATCATAAATAAAATAAGGTAATTCGGACAACCCACTTCATGGTCAATCAAATTACATAGGTGGAACCCTCGCCAAATCCAACTGTACCTGTCATCTTAATAACTCGACCAAACCTAATAATAATTTTAACATCAAGTTTCGAGGAAAACATACATTTTCCCCTCCATAAGTAATACCATGCTTGCATAACATAAAATCCTTTTAAAATAGCTAACTAAATATAGATAGTTAGAAAGAACTCACCGGAAAACTATTTGTAGAATAAAAACTCGATGGGACCTACGAAAACACGAAAAAGGAAAACATCCCATGGACCACAACCTTACTTTGAAAACCCTCCCCAAAGGAGATCAAAATAATAAGAACGACTAGATACAAAATGCTATAAAATACCCCACCATACCCCAAATGAAATCCCGGGCCGTAGCTCGATAGCCGGGCCATCCAGCTCGGGAACAAGCCCTTATAACCACCGCCGATAATACATCAAGCAATGGCTAGAAACCGAGACGCCTAACCCAGGGACCTACTCCCTACACATCTGATAATACCTCAAGATATGCGGGCATAACCCTGTACTACGCGTAGACAGCCTCAACAATCGCATGGTGGAAAATACCTTACGCCACGCGTTAGAGAAATAACCCTCAACGAGCACATGACCGAAAATACCTCGAAGTCATGTGTCGGAGAAATAATCATGATACCCCAGGATGGTATACAAGTGAAAACCATAACGTGAATTCGAAATCCCAACTGAAATCCTTTTTACTTGGCCTAAGCTAAAATCATAGAAAATCAGGGCCAAAGCCCAAAATCCAATAAAACCGATATCTCAGGTCTAAGCCCAAAACCATAAGCTCGGCCGAAACCAAAATCGAAGGTGTTCAAAATCCATAAGACCAAAATCCATAACAGGACGTAGCCCAAAACCTCATAACGGGTCTAAACCCAAATCACAAAACCGGGCCTAATGCCCAAAATCATTTCAAAGTTGTTATTGAAATCCATAATCCATAATAAATCCATTAAAATGATTATCCTTAGTTCTTGAACGTCATAAGAGATAATGGTACATTTAAACATAGAATTATGCATACCTTGTAATCCTTAGTTTTTGAATCCAACTTTGAGCTATTCGGTCCACCGTGATACTCGAAACCGCTAAGCAGGTTTGGCTAGAATCCGACCGAGAAGTTTCGGCCAACTTCTCCCTCTCGATTCGGCGACTACGGCAGTTCCCACGCTTCTATCTTGGCACCACACGACTCGTGACGTCGAGGAAGGCATTGATGGTCTTGGTTTGGTTCGAAACGACCCATAAATGGGTCAATGATGATGGTGAGGTCCGGTGTTGGCACGGGGAGAGACAGAGAGATCGAGGGAGGAGAGAGAGTTCAGATGGACTAATGGCGTGAGGAGAGAGAGTGTGCCGTATTAATACTTTTGGACATTTTAAAAATTACTGCTACATCCTTATCGTTTTAGACCCGTAACTTCCTCATACGAGCTCCGATTCTCGAGTGAGGCTTGTCTATGAACTCCAGAGTTCGAGACCTACGCAACGGTCCAAGATAAACTTCCAAAAGTGTGCTTGAAAAAAAAAGTAACTTTCAAACCCCTCCTAAACCTGAGGGTAAAATCGTCATTTTCTAATTTATTTTACAAATTCACTTTTATTTTTAAATCCAGGCCGATACAACTCACCCCCATTAAAGAAATTTCATCCTCGAAATTCACTCAACGCAGGTCAAAGTATCAATATTCTAAGACCTCTAGAGTCCTCTCGGGCGTTCACCGACACGAACTAAACTTCTTTACCCAAGTCCAATTGGTTCACAGTGTCCCTCAAATTGATCGTCAACTTCTATTTTCAAACTTCTGATACGATTTCCAATTGAAACTCTACAAACTCATTGTATGTTGACCCTAAATGATACAACATATCAGAACCTTAAATCCCGTGCACCTTGCATATTTCTCTGTTCTCGTTTCAACAACAGATTGTAGATGAGGACAATGTCCAAGACGCATCACTAAGGTACAAGAATGCACACTAAGTGCGGTCCATATGAAGTTAACCTAGAGCTATGATACCAAGTTGATAGGACCCCTCCTGAATTTTCCCTCGAAATCCGTGAGAAGTCCTACTCCCGTCTGACAATACCTGAACTAACACGATAATCCCTGAAATACCCTCACCAATTCAGGAAAGACTTTACAAGAATTTAACTGAAAATTCAGCAGAATCTCTGCTGCAACCGGTCAGCTCGTCTTTTACATGTCAGATGAAGGATACAAAAAAAAATACAAAACGGAACAGACCAGCTACAACCACAAACTAAGAAGCCCTCAAATAATTAACAATACCCAAAAGAGGATAAGATCAACAAGGTAACCTTTAATTACATAAACTAATGAAAGTCCTACGTGGATGTAGCGCAGCAAAAGATGATGCCTCCTGCTAGTCTCGTCGCCTCGTTTCGCTACGACCTGGAGAGCACCTAAACCAAAACAACTCTGAGTGGGCAATAAACCATATCGAAGCGTACACACGCTAATAAAGTAACAATAACACTATAATAAATCAAATAAGATAATCTGCACAACCCATTTCGTGGTGAATCAAATTACATTAAGACCCTCCATACAAATATATATTTCTACAACTTACCGGAGTATCATTCAATTACCTAGGCGGAACCCTTTCCAAATCCAACTATACCTGTCATCTTAATAACTCGACCAAACGTAATAATAATTTTAACTACAAGTTCCGAGGAAAACATACCTTTCCCCCTCCATAAGTAAAACCATGCTTGCATAACGTAAAATCATTTTAAAATAGCTAACTAAATTAAGATAGTTACAAAGAACTCACCGGAAAACCATTTATAGAACAAAAAACCGAAGGGGACGACGAAAACACAAAAAATGAAAACATCCCGTGGACCACAACCTTACTTTGAAAATCCTCCTCAAATGGGCTCAAAATCATAAGAATGACTGGGTACAAAATGCTGTAAAATACCCCACCATCCCCCAAATGAAATTCCGAGTCGTGGCTCGAAATTCGAGGTCATTCAACACGGAAACAAGCTCCCTAATCACCGTCGATAATACCTCAAGCAATGGTTAGAAACTGAGAGGTCCAACTCGGTGACCTACTCTCCACACATCCGATAATACCTCAAGATATGCGGGCATAACCTTGTACTACGCGTAGACAACCTCAATGATCGTATAAGGGAAAATACCTCACGCCACGCGTCATAGGAATAACTCTCAACGAGCAAATGACCTAAAATACCTCAAAGTTATGTTTTGGAGAAATAATCATGATACCCAGAGATGGTATACAAGTGAAAACCGTAACATGAATTCTAAATCCCAACTGAAATCCTTTTTACTTAGTCAGCCAAAATCATAGAAAATCCAGGCTAAAGCCCAAAATCCAATAAAACCGAAATCCTAGGCCTAAGCCCAAAATGATAAGCTCGGCCGAAGCCAAAATCCAAGTAATTCAAAATTCATAAGACCAAAATCCATAAAACCAGGGCGTAGCCCAAAAACTCATAACCGGTCTAAACCCAAATCACATAACCAGGCCTAATGCCCAAAATCTTTTCAAAGTTATTATTGAAATCCATAATCCATAATAAATCCATTAAAACGATTATCCTTAGTTCATGAATCTCATAAGAGATAATGGTACATTTAAAGAAATAATTATGCATACCTTGCAATCTAAGAAACCAAGTCCACTCACCTTAATTTCCGTTCGAATCCAACTCCGAGCTATTCGGTTCACCATGACACTCGGAGTTGCTACGCCTAGTTTGGCTAGAATTCAGTGGAGAAGTTTCGGCCAACTTTTCCCTCTCAATTCACCAAGTATGGCGGCTCCCACGCTTCGATCTTGGCACCAAATGACTTGCGACATCGAGGGGAAGGCATTGATGGTCTTGGTTTGCTTCGAAACGACCTAGAAATGGGTGGATGATGATGGTGAGGTGCGATGTTCTCACGGGGAGAGAGAAAGAGAGATCGAGGGAGGAGAGCGAGTGCATATGGATCATTGGCGTTAGGAGAGAGTGTGTGCCCTATTTAGACTTTTGGACTTTTTAAAAATTACATTTACGTCCTCATCTACCCGTAACTTCCTCGTACGAACTCTGATTCTCTTGTGCCGCCTATCTACAAACTCGATCGTGAGTTCAATACCTACACAACGGTCCAAGATAAACTTCCAAAAGTGTCCCTGAACAAAAATTAACTTTCGAACCCCTCCTAAACATGAGGGTAAAGTCGTCTTTTTCTAATTAATTTTACAAATTCACTTTAATTTTTAAATCCGGGTCATTACAGTTGGAACTTTGGTTTTGCCCATCTTTTGCTTGAAAAAAAAAGACTTGGTTTATTCAAATGTCGTCGTTGTTTTGCCATGAGCATCAAACGATAGCATTTTGACTGTTTTTGCCCCTCAGGTGAGGGTTTCGCTTTGCCTTCCGGTGAAGGGCTTTGCAATGCCTTCAAGGAATGGCTTTTGGTCTTTTTAAATGCCCCCATTGTAGCCTTGGGCATTCCATGTCGGGGTTTTGATTCAACTTTCCTCTCAGAGGAGGAATTAACTTTGCCTTCAAGGAAGGTATTTTTCTTCTCAGAATAAGACTTGGAGTGCTTCCCAGGGGAAGGCTTGGTTGCTTTGCAGGGCAAAAGTTAGATGCTTTGCATGGCGAAGGCTTAGGTGCTTCGCATGGCGAAGTCTTAGGTGCTTCGCAAGATGAAGGCTAAGCTGCTTCGCAGGGCAAAGGCTTAGAAGCTTCGCAGGGTGAAGGCTTAGATGCTTCGTAGGGTGAAGGCTTAGATGCTTCGCCTGGCAAATGCTTGGATGCTTCGCGTGGCGAAGGCTTGGGTGCTTCGCAGGGGGAAGGCTTGGGTGCTTCGCAGGGCGAAGGCTTAGATACTTCGCAGGGCGAAGGCTTAGATGCTTCGCTGGGCGAAGGCATAGATGTTTCCCAAGGAATGCTTAGCTGCTTCCCGGAGGAAGACTTGGTTGCTTCCTGGAGGAAGGCTTGGTTGCTTCCCGGAGGAAGGCTTTGGGGTTTCCATTGCTATGAAAAATTATCTAAGTAAAATTTCAAGTTTTTTGATAATTTTATTGAAGAAAATAATATAATGGATACATAAATTGGTGCGGAGCCTTATTCATTTATTATGGAATTGTTGCGGATCAGCTTCGAATCAGGCTCCTTGAGGTCTTCGTCACTGAGACGCTTTGCAGCCTTGCCAGTGATGTATTTGTTGCAATGCCCTTCCTTGATGAGGTTCTGCAGGTACCTATCGAAGGTGTTGCACGTGCTAATGGTCTGTCCATAGCAGTCGTGAAAGCAGCACCACCTAGTCTTATCGGCCTTTTCTTGATCGCCATTGATAGGTGATGGCTTCTTGAACCAAGGCTCGTCCTTGATTTCGTCGTAAATTTCGGTGGACGGGCACCGAGAACTGTACGTTGGAAGTTGAGACCGCTTTGCGTTTGCTTGACTTGCTTGGTGTAGCTTTGGAAATGGTGTCATCATTGGGTGATGCTGACATCATAGATGTTTCCTCGCTTAGTCCAGTGAGCTCCTTGGCTTGTATGGCGTTTTTCTCATCCTACCAGCATGCATGTCGCTCTTCCAAAGAAATAATCTTGGTGAGACTACGAGCATTACTCATAATAATGTCGCCATAAATCTGGTTGTCCCGGAGAAGTCCTTGTTTGAATGCCATTAATGCAACGAGGTCACTGCAACAAACAATACAAGACTTTTTGTCGCAATATCTTCGAATGTACAGTTGAATGGTTTCCGTTGATCTCTTTTTGATGGTAAAGAGATGATCATCCTTTATTTCGATAGTGCGAAGTTGTGAATGCTCCTTCACCAAAGCGAAAGCCAGCTCTTCGAAAGAGGCAATGGATCTTTGGGGGAGATGGTGAAATCATGTCATGGCCTGACCTTGCAAAGAGGATTGGAACACCTTGCACATGAGTGCATCATCATGCCTATGAGGCACCATGACTCCTCGGTAATAGTTAACATGTTTAACTGGGTCAAAAGTCCCATTGAACTGATTAAAGTTTGAAGTTGCAAACCATTGAGGGAGCGGTTCTTCCTTAATGTCCCTCACAAAAGGTAAAGTTGAGGACGACTGAATTTGAAGACGTAGATCGTCTTCTAGATTGCTATCACGTTGGATGCCTCGGAGGCATTGATCCAACATTATTTGGACATCATCAGCTTGCAGCGCGCCTCGGTGAGGACGGGAGTCATTACGAGCCAAAACGTTGTCAACCTCCCCGAACCTCAGATTTCGAGTTCTGAGAGCGTGTCGGTGAGTATGTCTCGTCCTCCTCACTTCGATAGCCAGAACGCCCCAGACTGATGTGAGCATCACGGGAAGTTACATGTCGTCTCCGGCTTCCATGCGAATGTTCAATTCGTGATAATCCCTTAACACGCCCTCCAAGTCGCTCATTAGTTAACGGCCTTGGACGTTGTTGGCTCCTTGCCCCACGAGTGTGACTTTCTTCGTCGAAGTCACTTAGTGATGTATCACTAGACATTATCCGGCATCGGATAGTATCTTTGCCATGGCGCCTTGGGATGGCCTCTTGCCTACCTCGAGATGTGGTGTGCCTCCCAGCAGATTCGGTTGCTTCTCGCTCTACCAGAATTTGTTGCAGAAGCTTTGACTGCACTTGGACTTGGTTTCTTAGCCGTTCGACTTATTGCGACAAATTGTATTGAGGAGATAAGCATTTAGGTGTTCGAGTATGACGCGTATCACGTCAGGACCCACGCCTCGTGCTCCATCTTCACTGATCCATGTCATGCCTCTCCTGTTTTTGATTTTGTCCTGGCGTGTCATGAAGACAATTCAGGAATCTTTAAAGATCTTCAACAGTATGGGGTCGATTCGGAGTCTTCCTGGATGTTTCTCCCATGAATCGCCCGTCTGTTAGATGGAAGGCAGTTGTTACCACTCATGATGCAAGCGGTGGGGGTGCAGGAGTTGATGGGATAGGAAAGGATCCAAAGCCAATAGCAGGAATCGGTCCTTGTGTCCTGATATGTGCTTGTATCGTCAAGCGGGGGGAATGACCAAGCTGTTCATTCTGGTTCTCGGCGTGTGTCCGGATCAGTCGTTATTTATGCATCATTTTGATGTCTTTATATGCCTCTCTTACATGTCTTTTGAATGATTTCGTGCCATAAATAGTAGAAAATGATCAATCTTGTGAGACTTGTGCAGAGTTAGAAAGATAGGTAAAATCTGGAAAGAACACAAAAAGAATGACTTAAATCGGAGTCAAGATGAAGGAGATATCCTCATTTCAATATCAGGTCCTGAACGGAATCCTGAGTGCGCCAGTGCGCCTATTTTGGGCCACTGGCCAAGTACCTCATATCAGGCCCTCCGGGTCTCAAACCTGTGTTTCATGACATCAAGGTCAAGTCCTAGAAGTGCCAAGGTCGCGCCAAGCCAGGTCGAGGACATGTCCCAAGAACTCCCATCTGAGCCAAGATGTGCGCCTAAGCCGGGGGTCCCTGTTCCGCCAGCGGTAGATCAGAGGTTCTCCTTCTGCGCTAAGCCTGACAACGTTTGCGCTAAGCCTGAACGAAGATGCGCTTCTACTATACTCATGATGTGCTTCAAAAGCGCAGTCCCAGATCCTGATTACGAAGACAGTCCAAAATCCAAGTTTGGCCAGCTTGCGTTCCCACTTGCCAGCTTGCATTCACACTCCCAGCCGTGTTCTGATTGGTTCTAATAGATTTAAGGACTTTGTAATTAATTAAAAGTACAATAACTTTCCCTATCCTTATAGGACATGGTTTTACCAATCCTTATAGAATAAGGTTTTACCAATCCTTATAGAACAAGGTTTTCCCTTTGTCTATAAAAGGGAGCCTTTGTTCAGTGTTTTAAAAGGAGGAGATAATTAGCTAGAGGCGTTTTTGGGAGATACAGAGACACCTTAGCCGCATCTAGTATTTTGGTTTTTTAGAGTTTTACGTTAAAGCTTGGTTCTTCCCGAAGTTTAGTGTGTTGGACGTGGAGCTTGGAGAAGAAGGCTCTGCCGTGTCTTCTGCTGCACCTGTTCTTCACAATATCTTCTGTACCCTTATTTTCATTATTGCAATTTACTTATGAATTCAATTATATTTGTTTCAATTTCAGTTATGTGTGAGTAGTCATTAGGATTAGGGCAGCTTGAAGCCCTAGCCATGTTAGCTTGTTGATTGGATTTCTGGCTCTTGATTATGATTGCTATGCATGCTGAATAAGTTGGATTACTATGCTTAATGACCTTAATTTATGCCTATAAGATTAGCTACCTTGTTTGCATATAATTATAGATGTAATTGCTTGAGTGACCGTCATATCATCTTGTGATTTGGAGCATCGAAAGTATTCTTACTTGTAATCTTAACTCATAACGACCTAGGATTGCATGTCACTTTGCTAGGCTAATGCGGTGTCATTAAATTCTCTTTAAACTTCATGCATCATCTTAAAAGGTAGGTGATAGACGTTCTAGGCATATGCCCTGTTTAGAACATGCTAAGTAAGAGGGAATAAGATGTGTCTAGTGAACCAACGCCAGGTCCTAGGCACGGGCACCTAATTCAGAAAATGCATAGTAATTTGGTCAAGGAAATCTAGTTAAGAGCTATAATTGGTTAGAGTGGATAGTAAGCCTTAATTCGCCTTAGTTAATAATCAATCAACCGTTAATTCTTGCATTGTTATTTTCTGCATTTTATTTTGCTTGTCTTTAAATTTCAGTTCTCACATCATAAACCCCCCTTGCGTGTGTGTGTGTGTGTTTTCACTAAGTTAATAAATCTGAACTAAAGTGGTCATAACGTTGATACAAGTCCTCGAGGGATCGACTCTTGCTGTGCTACTATACTATTCTTATCGATTTGTGCACTTGCAAGGATTTTATAACTGTTAGAATTGAATTGCATATTTCTTGCTCTTTAATTCTACCAACATGTCCCGCTCCCAGCCTAAGCAGTAGAGACGGAGGCAGCAGCTCCAGAAGAACGAACAGATCATCGCGTTCGTACCATGATGAATGGTGATGATGATCGAAGAACATATTTGATCAACGATGAACGATGAACGAAGTTCAGGAACGATGAACAAAGTCGATGAACGACGAACGAAGTTGATGAACGACGAACGAACTAGAGAGCACTCCTTGAATATTTCTCAATTCGGCTCTCAATGAAAGCACCAATTTTTGAAGTGGAAATCGGACACGCCTGAAAAGTCTTCACGATCCCTACAAATAGCAAACAAAAGACAATTGAAGTCAAGGTTGAAGCCCCGGGGGGTTGTTCAACGAAGAACGCTATGATGCTTAAATAAGCTTTGAGAGAAAAATCAGAAAGAACTTTAGATGCGATAAACAATTTACCTTGAAATGAACTCCGTTATTTATAGGGAAAGCTCGTGTGTGGGTAAATACATTATTATTGGCCTTAATGTGTGGGTGTCTGTGAACCTTTAATATCATTATTAGGGATAATTTGGACATTATATAAATTATGGGGCACGTAACAATTCCACAATTCCACAATACCACTTAATTAGTCCGTTAATAAAGACAAGTTTAAAAATAGGCATCTCTTTTCAATTTTCTTTTTATTTTATGAGGAAAACAAAATTACATAGATGATATATCCACGCTGGATCCCTAGATTCCCTTACATTCTACATAAGTTTGTCCGTTACATAAGGGATATATTGTTTTCATAACACATCAATTTACACCCTTTATTAGTTTTGGCCGTTAGTGTTTAGTTAAATCTGCGACTGAACAAGTATGATATATCAACATTTTATGCTGACGTGTCTATTTATAAAAAATATAACAAAACAAATTTAATATTTTTTTCCCTAAATGATAGCATAAATATTTTAGTTTTTTTTTTAAATAGTACGATATTCATTGAATTGGTAGAAAATTCGTACAAGGAGGATAAGGTGCTATAATGTGGCATCATTAAAACCTTGCCGAAAATTTCAATCTAGACGAAGGAAAAAGAGTACCAGCACCAATACAAATGACTAAAGACTTCTATCCTCTAATAGAGCATCCATGATGACATATGGTGGTTCTTCAAACCAAATAAGCTCTGTTTCTAGAGACAAACCAAGCCGGAAAAGCTGGTCAGCGACAAAATTTGCTGTCCGTTTTTTATGCACAATCTGAAGCCTAGAAATAGAACAAATGAAGGACTTGATGTCGTTGAAAATAGATCCAAGTGGCGATAGAAAATCGGGTTTCTAGATGGCTGTAAGGACCAAAATTGAATCTCCTTCGAAGTTTATTTTAGTGTTATAAGTACATCGTTATGAGGTATTTTCAATTCACGTGTTATAAAAGGTGTGACTGTTAAATTAGATTAATATTTTTTAACAATTAAGAAAATAAAGTTGTTTAAAATTATTTTTGATGATATTTATTTGTACTAAAAACAAAGTCAACGTTTTAAGAATCTTAAAGAATTAAATGAAGAAAATCAATGTGTGGTGCACCACAACATGAAGTGTCAGTGATAGCAAGTGGTTAATTATAAGTTTATAACAAGTGAAATGGAATCTTCAATAAATTAGGTTGACTTTTATATTAAAACAATATCTTTTTTTTTTTCAAATTTTATCAACAGCCCAGAATTTGGCAACCAAGAACCACAGGGACATCCGACAAAAGCCAAACAAATAGAACCTAATTACTAAGCATTGGTAATTAACATTCCTATTTAAACAAAAAATTAGGTTGACCCTTTCTCACCAAATTATCATTTCGTTAATCGTTATATTAAAGTAGGGAGGTTGGTGCATTTTATTTTCTTAACGAAATAACTATTTCTTAACGAAAAAATTGATAATGAGGCAGAATTACGAACTTACCCTTGGCTTCACCAGTGCCGTAAATAATGACTTGGTGGGGTTTTTGATGAGGATGCAGTAAATAGTCAACAAAATATGCAGCAAATGAGTTTGCAGAGATATATAAGTGTGTGGAATTCCTGCTTCTTCAGTCTCCCTTCTGATCTTCCTTTTCTTCTCAAGAAGCGATTCGAAAGGTGGCAAACCACTCACTCTATCCACCTCATTTCCAAATTCTGACGGAATAAATTTCTACCGAACAATAGTATATATATATATATATGACACAGTTAGAATAAAACCATATAATACTTTCCATACGTATATAGGAAAGTATAATCAAAGGAGATAGTTATATCAAATTGATACAAAAGAATGACTAAATTGTATTTGAGTTACGTTAGGGATGAAAGAGCCGGCCCCTTGTTTGGACCGGCCGGATTTCCTTTCGGACGATATTCTTGTATCTTGTTGATTCTCCTCTATTAAATAAAAATTTCTTGAAAAAAAAAAGCAAGAAGAAGAAGAAGAAGAGGAGGGAGTATTTTTAAGAAGAAGAAGAAGAAGAAGAAGGGCCGGGGGAGGAGCATCGTGGCATGGGTCGGATCTCTTGGGATGGGGGCTAGGAAGGAAAACATTTGAGGGTTGCAAGGATGGTGTTTCTGGGTTCAGGGTTGGGTATGTTTGGTCTGAATGGTGATTGCGGGTTTGGGGTGTTAGCAATCCTCATGACAGTTGTGCAGAGTCCTTGTCCTTTGCATATTCTGGATATCAGATAACTCCGAAGCCCTTGGGATAACTCTCCCCTATTTGATTTGTTATTTGAATTGTAATCTATCATGTATATCTCTAGGTAGTTCTGATTAGGTCAATCTCCTCGTGGTGTACATATACTGATTCCATAATGAATACAAAGTGTGAATCACTATTATATCTTACATGGTATCAGAGCAATTTTTTTTAACCCGATATGACTGATCCAAACAACCCACCAAATGGCCTCCCTCGTCCCACAGACAGTCACCTGGTCACTATCAATATCACTGCTCAAGCACCCTTGAAACTCACCAACTCAAACTACCTATCCTGGAAGCTTCAGTTTCAAACCCTCTTCATTGGTTATGATCTTCAAGGCTATATTGATGGATCGAAACCCCCACCAGTAGAAACCATCACCACGGGAACCACAACATCTCCCAACCCAACACATCATCTCTGGGTCCGATAGGATCAATTGATCCTTAATGCTCTTATTGGGTCATTGTCACCCACCATTGTTCCCTTCATTGCTCGCTGTGCAACCTCCAGAGATGCATGGAACACCCTGGCAGCCACATATACCACTCCTTCACGAGGCCGAGTCAAACAAGTCAAGGCACAATTCAAAACCCTCACCAAAGGATCTCTTACCATCATTGATTTCCTACAATCAGTCAAAGCCCGTGCAGATGAACTTGCCATTCTTGGCGCGCCTGTTGATACTGAGGATCTCACTGAAAAGATCCTGGAAGAATTGGGAGAAGATTATAAAGAGCTTGTCCGAGCCGTCCAGGCAAGAGACACGCCCATTGACTTTGATGAACTCCACGAGAAGCTTCTCACCTTTGAAGCATCCCTTCATGCCACAAATAAACCACCCAATCACTTTCCTCCCACAGCCAACCCAACCACACGTTCCTACCATCGACCACAAAACCAAACTCAACGCCCACCTTCTCACAATTTCCCCTCCAACAGATCCCACACCACCAGTTCACCACGTCCCTCTTTCAACAACAACTACTCATCACCTGCCAACAATCGACCACCACCCAGGCCTTACCTTGGCCACTGTCAAATCTGTGGCATCCAAGGTCACACCGCAAAGAAATGTCCATCATTCACATTCGTTCCTACTGGCAACAACAATCAGCACAACCAAAGCTCTACTCCCTGGCAGCCGCGTGCGCACTTCACCACCACCATGCAGTCGAACAATCCAGTATGGCTCCTTGACAGTGGTGCCTCCCACCATGTCACAGCCGATCTTAACAACTTGTCGCTGCATTCCCCTTATACAGGTGTTGATGATGTCATGATAGGTGATGGTACTGGACTTAAAATAACGCATACAGGCTCTGCGTTCCTTCACACTCCCTCTCACACTTTTGATTTAAACAATGTGCTCTGTGTCCCTGAAATCACTCGAAATCTCATCTCCATTTATCAGTTTTGTGTCTCTAACCAAGTTTCCATAGAATTCTTACCGTGGTGTTTTCTTGTGAAGGACCTTCTCACGGGGGCAGTTCGAGCACAGGGTAAACCAAAGAACGGGGTGTACGAATGGACGAGCATTTCTTCATTGTCTTCCGGTCCATCAGCTTTCTCCAGTATAAAAATTTCACCAATAAATTGGCACTCTCGTTTAGGCCATCCTGCTCTTTCTATTTTGAATAAAATCATTTCACAGTACAACTTAGATGTGCCTAGTCCACTTCCTAAGGAGTTCTCCTGTAATGTATGCCAGTGCAATAAAAGTCACAAGTAATCTTTTTCTGTTTCCTCATTACAATCTAATCATCCCCTCCAAACAATTTTCTCGGATGTATGGACATCTCCTGTCCATTCCATAGATGGATTCAAGTATTATGTGATTTTTGTCGACCATTTTACAAGGTATATTTGGTTCTATCCTTTGCAAAATAAATCGGACGTTAAATCCACTTTTCTATGATTCAAACCCATTGTCGAAAATCATTCCAAACAGAAAATTGTGAACTTTTACTCTGACAATGGGGGAGAATATCTTGCACTCAAAGATTATTTAGCACTCAAAGGTTATTTAGCACTCAATGGAATCTCTCATCTTACCACTCCACCTCATACTCTTGAACACAACGGCTTTTCCGAACGTAGGCATAGGCATATTGTTGAAACTGGATTGTCTCTTTTAACTCATGCATCTTTACCTCGCAGTTTTTGGTACTTTGCATTCACCACCGCAGTCTACTTAATCAATAGAATGCCACATCAACACTCAATCTCTCATCTCCATATCAAATTATTTTTCAAAAACCGCCAAACTTTGCAAAACTTTGGATCTTTGTGTTATCCATGGTTACGACCATACACCTCACATAAATTAGATCCAAAATCCAAGCCTTGTATTTTTGTCAGCTATTCCTTGTCCTAGAGTGCATATCTTTGTTTTGATCCAGAAAATTCAAAAAGAGTTGTATCAAGGTATGTCACCTTTATAGAGTCTGTCTTTCCTTCCTACACTCCCGTGTCATTAGAGTCCCAAACAATCTCAACATCATTTGAATCTTGGATTCCTCCCGCTGCAATTCCTTCCCATGCTCATGTCCAACCACGTACTCGTCTTTTGGAGGCGCCCATTGCCGAAGCACCTCTGAGCAGTACTCTCCAAGAAACACCGCAACACCTGGCCTCCTCCACGTCTCAGTCCTCTACTTCTATGACTCCCCATCACCCTTCCTTGTCTTCCTCAACGTACCAGCCCACCTTAAATACGTCCCCTTCATAAGATACATCCCACACTTCACCGAGACCTTCTCCTCATCCAACTAACCCTCCCTCTCGACCAACCCACAACATGATCACCCGTTCCCAAAACAATATTCATAAACCCTCCCATAAACTCACCTTGCATACCCAACTCCAAACACCATCCTGACATGAACCAACCTCCGTTACACAAGCTCTCAAACATCATCACTGGCGTCTTGCTATGTCAGAAGAATATGACGCACTTGTTCGGAATGGGACTTGGGATCTAGTTCCTGCACACTGTGCTTCTAACGTTGTTGGTTGCAAATGGATCTTCAGGATCAAGCGGCACTCAGATGGGTCCATCGCTAGGTACAAGGCACGGCTTGTGGCGAAAGGATTTAATCAACATCCAGGCTTGGACTACCATGAGACTTTCAGTCCTGTTGTTAAACCCACGACTGTCCGGCTAGTTTTGAGTATTGCAGTTAGCATGGCTGGCCTCTTCGACAGCTTGACATCAACAATGCCTTTCTCCAAGGCAACCTTCATGATGATGTATATATGGCTCAACCAGCGGGGTTCATTGATCCTGACAAGCCTAGGTATGTATGTAAGTTACATAAAGCTATCTATGGCTTGAAGCAAGCCCCCCGTGCTTGGTACTATGAGTTGCGCCAATTTTTGCTCTCATCTGGGTTCCATAATTCCTTGGCGGACACGTCCCTGTTTGTGCTTCATCATGGTACTCATCTCATTTATTTTTTAATCTATGTAGATGACATTATAGTTACAGGTAATGATCAAACAGCAGTATGAAATTGTCACTTGCTTAGCCCAACGTTTCTCGCTCAAGGACTTGGGGCGTCTTTCCTACTTTCTCGGCGTAGAGGTACAGTCCCATCCTTACAGGATTTTTCTTTCTCAAAGACGCTACATCAGTGATCTCTTTCACAAAAAAAACATGACTGATGCCAAGGCCGTGAGCACTCCCTTGCCTCCAGGGACTGCCCCCTCCTTAGACATGGGTTCTTCCTTACCAGACCCTACGGAGTATCGAGTCATAGTAGGGAGCCTTCAATATCTGTCCCTTACCCGCCCTGATGTGTCCTACGCAGTGAATAAGCTCTCTCAATTTATGCATCGACCCACTGATGTCCACTGGCAACTCATGAAGCGTCTCCTCAGGTATCTATGTGGCACCATTGATGAAGGAATTCTTCTTCATCGTCATTCTCCTTCTACCTTGCATGCATACTCAGATGCAGATTGGGGTGGGAACAGGGAGGATCTCTCATCCACTAGTGCTTACATCGTGTATCTTAGCCGCAATCCTGTGTCCTGGTCTTCACGCAAGCAGCCAACCACTGCTCGTTCTTCCACCGAAGCCGAATACAGGTGTGTTGTAGACCTTGCGGCTGAGTTAAGCTGGATCTTCTCTATGTTAACAGAACTCAAATACCCAATCTCTCATGCGCCTGTAATTTACTGTGACAACGTCGGTGCTATGCAAATGTGCTCCAACCCGGTGTTCCACTCGCGTATGAAGCATGTTTATATCGATTTTCATTTCATTTGACAAAGGGTTCAGTCCGGTGCCTTACGCGTTTCTCACGTTTCCTCTCAAGACCAACTGGCGGATGCTTTGACTATACCCTTGTCCCGACAACGTCTATCCTGCTTGAAATCCAAGATTGGCCTCCTTAACGGTAGTCCATCTTGAGGGGGTATGTTAGCAATCCTCATTACAGTTGTGCCGAGTCCTTGTCCTTTGCATCTTCTGGATATTAGATAACTCCGAAGTCCTTGGGATAACTCTCCCCTATTTGATTTGTTATTTGAATTGTAATCTATCATGTATATCTCTAGGTAGTTCTGATTAGGTCAATCTCATCGTGGTGTACACATATATTGATTCCATAATGAATACAAAGTGTGAATCACTATTATATCTTACATGGGGTTCTTCGGGGGGGGGGGGGGGGGGGGGGGGGGGGTCTGGGTCTGGGATGATGAGGATGATGTATATCCCAACTCTCCCCTATTTGATTTGTTATTTGAATTGTAATCTATCATGTATATCTCTAGGTAGTTCTGATTAGGTCAATCTCATCGTGGTGTACACATATACTGATTCCATAATGAATACAAAGTGTGAATCACTATTATATCTTACATGGGGTTCTTCGGGGGGGGGGGGGGGGGGGGGGGGGGGGGGGTCTGGGTCTGGGATGATGAGGATGATGTATATCTCTAGGTAGTTCTGATTAGGTCAATCTCATCGTGGGGGGGGGGGGGTCTGGGTCTGGGATGATGAGGATGATGTATATCTCTAGGTAGTTCTGATTAGGTCAATCTCATCGTGGTGTACATATACTGATTCCATAATGAATACAAAGTGTGAATCACTATTATATCTTACATGGGGTTCTTCGGGGGGGGGGGGGGGGGGGGGGGGGGGGGGGGGGTCTGGGGTGATGATGATGAAGATTAATATGAGGACGATTTAGGTATTAGGGGGGAGGGGGGGGGGGGGTCTTTGTCTGGGATGATGAGGATGATGATGATGAAGATTAATATGAGGACGATTTAGGTATTAAAAAAGAGGGTGTTTTTGGATGATGAGGATGATGGATGAAGATTATGAGGATGATGCGGGACAAAATAAAAGGATGATAATTAAGATGAGGATGACGATGATAATTACGGCGGGACAAAATAAAAGAAGTAATTTTATTTTGTTTATTAATTTTTAATTAATTTTAATTTTGCTTCCTTTTTTATCTTTTTTATTTATTTATTTTTTTTCTGTTTTGCATAAATTTTTTTTTTATTTTATTTTTGTTCTATGTTGTTTATTATAATTATAAAAATGGAGACCTAATTTGTCATATAAGCATCTAAATAACTAAAGATTTGCTTACAAAGTGTATTGAATATTGATGAGCTTCGATAGTTTAGATATGCAATTGAAATATTTTATAATTTATATATGAATTTAAAATCACCATATAATTTGGGGGGTTATATGTTTAGTTATTTATCCTATATTTAATTATTTCTTTACCATTATATTACCAGCATGTTTGATGGCTTTGATTAGTTTGATCTATTGAAGATGTTGAGGAACAGGCAGCGTGGATATTACAATCTCAACTTGTTTCAATGCGGTCACTAGCCTTTCATGCTCCTCCAGTATGTTCGCCCAGGGCCGTCCTAATGCAAGATGTGTATTACACCCGGCCTCGGATATCCACCTTGATACCGGCAATCACGGGTGTTGGCCGACACCTGGACATTGAGTTTTGGTGATGAAAGCCACTAACTAGTTTTTCGCTCACATCGAAGCATGGGGTTATCTTGGTGATCATAAATGAAGTCCTAGAGGCTAAGGACAATTTCGACATCTTTTCTATTTCAGCAAGCAAAACATCAGCACCATCGTTACACCGAACGATGGCGGTCAATGAGTTGTTGCCCTTATGCGACCAACAAAGTTCGTCTATCCCGGTCTCTGCCCACACCAAACCCACTGACCACAGTAACGAGTGTTGACTCACTGGTGCTTTGAATCTCAGTCAGAGCCCGTGACAATTGTCCTCAACTCATTTTAGCCGGCACATCCCTCAGTTATTGTATCATAAAAGTCGGTATAGGTCATCAGCTATCACATCCCATAAGCCGGTATGAATCCTCGGCTATCAAGTAGGGACTCATCCATCTCATGGATGGCTCAGGTCACTATACCTCACTCTCCTCGTCCCTCTACGAGCGAGATCAGTCCACTCAACGTCGAAATCTCATCGTCACTCTACGGACGGTATCACATAACTCGACGTTGCACTCGTGCGTACTGACCAAGACTCTCATTAGCCGGCAAAACCCACGGCTGGTATCATACGTAAGCTGGTATGTCACATCGACTATCATATCGCATCATCAGCCGGCATAACCCTCGGTTGGCATCAGCTGGCATAACACATCATCAACCGGCATGTATCATCGGCTGGCACATCACATCATCAGCCGGCATGTATCATCGGCTGGCTTCTGTTGGCATGTGTCAATGGCTGGCATCACACACACAAGTATCCTAATGACACTATAGCCACACAAGTCATGCTCACGTGACAGGCTGAGTGTCTTCGCTCGTACCACGACCACGCGAAGGACTGGAGTTGTTTAACTAGTATAGAGCGAGCGCAAGTGGGCGATCACGTGGAGGCTGGTCTGTGGCCTACAGACAGGTATGATACCATCGGCCACCATATGTGCATACCAAATTGACACACGTGCTATGCCGTCATGACTCCTTGGTAATCATCGTACCGTCATATGGCTCATGTGCTATAGCGGCATGAATCCTCGTCAATCATCGCACCCACATATGACTCATGACAACACGACTGATACATGTGCTATGCCATCATGAATCCTCGGTAAACCTCGCACGACAATACATACTCATGTGCTATGTCGGCATGTATCATCGGTAATCATCGTACTATCAAATGACTCATGTGCTAAGCCGGCATGTATCATCTACAATCATCGCACTATCATATGACACATGACTCGAACACATGATACATGTATTAGGCCGACATGCCTCGGCCATAGTACCTGAACACTGACGCATGTGCTAAGCCGACATGACTCATCGACAATAGCATCTCGACCGACACACGTGTTGTGCCGGCATGACTCCTCGACACTAGTATCATGTTCGTAAAATCTCTCCCTCGAGTATCGCACTCATTGTGACGGTCGTACTCGTGTCGATCTCTCAGTAACTCTCGATTGTCGTCGTCTTACTTGTCTTGGAAACTCCCCTCGAGATACCCTAAAAGTGGTAGTTTATACTCATTCCAGAGTATTTATCTTTCATCGATATATCTCGGAATCTATCCTCGTGATTTACCGTTATTATCTAGTTTATACTCGTTGATGAGTAATCACTAATCCTAGGGTTTCCAACCCGGAAGGCTATTTTTATTTTTACAATGTCGGGCCCTAATGGTAACCCATAGCATAGTCTAGGATGTACTACATCATCCTAGCACATACAATTCTATTTGACTTCCCTAAGCATCACATTCATTAAGCAATCATTGATATCATAAATGTGTAATAATAAGCTTAGGGAAAGGGAACCACTCACCTCGTTAGTTTACTTGCTTTCAATCGTTCCCACACTTTTGCTGCAAAGTAGTGGACTTAACCGTCATCACCTCGCACACAATATCAATAAAAAAGGGTCATTAACATCAATAATCCCTTAAAAGCATATTTACACGGGGTCCCCTGACCAATAGACTTTAAACTCGCCCTCTATTAATCCCATACATATTGAATTTACTCAAACAGGGCTTTAAACGATTTCAAATGACCTCAAAACTACCAAAAAAAGATCTGGAATGCATCAAAACCCTAGACACGCACCATTGTGGGTCGGGGAACGGCTCCACGCGTCGGCATAAGGCTGGCGGCCATCCCATGCGCCGTCATGCTCCTCACGTGCCTGAACAGTCTCGACGGAATATTCCGTCACCCTGATGGAATATTTTGTCATGTCAAACGGAATATTCTGACGAATATGCTAACGTCGTTAGGATTTGTTAGCATTAACGGCATTAGGATTTGTTAGCATTAACGACATTAGGATTTGTTATGACGCCGTTAACTTTTAATGGAATATGCTCACGTCGTTAGTATATTCTGTCAACTACTGACTTGACGGTTGACTGACTGCTGACTGACGGATGACTTGGCAGCTGATTGTGCTACCACGTGGCACCATGTATCAGTTGACTCAGCTGCTGACCAGGATGTCACGTGTTAGCTAAGTCAGCAGCTGACTGGAGTGCCACGTCAGCTTCAGCTTCGAACCAGATCGTCGGAACTTGCCTGAGAAGACGACCGAAATCCACCATCTCCGACGAGCTCCTAGCTCAGTCATTTCTTCGTCATTTTTCACGATCTACACATGTAGGATCATCTCCTCAACACCAGGAACCTAAATCCAAGCTCAAAATCGAGAGGACTCGCCTCGTTTGATCGAAAAATGGCCGAGAAGCTTCGACTCATTCCTCCCTTCGATCCGCCGCCTACGACGATGCTCTCGCCTCGAAATCGACACCAAACATCTCGCAAGCATGAGTGGATGCTGCCTCTACCCTCAGTTTGGCTCGAATCGACCCAAAACTAGGTCGTGGGTGGTGGCGTTTGCACATGTAGCGAGAGAGAGAGAGAGCTCGAGGAGAGAGAAAGAGTATGAACCAGAATGTGGGAAGAGAGAGAAAGTCCAAGATTTATATTTTTGGACTTTTTAGAAATTACCGTTTCGTCTTCATTGTTTTCGACCTGTAACTTTCTCGTACGAACTCCGATTCTCGAGTGCCGCCTATCTATGTACTCAGGAGCTCGAGACGGACGTAATGGTATGAGAAAAGTTGTCAAAAGTGTTTCCCGATCGAAAAGTGACTGTCAGGCCCATCAATACTAATATGGTAAAATGGTCATTTCGCGACCCAATCATTTAATTTACGGCCGACCAAAGCATTGGGCCTTCACTAATGATCCAAAACTCTTTTAGTTCGACCCAAATTACCGGATTCCTAGGTTAATTCTTTAATTTCCATTTAATAATCCGGAACGGGTCGTATCAATGAGTCCTAAGGCAATTCTTCAAGTTTTTATCGTTTGAAAAAAAAAGTTAATTACAAATGAAATGTTATTTTATAGGTAAAAAATTTATCTTAAATAATACATCTTACATTTTAAAATTCGAAACTATAATCTAATTCAAATAACAAACTTTATATTATATTTATTCTAAAAAAATAAAAATAATATCACTCAAAAAATAAGAGAAAAAATTTAGTTTTAT
The DNA here is from genome assembly GCA_037349345.1 of Oemleria cerasiformis. Taxonomy (NCBI): domain Eukaryota; kingdom Viridiplantae; phylum Streptophyta; class Magnoliopsida; order Rosales; family Rosaceae; genus Oemleria; species Oemleria cerasiformis. The sequence goes on from JAZGTL010000020.1 coordinate 394,108, forward strand.
GTGTTTTCATCCAAATTTCTATGTTAAAACAAGTATACCATTAATGTACTACAAAATTAAATATGGCTTTGCATAGAATTGTAAAAAGCCTGAATAATATATATGGGTATTCTTTGTAAAAAGAAATAAGTAACCTTATTAACCTTTGGGCTTTAAATAAAATTGCATTTGGACTATAATATTTGATTTAAACTAGATTCTAAGGTCTCAAATAGTTTAAAATTGATTATTTTAAATAAATTAATAATAAGGGTTAAATCTATTTAAAAAATTGAGATCCTCCCACAATGTGAGGCCCAAGTCCTAAGCCTTACTTACCTTGGGCTTGGGCTTGGGCCGGCCCTGGTTCACCCTAATAAGTTTTGTCTCAAATTAATTAATTATCAAATATATATATATATATATGGCCAAGAAATAATATATATGAAAAATTAATGGATATATATATATATATATATAGGAATAATTTACTCGGAAGATGGTGACTCCCATAGATTCAAATTCTTGGTGGAGATGAAACTTGGAACAAGTATGGGTATGGGTGCCGGGTTTGATTGGTCGAACGTAGGCATAGGTTGGATGGCCTAAAGAAATGCTTGCCTTGATCATGTATTTCCCAAGGTACCCTGTGCCTCCAACGATCAGTATCTTACTCTTTCTTTTGGCTGCCCATCCCTACCAGGCTACCTCCTTCAATAATATATATATTTTATACAACCTCGTATCTATTTGCAAACCTAGCTAGATCCGAACCCTTAAATAGGAAAAGTGGGTACCATCTGCCAGGTACGCATATTTTTTACATTATAAGCAAGTATTTGACAATTACACATGGCAGCCGCCAGCCACCCAGGCACCCATGTTTTGTTTAAGGAAAATACTTGCATCCCACTCTGGTGGTACCTTCTTATACTACCTTTTCGATTTATCAAATTGACTTTGTACATATATCATAATTAGAACCGTTCATTCTCTAAATCATCATGTCAATATCATCTCCGTAAAAAATCAACAAGATTGGTGGTCGTTTAGTCATTCATATGTATAAAATAAATTAACGGTTTTTGTAATAATTAAGATCTTCATGGCTAACCGTCCATTTAGTAGATATATATGAATAACTAAACGACATCCAATCTTGTTAATTTTTTAAAGAGATGATCTTGATATGATGATTTAGAGAATGAACAGTTTCGATTATGATATATGTACGTACAAAGACAATTCGATAAATCGAAATGGTGGTATGAGTAGATACAACTAGGATAAGATGCATGTATTATCCTGAACAAAATATGTAGCAAATGAGTTTGCAGAAACATAAGTGTGTGGAATTCCAGCTTCTTCAATCTCCCTTCTGATCTTCCTTTTATTCTCAAGATTCTTGATAAGCTAAGATTCTTGATATGGAAAGTTTTATTTATATATTTTTTGTACAATAATATTCTAATTTAATCTAATAAAAGGAAAAGGTCGGAATTTGGGCCAAGCCATGCAAGTAGCTAGCAATTAGGTATCAAATTCTATAAAAATATTTACTGTTATCACAATTTATGGTAGTTGAATTTGAAATCTCTCACTTACAAGTGAAAATGAATGAATATAACTAGCTCGTTGATATAAGGGGTAAGTTATATGTAAAATAGATTATTAAGTGTTTTTCTCTCTCATAAGAAATAAATAATTAAGGTTAACCATGATTAGCTTATTTGAAACATGGAAATGTTCTGAATGGGAGGTAAGCATACACCAATTCATAGGGTAGTGACAAAAAACGGCATGTCATAGGACACTACTTAGATTTGACTTAATATAAGAAATTTGACTTAATATAAGAAATTTGATTTAATATAAAAGAGGGAAGTGAGATTTTCACATTACTCTTTTCTTCTTCTACACTTCTTAGTTTATTTCCGTCTATTAATTCTACTTTATTCTATTCAATCGTGAGAGAAAATAAAAGAGCGCTTAATGAGAAAATGTGAGTGTGAAAATTATTCCCGATAAGAAAATAGTTTAGCTTTTACAAAATTTTATAAAACTCCTACATCTAATCCCTTAAAAACCCCCAACCACTTTAACAATTGTCCTTTTAGTTATATACTTGTGGTTTAACCTATGTGTTGCCACGGTGTCCATGAATATTCAGAAAACTTAAAAAGTATGATAGAAATAAGAATAGTAAAATAGACAATTAGCATTGATAAATATAGAATATTATAATTAACATTAATGTTCATAAATAGTTTACATGTTAATGAAACCGTTTAGGGAATATCATGGAGTAGGGAACATCATGGAGCAACTACTAGTAGCGATGCTACTCTTACTACCATTATAAGTATCTTAACCATTGTTCCAAAATAACAGTTCTTTCTCAATGAACATTACAGAGCAATTACTGGCAGCTGTGTTATGTTCATAAATATTATACATAATACAACACTGTTCAAAAAATAGGTGGTCCTTCCCCGTTGCTAATAAAAAAAAATAAGTTGTTCAAAAAATATGGTCTGATGACCGACGTTTCCTGAAAACATTCAACAATACTACTAAAAAGATGTAGGATTGATTCCTATCCTCTATTGACTGCTGATCTTCACTCTATTTACTTGCTTTGTTCACTCCTCTTTCTCCTTTAACATTCTTGTTAAAACTGTAGACTGGTTGATCGGGTTAATAAGAAAAGATTGTCATGAACCAAGATTCTTCATGAGCTTATTAATTCAAAGTCAGAAGAAGATTATATTGTAACGACCAGGAAATGTAATTAGTGAATTTTCGTAAATTAATTTGCAAAAGGACGAAATTATCCTTGGTTGTTTAAGGGGCTTGAAAATCAATTTTTTGTTTCGAGACACTTTTGGCAGTGTTTTGGGGACTGCTACATAGGTCTCGAACTCATGAGTTCGTAGATAGGCGGCACACAAAAAACGGAGTTCGTGTGCGAGAGATGTGAGTCTAGAATGTTCAGGGGCATTTTGGTAATTTATCATGTGTAGATATTTTAACCCCTAGCAGATCATATCCTCCTCCATATTTTTTTTCACTCTCTCTTCGCGACTCACCCAAACCCGTACAACCGAACCCAAAAACCCACAAATTCGAACTTCAATTCGAGGCAAGATCATCCGTTTTGGTTCCACTCATCGGACTCTCCTCCTTCCCGCGATTAAGAACATACCAACCGTCGCAGGAAGCAGCCGCGGGAGACACCGAACCATGGAAAGGACAAATTGGAACCTTCGATCGATTTTCCAGCCAACACATGTATGAGTTTTGTGATTTGACTTCATTTTTGAGTTCCTGGGTTCGAGTAGATGGATTTAGACTAAATATTTGTGAAAAACGATTAAGATTTGAGGAAGTTAGGAAAAATTCAAGATCGGCCGACAATGGAGTTTTTCGGAGACTCTCCGGTGACTCTCTGATGACACTCCGGTGACTGGTTTGGTCAGAGGGGGGTTGCCGTGGCATGCCACCTGGCAGCCACGTGTTTGCCACCTGGCAGCCACGTGTTTGCCACCTGGCAGCCACGTGTTTGCCACCTGGCAGCCACGTGTTTGCCACCTGGAAGCCACGTGTTTGCCACCTGGTAGCCACGTGGAGCCACGTGGTTGCCACGTGGTGCAACCTGGTGGCTGAGCCAGTGCAGAGTCACGCGGGTAAGAAGCTATAGCAGCGCGTGAAACACTGTAACATCGCGTGAGTTATTGTAGCCGGTGCATGGCGCGTAGTCCGGCCTTCCGTCGGCGCGTGGGATCGATCTTTGGGTCATGGCGAAGCGTGTCAACTAGGTTTCGACGTTCCGGACCTTTTGGCGGAGGTTTCATGTTAATCGGACGTCATTTAGGGGTAGTTTTGGGCGTCGGAAGTGGCTGCATTTTCTTGTGTGACACACGGGGACCTCCTGGGGTTTAGGGAGTCTGAAAGTAGGATTTTTAATTACCGTTGGTATTCTCGATTGTTACTTTTTACAGGCGATACTCCTCTGGGTGCTCTGGATGAGTCGGGATATCGAGTTACGACTCGGGGTGCTCAAGATGAGCCGGGATATTGAGTTATGACTCGGGGTGCTCAGGATGAGCCTGGATATCGAGTTACGACTCGGGGTGCTCAGGATGTACCGGGATATCGAGTTACTACTCGGGGCGCTCAGGTTGAGCCGGGATATCGAGTTACGACTCGGGGTGCTCAGGATGAGTCGGGATATCGAGTTACGACTAGGGGTACTCAAGATGAGCTGAGATATCGAGTTACGACTTGGGGTGCTTAGGATGAGCCGAGATATTGAGTTACGACTCGGGGTGCTCAGGATGAGCTGGGTTATCAAGTTATGACTCGGGGTGCTAAGCATGCATCGGGATATCGAGTTACGACTCGGGATGCTCAGGATGAGGCGGGATATCTTGTTACTACTCGGGGTGCTCAGGATGATCCGGGATATCGAGTTACGACTCAGGGTGTTGAAGATGAGCCGGGATATCGAGTTACTACTCGGGGTGCTCAGGATGAGCCGAGATATCGAGTTATGACTCGGGGTGCTCAAGATAAGCCGAGATATCGAGTTACCACTCGGGGTGCTCAGGATGAGCTGGGATATCGAGTTACGGCTCGGGGTGCTCAAGATGAGCCGAGATATCGAGTTACGACTCGGGGTGCTCAGGATGAGCCGGGATATCGAGTTACGACTCGGGATGCTCAAGATGAGCCGGGATATCGAGTTAAGACTCGGGGTGCTCAGGATGAGCCGGGATATCGAGTTACATCTCGGGGTGCTCAGGATAAGCCGGGATATCAAGTTACGACTCGGGGTGCTCAGGATGAGTCGGGATATCGAGTTACGACTCAGGGGAAGTCAGTGAGACTCGATTCAATCTAGTTAGGTACCTTCGTCATTAGGGTCAGTGGGTTGGTGTGGGCGGTGACCCAGATTGACGAGTCCTTGATGGTTCACACGAGGGTGAGACATCAGTTATCTTGTTTGATTGTGGAGGAGGTCCTCCGAGGTAGTATGTGAACTACTGGGCTATCCTTCGTCTGACAGGTAGGTGAAGGTAAAACAGGTACAAAGGAGATTATGTTGAAACCCCTGTAAGGTTTATTTGATGTTTCCAAAGATTAAAGGTATTCCAGGTATTTAACTTTTCTGGTTAAAGGCTGTCAGACGGGAGCAGGGCTTTTCACGGATTTCGAGATGAAATTCGGGAAGGGTCCTGTCATATATTCTAACAATTCATACAACTAAAATCTAGAGAATTATTCCACTTACTTAAACACTTGCAATCCATTTACTTATTATATTATATGTATATATAAGCTTAATTAGGTTATTTTAATTCTATATAAAAGTGATATAGTCCTATCCTCGGAGTTAAGAAAACCCTACCTCGGGTCCAAAGAACGAAAAAGACCTATTCACCCTTCCGACCCTTATGTGGTTACTACAATGCCTAAATTGGAGTTCGTAAACATATGATAGGAAATAAAACAAGCAGCACTAATGTAACCTACTTTATCCAGTTAAAATCTTTGCAAGTGCACAAAATCAAATGAGATAGTATATGAGTAAAGCAAAGGTCGATCCTTCAAGGACTTATTCAATAGTTATTCCACTTAAGTGCTAAACTATTAACTCAATCAACAGACTCAAAATTAACAAAAAAAAACAAAGACACAAACTACTTTAGATATGTAGGGAATTAAAGACACGACAAGGACTCAAAACAATGACTTGACAAGCAAGACACACGAAATGGACTCCAAACAAGACACTAACAAAGACACACACAAAGACCTAATAAATACTCAAAACAAGAAAACGGCAAAGGGGTTTTTTATGATGTTTTTGAAATTGAAAAGTTAAACAATTAGTTAAAATGCAAGAAATTAAAAACACAGCATGAATGATGATTGATTAAAGTTATTAACTAAGACGAATTAAGGCAAACTATCCACCACTAACCAATTAAGTGATTAACATGATTTCCAAGATTTAATTACTTTGAAACTTCTGAATATGATGCCCTTGCAAAGGTCCGACTAAGGCCCACTCTACATATATTATTCTCTTTTACTTAGCATATTCTAGGCCGGATGAGTATCTTAGAACGTCTATCAAATTTTATGAAGATGATGCATGAAGTGCGAAAAGAATTTAATGACACCACACTATCCCTAGAAAAGAAATGTGTAGTTCTATGTTGTCATGAGTTGAATTACATGTAAGATGTAAGCCACTACCCTTGATGCCAAACAATTACAAGAAGATGACCGGTCTAACAAGCAATCATTCATCAATAGTTCACGCAAACAAGCATGTCAAACTCATAAGCAATATATATAAATTAAGCACAACAATTCAAACTATATCCAGCATTCATAGCAATATAAATCAAGGGCCAAAACCATATTAAACGACTCTCATGGCTAGGGCTTCAAGCAGCCCTAATTCTAATAAAAAACTACTCATGAATAACTGAAAAGCAAAGCATAATTGAATTCTTAATTAGATTAAAATAACGAAAATAAAACTACAACTGAGATCGTTAAAGATGAGGCACAGCAAAGAACCACCCAAGGTTGCTCCTTCAACGCTCCACGCTCAACTCTTTCACCAAACAGAAAATAAAGTGCTTTGAAAACTGAAACTATGAAATCTGCGGCTAGGGTGTCTAGAGGTTGGGTCCATGACTCGCGAGGCTTATTCTCCAATTTATAAGAGATTAAGACCTTTGCATATTAGGAGATTACTTTGAAAACCTAGTCAAATAGTGACAAACATATTGCTATCCTAGTTTGAACTGAAAAATTACTCAAAAAATGTAATCCATGTTGGATTTGGCGTAGGAATTGCAGCAAGACTTTGTGATAAAATCTTCTGAGCTTTCTTGCATGTCAAGGCCGCTTCTGGAGTCTTCTGGAGGTTGCTTGGACGTCAAGGACTGGGCTTGGGCAGCACGAAGTACTTCAAACACAGCTGGGCCAGATTCTGGGCTCAAAACCTTCAAAATTGGACTTTTAAGAACTTAACATGTCATTGACCAATCCAATCGAGACAAACCACTCTAGGCACTTCCAAATGATTTATCTAACATAGTTCTGGGCTTTGTCCCGCTCAAAAGCTTGTAGAAAAGTCAATGGCCCAATTTGCCTCAAATCAGGGCTCCCGGGAAGTCTTATAGGGCAAAACAAGACACGAACGTGTCATTGGCATTTCTAGGAGACATGAATTAGGTGCAGAGGAACTTTTTCTGCAACTAATTCATGTCTCCAGGAAGGCTACATTGGGCCATGGCCTAGAAAAAGATGGAACAAAGTGAGACACCACCCACAGTTGGGCCTCTACATGGCCCAATGTGGCCTTCCCAGTTACATGAATTAGGTGCAGAGGAACTTTGTCACTGGCGGACCAGGGGCTTGTTTTGGACACGAGCTAGGACTCCGCTTTTGAGGCACACCAGGTACTTGTTTCAGGCATGGCATGGCGCAGCTTGGCGCATGAGGTTCATGATTAGCGCAGGTCCTGGTACTAGGCACAAGTACTTCAGCGCAGGGCTGGTACTTGGGACAAGGTCTTTGATCTGGTCAAGGACTCGATATGTGACCTTGGCTCTCGGTTGGGAGGTCTTGGCACATGTAAAAGGTATGTCTCTGGGACAACGATAAGGCTCTATAGGGTCTCCAAATAGGATGCAGATCTGCGATAGGGACACATCTTCAAGGACATGATTTAGGTAGCGCCAGGGCTCTTAAGGGGCTCATTTCTGAGACTCGATAGGGACTCAATCTGGGCACAATAGGTTCTCGATTCTTGGCATGTCCTGGCATGCGCCAAGACCCGATTTTGGACTCGGTTTGAGACATGATATTCAACTTGAGACATCTTCTTCGTTATAACTCCGAATTGAGCCATTCTTTTTGCGTTCTTTCCAGAATTTACCTATCTTTCCAAATCTGCTCAATTCTCATAGGATTGATCATTTTCTACTATTGATGGCATGAAATCCTTCAAAATACATGTAAGTGGATACTAAATGACATCAGAATGATGCATAATTAATGAATGAACAACAGACGGCACGCAAAATCGGAGTTCGTAAGGAAAATTTACTAAAAGATCAAGGGCGTTTTAGTAATATTACAACCGGGGGTATAAAAATGTAGACACTCCCATGCCTTTCATCATGGGCTGATTTTTTCTCTCTTCTCCCATCACTTTCTCTCTCTTCCTCCACGACCCAAAATCAATGGCCAACGTCGTCGGTGGCATTTTCGACCACCGTGGTTGACATTACCACCACCATTCGACTACTCTTGAAAAGGCAGACTCAACCATACCCACCATCATTCACGAGGACCACTGTGGACGGAGGATTGACGATCGAAAAATTGAACCATGGCTTTCCGGCCATTTTTTTGCCACCATAAGTATGATCTCGAACTTTGTACCTCACATTTGGATTTCTCTCAGCGAGTAATTGAGTTTAGACAAGTATATCGTAAAAACTGGTGAAAAATGGAGAAAAATGAACCTCACTCCCGTGCACGGCGGTCAATGACGTCTCTGGCTTGTTGACAAAGGCCGTCAAATTTGACAAAATATCCTAATGGAGGTAGCATATTTCGTTAAATCTGTTGGAGAATGTAATGGAGGCTCACGCCGTTAGCCTGATGGAATATTCCCACGTCGTCAGAATATTCCACTAGGTGTGTGGAGGGCGAGTAAGCGAGCGTGGGGGCATGTGGGCATGGGCACATCCGCCAAACCCTAGCCGATTAGTGGGCCAATTTCTGGCCTCCAGCCTACGCGTGTGGACGGTTTTTGAACCCTGTTGGGGCATGATGTTGATTATGGGCGTCTGGAACTGTTTTTACATGTTTTGGATCCGTTTGAGGCCGTTTTAGGGCCGGTTTGAGCGTTCAAAGCTACTTTATGATTGTTTAAGGATGTGTGAAGGGGGTTAGGATCCCCAGTTTAATAATTTGAATTGCTATATCTTGGGTCCAATTGTCACCTTTAAAAGGCACAGCGGCTCCGGAGCCTGCCATGGACCGGACAACTCAGAGTTAAGCTTGTTCTGGCCTTTAGGTGACGATGATCCTACATGGTAGGCGTTTTTCAAAGTTGTCAGATATCGAGAGGGCACAGAGACTTGCGGCTATAATCTTTATGGGTGAGATGCGCCCAGCGGATGCGAGCACAATATCCATATCTCTTCCTTTGATAAGCGCTAATTTCGAGGACAAAAATTTCTAAATGGGGGTGGGTTGTAACGACCCGGACCTTAAAAAAAAGAAATTACGAAAATCTTTTGGAAAAAGACGAGTTTTCCCTTGAGTTGTTATGGGGTCCAACAACCACTTTTCGTTTGAAACTATTTTTAGAAGTTTTTTCTGTACCATTGCGTGGGTCTCGAACTCACGAGTTCGGAAGACGATACGCGAAAATCAGAGTTCATATGGAAAAGTTACGGGTCTGAAAAGACCAAGGGGATTTTGGTAATTTGAAAACGTGAGTATTTAAATTCAAACACCTTCTCTCCTTCAGCCATAGGCTGATATTTTTCTCTCTGATGCCATCACTTTCTCTCTCTTCCTCCACGACCCAAAACTGATGGCCAACACCGTCGGTGGCATTTCTGACCACCACGGTAGACACCACCACCACCATTCGACTCCTCTCATCAAGGTGGACTCAACCATACCCAACATCACTCCCGAGGACCACCGTGGAGGGTAAAAAAATTGAACCATGACTTTCTGGCCATTTTTCGGCCACCACATGTCTGATCTTGTAATTTGGACCCCCATATTTGGATTCCTCTCATCGAGTATATGAGTTTAGACTAGTAGATCGTAACAATCGATAAAGAAATGGAGAAAAACAAAGGTTGCCGGAAACGGAAATTTTAGATTTCGGCCACCGTGCACAGCAATCAACAATGTGTCTGGTTTGTTGACTAGCGCACAAAACTTTGACGAAATATGCTAACGCTGTTAGCATATTCCGTTAAACCTGACAGGGAATGTAATGGAGGCTCACGTCGTTAGCCTGACGGACACCACCACCACCATTCGACTCCTCTCAGCAAGGCTGGCTCAACCATACCCAACAACACTCCCGAGGACCACCGTGGAGGGCGAAAAAATTGAACCATGACTATCTGGCCATTTTTCGGCCACCACATGTATGATCTTGAATTTTCGACCCCCATATTTTGATTCCTCTCATCGAGTATATGAGTTTAGATTAGTATATCGTAACAATTGATGAAGAAATGGAGAAAAACAGAACTTGCCGAAAACGACAATTTTAGATTCTGGCCACCGTGCACAGCGGTCAACAATGTGTCTGGTTTGTTGACTAGCGCACTAAACTTTGACGAAATATGCTAACGCCGTTAGCATATTCCGTTAAACCTGACAGAGAATGTAATGGAGGCTCACAACGTTAGGGTGACGAAATATTCCGCCAGGTGTGTGAAGGGCTCATGAGCGTACGTAGGGGCGCTTGGGCTCATCCCCCAATCCCTAATGACACGTGCGGCTAGTTTCCACCCCACGTAGGCGCATGAAGGTGAGTGGGGGATGTTTCCGCCCCCCTACAACTTGTGGAGGTGCGAGAGGGTGGTTTCCAACCCCCGACGGTGCGTGGTGTTGTTTTCGGGGCGTCAAGAACTGATTTTACATGATATAAGTCTATTTTAGGTCATTAATTTTAGGGCCGGTTTGAGGTTTCTAAGCAATTTTTGGACCTTTTAAGGAAGTGTGAGGGCTTAAGGGGGTTAGGATCCAGGGTTTAAGGCTTCGAATTGGTATTTATTGACTCCAATTGTCATGTTTGACAGGCATAGCAGCTCTAATGCATGCTGAGGACCAGGCAACTCAGAGTTTGCCTTGCTCGGGCATTTTGGTGAGTGGACTTTTATTTTCTATTATTATGCGTGCATAATATTATTTCTTTTGATATATATAAGGGCCCCATATATGTATATACATATATATATATATATATATATATATATATATATATATTTTATTTGTGGTTTACGATAACTAGGATAATGGTTTCGAAATGTTTTGGGCTTTGCCCTGGGTTTATGGTTTTGGGTTTCAACCCAGGTTTATTATTTTGGGCTTTTGCCCGAGTTTAGGGTCTTGGGCTTCGGCCCAGTTGTGTGGTTTAGGGATACGACCAGGGTGTAGTGATTTCTCCGACGCATGCTGTAGAGGATTCCTTCATGGGCTCATCGGGATTACGGCTTTGGTCGGGACTACAATTTTGGACAGGATATTGAGCGACGACTCTGGATATTAAGCGACGGCTCGAAATATCCACTTCGGCCAGGATTTCAGCCTATCTTTGAGGCATTTTCAGATATGTATGACTAGGGAGTAGGTTCCTGTGTTCGACCTCTCGGTTCCCTTGCAATTGTTTTGAGGTATTTTCAACAAGGGTTATGAGGGCACGTCCAAGTGTTGGACTGCCCTGGGCAACGAACCGGGATATTAGGCCACGAGCTAGGATATTGGACGATGAGCCGGAATATTGGGCGACGACCTGGGATATCGGCTTCTGCCGGAATTTGAACCGTATATCTTTGAGGTATTTTCAAATATACGTCACTGGGGAGTAGGTTCCCATGTTGGACCTCTCGGTTCCCTAGCCATTACTTTGAGGTATTTTCGCCAGTGGTTAGGAGGGCATGTCCCCGTGTTGGACTGCCCTTTCGGGTATTTTATTTTGAGTATGTGTTTTCTTATGTTTTAAGCTCCTACGAGGAGGGCACTATTATGTTGAGGTATTTTCGGACATACGTGTCTTGGTTTAAAAATGAAATAAAAGAGTTTCGGGTAAGTTTTATATATATACAGTTGTTGGGCTCTAATACCAAATGATTAATCTTGTTTGCAATTGATTAGTCTTGCTTTAATTTATAAACAAGTTTATGAACAGGCAAAAAATACACATATACAGATAGTAGTAGAATTATAATAAATTGAAATAAACAGTGATGCAATAAGGGATAAGTGAATACGGAAAGAAAGAATGATAAAATAGGCATAGGATAAAAGACAAACTCACATTTATTATTAACCTTCAAACGAGTTGCAAGATTTACAAACTTTGTATGGCAATCACTCTTGTAAGATTTTTCATGTTTACAACTGAGCTCAAAGGCTCCTTAAATAGAAAACTAAAAGCACACTTAAAGCCACGTGTCGCACGAGTAGTGGAACATCAAAAAGCAGCCTACAATAATGAGCGGCATCTTCACTTTTTGCAATGTATGACAGGGCACCACATGGGTTGGCGAAACAAACAAGAACCGAAAGTAAAAGCAAGAGGACAATATTATATAGCTGGCGTCTATCAGAGCCAAAAGTAAAAGCAAAAGGACAATATTATACAGCTGGCGTCTATCAGACAACATCTTATCCTATCTTAGCATTTCATGCTTTTATTTCTTTGGACGGATGGGAGGAAGGATTCCAAAGCAGTCGTCCTCATTGTTGTTGGCAAAGTCTTCATCCATATTATGATGAGAAGACGCAGCGTCATTTCCTCGTCGTCAAGCCCGTCAAGATCAAGGATTTTTAAGACTTTATCTTTCATATCTTTCTTTGAACAAGATAAGCTGGATTTGAGTAAAGACTTGAGCTTTTCAATCTTTAAAGACGAAGAAGAAGATTCAGGGGTTGAACGAGAAATCTCAATAGCACCCTGTTGCCTATCAGGCATAAGCTTTTTAGCTTTGAAAACGTTTGGCTTGAGATGATCTAACTGGAATTTATCTCACCAACGAATAAAAATTTGCCTTTCTAGCTGTGGGACACAATCCCAAGCGTTATCTTCATCATCCACAAAGCCATAGTCCCATTTTAGGATCCATGGGAGTTCATAGAAATTCATGAACCAGAGAATAAGCTTCCTTTCTTCAGGATAATCAGAATTTTCCCTTTTAAAATTATCAAGAAAAGAGTTAAGAATTTCGTGGGGCAAATACTCTGAATTTGGACCCCAAATAATAAACCATGTTCTAAACCAGTTTGGAATCTCTTTCAGAGATATAAGGCGAAACTGGATGAACCAAGTGTGGGAAAAGCGGATGTTTTGGTAACATAAAACTACATCCCACGCCTTCTGGTAATCCCAGAAATTATACCCTTTTGGACTCATATCAGGGCTAGAGAAATAACGCAAATGATAGGGGCTCTTTCGCCATTCTTCTAAGAGATTACTTTCATAATCGTTATTTTTTAAAATGCAATCATGTTATTCGTTTCACTCCTATAACGGTGAACAATATCAACAAAGTCGGTTTCTATTAGAAGTCATTCATACCAATATCTTGGCTTGAGAAATGGACGAATATGATCTCGGTGGTATTTTTCACCAACCTGTCTTCGGGATAACAGCAAATCGGAATCCTCTATATTCATCAAAGGAATCGACGTGGTCCATATGAATGGATTGTCAGCTACAGCTTTCTCCCTGCCTTTGTTATAAGGGAGAGCAAATGAAATTGGATTTGGATTTTGCGAAGATGGAGAAGAATCTTGCTGAATCAAGGAAGAGCCTCTTCTAGCAAGAGCTAGGTTTTTCTCCTTCCTTTGTTGAGCCCTACAAAAATTCTCGGGTCAAAAAATCAGGCAACGAGTTAGTTTCACCCTTAACATGTTTGATATCAAAATCAAATGTTGACAATATCCCCTGCCTTCTAGCAAAAAAAATTTTTGATGCTAAGTTTTTAACATCTTTCAACAATATATCTTTAGCAGCTTTGCAATCTACCAGTATCAGGAACTGTTTGTTAAGAAGATCACTTTCAAATTTAGTAACGGCACGAACTATGGATAAGAGTTCTTTCTTAACAGTAGAATAGTTTTTCTGGGCTGGTTTCCAGACACCAGATGTGAAGCGAACTAGAGATTTCGTGCCATCTTCTGTCTTCTGCTTCAAGACTCCTCCATAGCCTTCATCAGAAGCGTCGGTTTCCACTATCTTGAATGCTTCTGGATTGGCCAATGCTAAGCATGGAAGTTCTTTAACTTTTCTTTTCAGAAGTCGCACTGCCTTGGTTTGTTCTTCCGTCCAAGGAACATGATTCTTCTTTAACCTTTGATAAAGAGGCTTGCTATCCTTGGCTAGGTCTTTATAAAAACCACCTACATAATTCAGGCTACCCAAGAATCTTTGCAATTGTTTCTTATCTAGGATTTCATATGGAAATTTATCAGCAAAAGCAATAGCTCTATCAATGGGCAAAATAATTCCTTTATGAATATTATGCCCTAGAAATAGAACCTTAATTTGGAAGAGTTTCATCTTCCGAGCTGAGACTAATCCTACATTCTTCACCACTTTTAAGAAAATGTGTAAATGTTTAAAGTATTGTTCTAAGGAATCAGAATAGACTAAGACATCATCAATATAAACTATAGTAAAAGTGGAGTAAGGATTAAAGATATCATTCATTCATTCATTATATTTTGAAATTCATAAGGAGCATTCTTTAGACCAAACGGCATAACATTCCATTCGTAGTGTCTGAATGGTACATTGAAAGCAATATTGTACATGTCCTTCTCAGCAATTTGAATCTACCAATATCTAGACTTCATATCGAATTTAGAAAATATTATAGCTTGGTTCAGCATTTCTAACAAATTTTTCTTATTTGGAATAGGTTATCTGATCCATCTAAGAGCTTTATTTAAGGGTTTATAATTTATAATTAACTTGGGTGCTCCTCTTTCAAGTTCAACAGCGTTTTCAACATAAAATGTTGAATAGCTCCACGGAGAATAGCTCTTTTGGATTAACTTCTTTTCAAGAAGTTCATTGATTTCCCTTTTGCAGATCTCCATCTGTATGCTATTCATTTGGATGGGTCGAGCTTTAGTGGGAATTTTCTTTTCATCAAAATCAGGCTCATAGGGTAACTCAACAATATGCCTCTTACGGTCCCAAAAGGCGCTTGGAATATCAGCACAAACCTGATTTTCAAATTCCTTTTGTATAGACTCAACTCTTTCTTTTACTACTTTTGTAGTGAGTTGCTCTTCAGTCCTTTGAAAATGTATTTCTTCTTTCAGAGAACAAATAAATTTTTCTTTATTGTGCATTTTCTGTTGTATGACATTTACATAATACACTTGAGGTTCCCTAGAAAATGTGAACTTTACCTTTATTCCTTCAACTTCAGTTTCAATTCCTTCTTCTGGAACTTTGAACGGGTAAAGCATGCTAAGAAAGGGAGTTCCTAAAATCACAGCATGGCTTAGTCCTTTAACCATAACGAAAAAGTTTCGACACAAACCTCGTCTTGAATTACCGCGGCATCCGACACCTTATACTGAATCTTCATAAGTTGATCGGTTGCACTTCGCAGACCTTAAGAGGTTTTTGAGAAGTACTTGGTGGGTATTACTCCTTCATTTATACAGTTTAGATCTGCTCCAAAATCCATGAGTGTTTCTATAGAAAATCTGAAAGTTTTATTAATAACAAAGGTAAGGATAGAATTCCATTTTTGAGAAATTACCTTGTCGATGCTACTAACATACTTCAGGGCTGAGATGCTACTGCCTGGATCAGCAAGTTCCAAAACCTGTTCAAGTTCTGTCGATTTATCCTTTGCTTCCTTTGCGAAGTCTTCCATCAGATGCTGAAACTCGCTTTCAGTTTCATTTCTTTTACTTCTGACCGCTTCTTCAGGCGAGACATGATAGAGTTCGAGGACTTGAACTTGTCGTTTTAGGCTTTTCATTTCATCTTTTGTAGTATTGATTTCTTGTTGCCTTTC
Source organism: Oemleria cerasiformis (assembly GCA_037349345.1). Lineage (NCBI taxonomy): Eukaryota > Viridiplantae > Streptophyta > Magnoliopsida > Rosales > Rosaceae > Oemleria > Oemleria cerasiformis. Next base: position 409,920 of record JAZGTL010000020.1, read on the forward strand.
AGCTATTGTGGGTTCCTTTTTTGGTGTTCTTTCTGTTATTCGATCTACAATTGTTTTGAAACTATAAGCTTCAACTGGTTGTTTGTCACTAGGCTTTGGTTTTTCCTTTTCTTTTGCCATTTCTAAATTTTTTTTAAAACTGCTCTTTTTTCTAAAGGATTTTGGATCTTATCTATTAGGTCTAAGATCAGACTTTCTTCTCTGCTAATGACGCATAGGTTCGTTTGACAAGCACAATCATTTTCTGAATCAGTGCAACTGTCCTCTGTTGATGATGTAAACAATTCATCGTCTTCAAGAACTGCAACTTCATCATCACTATCTTTAGAATCAGATGAATTAAGCATTAGCTGACATAACTGGTGTTTCAGTCATTCATCTATGTTAAGGTTGTTAATTATCTCTTTCATTCGGCATTGAGGTCTCATATGTCCAACTTTTCCATACTTATAACAATCAAGAGGTCTATTTTTCGCCTCTTTTTGTTTACGAGGCTGGACTTTGTTTTTACGGAATGACCTATAAGGTTTTGAGGACCTATGTGGCTTATCTTCCGAGTATTTCTTGGAAGTTTCCTCTTTTTCCTAAAGGATTTCTTTAAGTATGAATGACCTTTTGGTTCGAATCCAAATTGTTTGCAAAAATCTCCCAGTTCTTTCGATCCTAAAGTCCTCTATAAGTATACCTATCAGAAGGTATAATTCCTCCAAACTTTCCTTGTATCCGACTTCGCACATTTTCAGCGAATAGCGGAGGTAATCCAGAAAGAAATTTCTCTTTCCAGAAATCAGCATAGCAATCGGATCTAAGGAAAACCTTGGCATAAAAAATGTCTTTATACCACCTAAAATGAGACAAAGTTGGACATTTTAAGTTCACAAGGAGTTCTTTAGATCTATCTTGTTGGAGCTCGGTAGATCCAACAAACTGTATAGTAATGGTATAGATCAGGGTATTCACCGCATCTTCTTGGGCTACTATTTGCCCATTTACTTCTCCGACTTTTGTGTCAGCAAGAATTTCTCTTTTTACTTCTTCGCTTAGATGAAAATCCCACCATCCGCGAAGTTGCCCTATAAATCCTGCTACAATCGCATGAGCAATGGCGTGATCCGAATTTCCTTGTAGTTTACTAGCGGATGAGAACATCATCATGTGTCTCATATTATTGAGAACTTGATAATCTGTTTGTCCATCAATGTTCCATTCAACAATTGATCTTCCATCATACTGAACCTTTTCACCCATATCATTATCTTCAAATTGAAGATCTACAGGGGTTGCCCTAGGATAATAGTTTTTTAGGATAGGCATTCTCGTCACCCTTTGTCCTTGTCTTATCCTATTTACTTATGGGTTTAAGGTTGATTCAGTAAATTGTTCCTCTAATTCAGCAACTTGGGCTTCAGTAATGACTGAGACGTTTGGCTCTGAAAGTTTGATTGAACTTAATCGTTTAGCTAGAGCATCAATAAAATTATTATTATTTCCTAACTTATAATCCTTAAGATCAGGGGTTGGTTTAAACATTGGTTGATCGATTTTATCCTTCTTCTTTGCTTAAGAAGAACTAGAAGATGCTCCCGGTTCTCTAGGTGTCCAAACTCTAGCTTTGAGAGAGTCATTTTTTAATGAATTCTCTATCCTAGTTGCTTGTTGTCCTAAAGATTGAAGAAACAAATTTTTATAATTATTTTGCTGTATCACAGCAGCAACTCCATATACTAAAGTGGCTTCTTGTGTAAATAGAAAACTAAAAGCAAACTTAAAGCCACGTGTCGCATGAGCAGTGGAACATCAAAAAACAGCCTACAATAATGAGCGACATCTTCACTTTTTGCAATGTATGACAAGGCATCGCATGGGTTGGCGAAACAAATAAGAACCGAAAGTAAAAGCAAAAGGACAATATTATACAGCTGGCATCTATCAGAGCCAAAAGTAAAAGCAAAAGGACAATATTATACAACTGGTGTCTATCAGACAGCATCTTATCCTATCTTAGCATTTCATCCTTTTATTTCTTTGGACGGATGGGAGGAAGGATTCCAAAGCAGTCGTCCTCATTGTCATTCGCAAAGTCTTCATCCATATCATGATGAGAAGATGCAGCTTCTGACGTCATTTCCTCGTCGTCAAGCCCGTCAAGATCAAGGATTTTTAAGACTTTATCTTTCAGATCTTTCTTTGAACAAGATGAGCTGGACTCGAGTAAAGACTTGAGTTTTCAGTCTTTAAAGAAGAAGAAGAAGATTCAGGGGTTGAACGAGAAATCTCAATAGCACCCTGCTGCCTATTAGACATAAGCTTTTAGCTTTGAAAACGTTTGGCTTGAGATGATCTAACTGGAATTTATCCCACCAACGAATAAAAAATTGCCTTTCTAGCTTGGGGACAAAATCCCAAGCGTTATCTTCATCATCTACAAAGCCATAGTCCCATTTTAGGATACATGGGAGTTTATAGAAAATCATGAACTAGAGAAAAAGCTTCCTTTCTTCAGGATAATCAGAATTTTCCCTTTTAAAATTATTGAGGAAAGAGTTAAGAATTTCGCGGGGCAAATACTCTGAATTTGGACAATTTCCTGAATATGCTCAGTGTATAAGTACTTTAGAAAATCCATTTAAGACTTATACAACGAGAGAAGGAAAAGAAGAAAGAGCGATACATCCACCAGAAAGGTTTGTCCAAATCAATTCAAAATGAACAATTGCTTCTCCCTATAGTGAAGTCCCAGAAGGAACACAAAAAGCCTCTTTAGTAAATGGAGTTGCTGCTGTGATACAGCAAAATAATTATAAAAATTTGTTTCTTCAATCTTTAGGACAACAAGCAACTAGGATAGAGAATTCATTAAAAAATGACTCTCTCAAAGCTAGAGTTTGGACACCTAGAGAACCGGGAGCATCTTCTAGTTCTTCTTAAGCAAAGAAGAAGGATAAAATCGATCAACCAATGTTTAAACCAACCCCTGATCTTAAGGATTATAAGTTAGGAAATAATAATAATTTTATTGATGCTCTATCTAAACGATTAAGTTCAATCAAACTTTCAGAGCCAAACGTCTCAGTCATTACTGAAGCCCAAGTTGCTGAATTAGAGGAACAATTTATTGAATCAACCTTAAACCCATAAGTAAATAGGATAAGACAAGGACAAAGGGTGACGAGAATGCCTATCCTAAAAAACTATTATCCTAGGGCAACCCCTGTAGATCTTCAATTTGAAGATAATGATATGGGTGAAAAGGTTCAGTATGATGGAAGATCAATTGTTGAATGGAACATTGATGGACAAACAGATTATCAAGTTCTCAATAATATGAGACACATGATGATGTTCTCATCCGCTAGTAAACTACAAGGAAATTCGGATCACGCCATTGCTCATGCGATTGTAGCAGGATTTATAGGGCAACTTCGCGGATGGTGGGATTTTCATCTAAGCGAAGAAGTAAAAAGAGAAATTCTTGCTGACACAAAAGTCGGAGAAGTAAATGGGCAAATAGTAGCCCAAGAAGATGCGGTGAATACCCTGATCTATACCATTACTATACAGTTTGTTGGATCTACCGAGCTCCAACAAGATAGATCTAAAGAACTCTTGATGAACTTAAAATTTCCAACTTTGTCTCATTTTAGTTGGCATAAAAACGTTTTTTATGCCAAGGTTTTCCTTAGATCTGATTGCTATGCTGATTTCTAGAACGAGAAATTTCTTTCTGGATTACCTCTACTATTCGCTGAAAATGTGCGAAGTCGGATACGAGGAAAGTTTGGAGGAATTATACCTTATGATAGGTATACTTACGAAGAACTCACCTCTGAAATATGTGTTGAAGGGTTAGCACTCCACAATGATATGAAACTAAAAAGACTAATCATTTGGTATCATATATATATATATGAATTTATCTATGCATACATGATTTTTCACTAAGGAGGGGATATTATGATTTGCCTCGAAAATTTGTTTTAAATATTGTTCTTTTTGTCCACTCACGCTTTTGTGTTTTGCGCCCCTCCAGGCTGTAGAGAGACGAGGATATGAGACTAGGTGGAGGTATCCTTCTCCTGCTGCTTCGTTATTTTGTACGGTTCCGCTGCTTTAGGGTAACTTTTAGATCTGAAATTTTGTTATAACCTTGTATGCTCTTATTATTCTTAAGGGATTGTGAGTTGAGATATTTTTTTGGTTTAGTTTAATTGGTTTGGATATTTGTCTGACAGGTTAAGTTTTGGGTTGACTCTCTTACTCTGGAGATTTGACCGAATTTTCGATAGAAGTGTAAATTTTTTATAGGTAACGTAAGAGTAGTAGTTCTAGAAGGATTTTTGGGCTTTTCGAGTTTGTCAAATGGGAACAGAGCTCTCACGGATTTCAATTGGGAAATACGGGAGGGATCTTGTCATGAACTTTTAAAAAATTTAAGTTGAATTTACAGTTTGGATAAAAATAAAAAAAACTACCTGGGCAGTTGTGAAAGTTGTATATCAGGCCTATGCGCACAGAGGCGTCACTCTCACAATCAACAGATGCTGACTGCGACTATTCACGCCTAGAAACAACAAGCAAACACAAGCAGTGCACACACATTCAACAAAATCACTCATGCTCCCTGCAAAAATATTTCATAGCAGTGACACCTTATGCACTCAGAAGCTCCATCAATGTACGCAGCCCTGTGCTAGTTCTAAATGAGCTGGTGTGTGCAAAAACAACAAGCATTCTCAATCATTTCATATCAGATGAATTATGCAATATATGAACAGCATGATACATTCACACAAAGGACTTATAACAGATTCAATGCATCATAAGCCAACACAACAAAAATTAAAAGAACACTCAAAGCTTGATACCCAGAAACCTTCCTCAAGGTGAAAACTGGGGGTCGATCCGCTGACCAGGCAATCCACTAATTTTAATATTCAATACAGGATAAAACCTAGCTTAATCTCTAAGAACTAAATCTAAAGGCAGCCATACCTTGTGCAATATCAAACTCCTTCAATAACAGTGCTCCGATTGTAAATCACCATTCACAGCAGCACCATTCTCCATTTATGATTCTCACGAGGTCAACAAAACAATGGCAACGTCCTTGCTCTTTATTGACTTGGCACCCAAATGACCCATATGTATAATAGAAATCTAGATGATAAATCTCAATCCAAGTTCATCAAATCATGATACTTGATGAACCCAGAAGAGCGGCTTCAATAAAAATAATTTGGGGATGAAATCAAAATATGATTAAATCTGAGTTCTTCAAGCCATGAACCTTGAAGAACACAGATGAATTCAAGAACCCAGAAATTTACCCAAAAACATATTTCAATACCAAGTTTTAGAAATCAAAATCAAATTTTCAAGAATGAAACATCAAGGAAAATCAGATATCTAAAAACCATTTTACCTCAACAATCTTCTCAAGAAAATTAGTTTTGGAAAACTATTATCAAAACCTAAAAATCACAGCAGCCCCCATCGAGAGCTTAGCAACCTTCACTTAAAGCTCTTAGCTCAATTTTCCCAAAAACCCATAAATCTCACTGAGAACCTAATTGAGTCTAGCTAGTCAAATCTCCGCAAATTTAACACACACACATCCACATCGTGAAAGAGGAGAAGCATGATGATGCATCCCCAAAACCGTTAGACCCAAAACGTACACTTTACAACTCATATAAAATATGTGACTTAAAAGCCCTTGGGTAAAAAAAAACACACTCAGTTAAAAAAAATTTAATAGCTGACCATAAAAACTTAAAAACGCTGACTAGTCATCCATCGTTAAGTAATTTTAACTGGTGCAGAAATATGTTTATGAAATGCAATATACCTTCATTCTCACAACTTCCATCATCTTCAAGATAAATCAATCGAAAACCAGGACATGATGAGGTGCTTACCGGTGGCTTGAAAATTATTTGAAATCACCTAGCTTTATACAATATGGGTAATCTTGTCGAGACTAATGAAAAATGGAGTCGAAACTTAACGAAGCAAGTAGTGAGAATTACTGTCTACTTATCCATGGATAAGTTTTCGTACTGTGACACACCTTATTATTACTTAAATATAGTTTGGTTATTGAGAATTTGTTGTAAGGGCCTATCTTGATTTTGTTTGCCCCATAAATAGTTAATTACTGAATGCCAAATTAATAACAAAAAGATGGAAAATTATTGAAAATGCACCCACATATTAGAGACCTAAATTACATAATAATAATAATAAAATAAAACCGAACAAGAGAACATTTGATGATGAACAACGATCATCGAAAATTGGAGTGGAATTTTACAGTAAATATTGACGTCAAACCAACAATCATATTAACTAGCTCAGTAAATATTTCACAGTAAATTTTAATGCTCTTTAACCAAAATGGACTAGTAGTGAACAATACAGTGAAATTGGGTATACCCCTTTATAGTGCAAAAGTAGGAGTGAAATTTTACATTAGTAATATTGACGTCAAATCATGTTGACGTCTAACCAAAAATCATATTAACTAGCTCATTAAATATTTCACGGTAAATTTTAATGCTCTTTAACCACATTAGACTAGTAGTCAACAATACCGTGAAATTGGGTATACACCTTTATAGTGCAAAAGTTGGAGTGAAATTTTACAGTAGTAATATTGACGCCAAATCATGTTGACGTCTAACCAATAATCATATTAACTAGCTCAGTAATTATTTCATAGTAAATTTTAATGCTCTTTAACCAAAATGGACTAGTAGTCAACAATACAGTGAAATTGGGCATACCCCTTTAGAGTGCAAAAGTTGGAGTAAAATTTTAAGGAAGAAATATTGATGCCAAACCAAGTTGACGTCTAACCAACAATCATATTAACTTGTTAAGTAAATATTTTACAGTAAATTTTAATGCTATTTAACCAAAATGGACTAATAGTCAACAATACAGTGAAATTGGGTATACCCCTTTATAGTGCAAAAGTTGGAGTGAAATTTTACAGTAGTAATATTGACGCCAAACCATGTTGACGTCTAACCAACCATCATATTAACTAGCTCAGTAAATATTTCATAGTAAATTTTAATGCTCTTTAACCAAAATGGACTAGTAGTCAACAATACAGTGAAATTGGACATACCCCTTTAGAGAGCAAAGTTGGAGTAAAATTTTACGGAAGAAAGATTGACGCCAAACCAAGTTGACGTCAAACCAACAATCATATTAACTTGCTAAGTAAATATTTTACAGTAAATTTTAATGCTATTTAATCAAAATGGACTAATAGTCAACAATACAGTGAAATTGGGTATACCCCTTTATAGTGCAAAAGTTGGAGTGAAATTTTACAGTAGGAATATTGACGCCAAACCATGTTGACGTCTAACCAACCATCATATTAACTAGCTCAGTAAATATTTCATAGTAAATTTTAATGCTCTTTAACCAAAATGGACTAGTAGTCAACAATATAGTGAAATTGGGCATACCCCTTTAGAGAGCAAAAGTTGGAGTAAAATTTTACGGAAGAAAGATTGACGCCAAACCAAGTTGACGTCAAACCAACAATCATATTAACTTGCTAAGTAAATATTTTACAGTAAATTTTAATGCTATTTAATCAAAATGGACTAATAGTCAACAATACAGTGAAATTGGGTATACCCCTTTATAGTGCAAAAGTTGGAGTGAAATTTTACAGTAGTAATATTGACGCCAAACCATGTTGACGTCTAACCAACCATCATATTAACTAGCTCAGTAAATATTTCTTAGTCAATTTTAACGCTCTTTAACCAAAATGGACTAGTAGTCAACAATACAGTGAAATTGGGTATACCCCTTTATAGTGCAAAAGTTGGAGTGAAATTTTACAGTAGTAATATTGATGCCAAACCATATAGACGTCAAACCATCAATCATATTAACTAGCTCAGTAAATATTTGACAGTAAATTTTCTTGTTCTTTAACCAAAATGTACTAGTAGTCAACAATAGAGTGAAATTGGGTATACCTCTTTATAATGCAAAAGTTGGAGTGAAATTTTACAGTAGTAATATTGACGCCTAACCAACAATCATATTAACTAGCTCTGTATATATTTCACAATAAATTTGAATGTCCTTTAACCAAAATGGACAATTAGTCAACAATCCAGTGAAATTGGGTATAACCCTTTATAGTCACAAGTTGGAGGGAATTTTACAGTAGTAATATTGACGCAAAACCAAGTTGACGTCTAACCAACAATCATATTAACTACCTCAGTAAATATTTCACAGTAAGTTTTAATGCAATTTAACCAAAATGGACTAGTAGTCAACAATACAGTGAAAATCGATATACTCCTTTATAGTGCAAAAGTTGAAGTGAAATTTTACAGTAGTAATATTGACGCCAAACCATGTTGACGTCTAACAACCAATGATATTAACTAGCTCAGTAATTATTTCACAGTAAATTTTAATGCGTTTTATCCAAAATGGACTAGTAGTCAACAATACAGTGAAATTGGGTATACCTCTTTATAGTGGAAAAGTTCGAGTGAAATTTTACAGTAGTAATATTGACGCCAAACCAGGGTCACCTCTTACCAAAAATCATGTTAACTAGCTCACTAAATATTTCACAGTAAGTTTTAATGCTCTTTAACCAAAATGGACTAGTAGTCAACAATATAGTGAAAATGGGTATACCCCTTTATAATGCAAAAGTTGGAGTGAAATTTTACAGTAGTAATATTGACGCCAAACCATGTTGACGTCTAACCAACAACCATATTAACTAGCTCAAAAATTATTTCACAGTAAATTTTATTGCTCTTTAACCAAAATGGACTAGTAGTCAACAATACAATGACATTAAGTACACCCCTTTATAGTGCAAAAGTTGGAGTTTAATTTTACAGTAGTAATATTGACGCCAAACCATGTCGACGCCTAACCAACAATCATATTAACTAGCTCAGCCAACATTTCACAGTAAATTTTAGTGCTCTTTAACCAAAATGGACTTGTAGTCAACATTAAAGTGAAATTGGATATACCCCTTTATAGTGCAAAAATTGGAATGAAATTTTATAGTTGTAATATTGATGCCAAACAATGTTGACGTCTAACCAACAATCATATTAACTAGCACAATAAATATTTCACTGTAAATTTTAATGTTTTTTAACCAAAATGTACTAGTAATCAACAATACAGTGAAATTTGGTATACCCCTTTATAGTGCAAAAGTTGGAGTTAAATTTTATAGTAGTAATATTGCCGCCAAACCATGTTGACGGCTAACCAACAATCATATTAACTAGCTCAGTCAACATTTCACAGTAAATTTTAATGCCCTTTAACCAAAATGTAGTCAACAATAAAGTGAAATTGGGAATACCCTTTTATAGTGCAAAAATTGGAATGAAATTTTATAGTTGTAATATTGACGCCAAACCATGTTGACGTCAAACCATCAATAATATTAACTTGCACAGTAAATATTTCACTGTAAATTTTAATGCTCTTTCAACAATACAGTGAAATTGGGTATACTCCTTTATAGTGCAAAAGTTGGAGTGATATTTTATAGTAGTAATATTGACGCCAAACCATGTTGACGTCTAACCAACTATCATATTAACTAGCTTAGTAAACATTCCAAAGTAAATTTTAATGCTCTTTAACCAAAATGGACTAGTAGTCAACACTACATTGAAATTGCATATACCCCTTTATAGAGCAAAAGTTGTTGTGAAATTTTACAGTAGTAATATTGACGCCAAACCATGTTGACGTCTAACCAACAATCATATTAACTAGTCCAGTAAATATTTCACAGTAAATTTTAATGCTCTTTAACTAAAATAGACTAATAGTCAACAGTACAGTGAAATTGGGTATACCCCTTTATAGTGCAAAAGTCAGAGTGAAATTTTACAGTAGTAATATTGACGTCAAACCATGTTGACATCTAACCAAAAATCATATTAACTACCTCAGTAAATATTTCACAATAAATTTTAATACGCTTTAATCGCATTGGACTAGAAATCAACAATACAATGAAATTGGGTATACCCTTTATTGTGCAAAAGTTGGAGTGAAATTTTACAGTGGTAATATTGATGTCAAACCATGTTGAAGTCTAACCAACAATCATATTAACTAGCGCATTAAATATTTCACTATAAATTTTAATGCTCTTTAACCAAAACGAACTAGTAGTCAACAATACAGTGAAATTGGGTATACCCCTTTATAGTGCAAAAGTTGGGGTGAAATTTGACAGTAGTAATATTGACGCCAAACCATGTTGATGTCTAACCAACAATCATCTTAACTAGCTCAATAAATATTTCACAGTAAATTTTAATGCTCTTTAACCAAAATGGACTAGTAGTAAACAATACAGTGAAATTGGGTATACCCCTTTATAGTGCAAAAGTTGGAGTGAAATTTTACAGTAGTAATATTGAAGCCAATCCATGTTGACGTCTAACCAACAATCATATTAACTAGCCCAGTAAATATTTCACAGTAAATTTTAATGCTCTTTACCCAAAATGGACTAGTAGTCAACAATACAGTGAAATTGGGTATAACCCTTTATAGTGCAAAAGTTGGAGTGAAATTTTGCAGTAGTAATATTGATGCCAAACCATGTTGACGTCTAACCTACAATCATATTAACTAGCCCAGTAAATATTTCACAGAAAATTTTAATTCTCTTTTAACCAAAATGGACTAGTAGTCAACAATACAGTGAAATTAGGAATAACCCATTATAGTGCAAAAGTTGGAGTGAAATTTTACAGTAGTAATATTGACACCAAACCATGTTGGCGTCTAACCAATGATCATATTAACTAGCTCAGTAAGTATTTCACAGTAAATTTTAATGCTTTTTAACCATAATGTACTAGTAAATAATGCAGTGAAATTGAGTATACCCCTTTATAGTGCAAAAGTTGGAGTAAAATTTTACAGTAGTAATATTGACGCCAAACGATGTTGACGTCTAACCAACAATCATATTAACTAGCTCTGTCAATATTTCACAGTAAATTTTAATGATCTTTAACCAAAATGGACTATTAGTCAACAATACAGATAAGGGTAGAGGTAGAGTAGGAAAACTGGCTAGCATTTCCTATTTACGGATCAACATTGTTGGATCGTAAGTTGTACACTAAGTGAGTACACTGAATAGGTCATTGAGGTGGCACTCAGATGGGAGTGTGGTGTGTGTGCTGTGATATCCGGTGCATTAGTTCTAGAAGGGTTGAGGTGGATTACTTGAAGGACAAGGAGTTTGTTAGATGTCATAGCATCTTAGACTGCTAGGTGTCCTATTGTAATTGGTAACCTTTTTTGGTCCAACATCAAGATTATTAGATTTTTTTTTTTGGATAAACTACTAAGTAATCTTTGACAAGATTGTTATTTACTTAAAAGTTGGAATATGACAATTCTTTAGTCGTAGGTCCCTCCACTGTTTTTAATCATGCATGTTTATTGTCATCTTTTTGTACAATCTATGATTAGGATTCTAACCCCTATTTTAGAATTAAACTTAAAACACTTTTATAATGAACTTATATATTACAATTGATTTTTTTTTGCTTTGAAATTAAGAATGAAATCCGTATTGTCTGGGGTTTCACGGTAGTGTATAGAATGTTTTAGGGAGGGGGTGTGGGGTATTTAGATAGGGGTGGTGGTGGAAGAACTTATGACTTAGGGTTTAGGGTTTAATTCTTGGATGTTGAGCACAAAATCCAAGAACTAAACCCTACACCATAAGCGATTAACATAATATTTTAATATCGGATAATAAAGATTTTTCAAATTTGAAGTTTAAAAGTATTTTTGAATAATTCTTGCTCTTAATTATCTTTTTTTAAGTTGGATTGTCTTTACATTACTTAAAATGAATAAGTGAAAAAGAAAAAAGATTATAAGTGAGAATAATATTTTCATAAAATAGAAAGTAAATAAAAAAGTTGCTAAATAGGGATTAAAAACTTTAAAAGATTAATTTTATTATTTGAGTAATTATTATAGTGATTAAGGATTGAAAAGTTAAGTGAAATTTTGAATAAATATTGATTAGTAGATTACTTAGAGAGTTAGGTTTGGTCATTATGTGTCATTTAATCCAATGGGTTGAACAAAATCTAACCGCTAAATTTATCTTGGCGCACCTTAATACTGTTGTGGAAAACCGATGCGTGTGAAAATGCGTATTCCTTAGCACGACAAAGAACTCTAAAATACGATTCGTCAGTTTGCGTGGGAACACATCATAGTGCCACGTGGATCTAACGGCCGTATAAGCATACCGGAGCTTACCAATCCTTGCTACAGCGGAGAAGTGTACGGATTCGTTTGGACCCGCATCCCCTCCCTCGCTCTCTCCCCCTCTCAGTTGCTCCAAAAAAGAAACGAAATCCCAAATCTAAACTATCGGGAAGCTCGCAACCGACAAATCTGAGTGTAAATTTCAGGGTCCGTATTGTGGATCTTCATGTCAGCTTTGCTTTTCCTCTTAACCGTGGAAGCAAAAACTATAGACCCTTACAAGGTGTGGCTCTTGATGGTGTCTCCTTCTTCGTTTCTTCTAATTTATTTCCTCTATATTTCTGATTTCATGACCAATGTGAATTAATTGAATATGGACAAATGGGCTTTGAATTTGGAGTTCTAAAAATAAAAATTTTCTCTGACAATTTTGGAAGCAAAACCCCCGCTGAATTTTGAAATTGGAAAGACTAGTTTCGAAAAATTTGTAATGTCACGTTGCAAAAGGAACTAAATTGAATTTTAGCTCTCTTCTTATTTACCCTTTTTTTTTTGGGTAAATCGATTTCAAATTCTTATCAGGTTCTTGGAGTTGAGCGGAATGCAAGTCACCGTGAAATTCAGAAAGCTTTCCACAAGTATGTCCAGTAACCTTAATACTTTCCTGTGACCTCAAAATGCAATTACTTGGCTTGGATATATTGATGTCTTTATGTCTTTATGAGAAGCAAGATCATAACTTGCTTTATTTCTGTGCTGATCACGTAGAATAATTATTTTCTTTCTTTTTTGGGAATTGGGATGGTCATTATCTGGGAATTGGAAGTATTGAAGCTTAATGTGACCTTTATGCTCAGTTAATAGCTGGGCATGCATAAATAAGGATGGTCATGGTCTCTCCAACGAGTCGGAGCTGGATCAAGTGCCAAACTATAATTTTCAGGTCCAAATCCGGCTCTATGCTCCAGTTGTTCAGATGGGGTCCAGTTTGATTTGATGGGAATAGGCGGTCAAAATTTGCGGTGAGAGCACCTCGGCAGTGGTGTTGGGCAAATGGGAATGATAGTTGGTGATTGCTGTTGCGCAGCTATGTTGAGCTGTTTGCATATATAGGAAGTTTGAAGATCTTGAATAAATGCAACTTTACAAGATTGTAGTTGTCAGAATAGGCAGTGCATTGCTTTCTTTACCTAATTTGTTACCATGAGACTAATGTATGTTTCCTACTACTTAAAAGTAAAAAAAATTGAGATATTTTACCAAGATTTAAGTAGGGTTTCCTGGGTTTCTCTAAAATGGAGCTGGAATGGTTCTGTGTTTGCTTTAGGATAGTTTTGATTAATTTATTAATTCATATTACCTAGAAGGTTGTAAGGTCCTGTTCTGTGATTTATGATTGGCAATCGCAAATTGTCTCATTACGTTTGTGTGCTTGTCCATTTACTCAAAGAAAGTACAGAAGATACATGTACATGCATGTGAACTCAGACAACTATGTGTACCATGCTTTTTACTCGTGCTTACTTGAGTCTTGTATAATGCCCTGTAGGCTGTCTCTTCAATATCACCCGGACAAGAATAAAAGTAAGGGAGCGCAACTGCTCAAGAAAAGTTGTCTGAGATAAACAATGGTCTAACTCTTGACCTTTTCTTCATTTTTTGTTTCCTTTCATCTTGCCCTTTTGTTTTAGTTTCTTTAATTCCTTTAGTTTCTTTAATTCCTAATATCTATCCTGTTGTAGTAGCCATATCATCATAAATATGTAGCTAATGCCGATTTGTTTCTTTCTTTGATTAGCATATGAGATTTTATCTGATGAAGAGAAGAGGAAAAACTATGATATGTATGGAGATGAGAAGGGAAATCCTGTATTTGGAGGTGATTCCCCCGGAGATCAAGGTGGATATACTTACTTCACAAATGGTGGATCAGAACACAACGACTTTACCTACAGACCAAGTGACTGGCAGAGCATGGGTGGGCAAGGAGGTTCCCAATCATTTTCCTTTTCCTTTGGAGGTCCAGGTGGTCCAAGTTCATTTGGTTTTGGCATGGAAGACATTTTCTCAAATGTTTTTGGGGGTAAACCTGGAGGTGGGGCTAAACCCGGAGCTGCAGGTCAGTTTGGTGGTTTCAGTGCTTCTGCTGGATCTCCACCTGGGTCTAGGAGTTCTCCAATGAGCTTTAGGACCATCAGTTCTCAGGTCTATAAGAAAGAAATTGTTGACCAAGGGATGACTTGGCTCTTGTTATATTACACACCGTCATTGAAGGGGAAGCAACATGTTGAATCGATCATAGAGGAAGTTGCCTATTCGTTGCAGGGAGCTATAAAGGTAGGACCAAATTCTTCTTCATTATTTACCAGCTTATCTGTCATTACTCATGACGTATGCTCATCTCTCATTTTCCTCTTCCAGGTTGGTAATGTAGATTGTGAAAAGGAACAATCTCTCTGTAAGGACCTTGGCATCTATCCTCGCAGAATGCCTAGGGGGTATTTGTTTATCATCATACAAACTGAGTGAAAAGGGTTCTGTGGTTGAGTATGATGATGATTGGGCAGCAAAACCTTTGAAATCTTTTTGCCAAGATCATATGCCAAGGTTTTCAAAAACGGGTTAACTTGAACCATTTTGAGTCTTCCACCGTCACTGTCAGTAAACTGCCTTCTGTAGTGCTTCTTTCCACCAAGAAAGATACACCTGTTATCTGGCGTGTCCTCAGCTGACTGCCTCACCATCAGTTTATTTTCTATGATGCAGAGGTATGTCTGGTTAATTTCTCAATTTTCCATTAATAAATCTTTTCAGTATAAGAATAATCTGTTGTATTTGGCTTTGATTTGAATTCCTTTTGGATGAAGAACTTCAAAGTTCCAAATGATTTAGGCTATATTAGTAAGAAATGCATTACAAACAAGGAGCACATGCACTACATGAGCATAGCAAAACCACTAAACAAGAATTTGTTACTTACAAATTCCATCGACATTCCTTGCATCTAGTCATTTTCAAATTCGTTGGTACTTTGAAATTCCTTATTTTCAATTAATTTTACTTAAAATCTTGAAATTTGAAATTTCTAATCCAAACATACCATAAATAATGATTATAGAAGGATCTAAAGCCTTTTGACTATAACAATTTCCTGACATCCGACCTCAATATCTGTTTATAAGACTTGAGAAATATATGTGATTATGGAAAGGGGCTGTATGATGACCCTCGTACTTCCACAAAAAAAGTGAATAAAATATATTTTGCTTTTCAGTCAGCTTACATCTTGTCAGTTATGCTTGTTTGTCATTTTGTATATAAAAGAAACGTTTCACATTGATAATGCAGGTCCATGATGTTTCTGAACCCACTGTGAAGAAGCTAGGAGTTGATGCACTTCCAGCTATAGTTGGTTGGCTTCCAAATGGGGAGAAGCGTGTCTTAAAAACAGGAATTTCTATAATAGATATGAAGTCGGCAATTAATGAGCTTAGTGCTTTACTGAAAGGATTTGAGAAAAAAGAGCAAGAAGGCAGCGTCAAGTCAGGCCAAGAAATCACCGACTGATTCACGGGATAATCAGATACATGTACTCACAGAGTCCAATTTTCATGCTCTTTGTGGTGAGAAAACCCCACTTTGCATCATTGGTGCTTTCAGATCTTTAAAAGAAAGACGCTGGAATCAACCTTGCAAATGGTGAGCATACTTTCTCATGCATTAGAGTCACTACTAATCCAAATCATGATGTTTTTCCTCACATCATACTGATGAATTTTTTACAGCATTATTTTGTTTGGTAATATTTCCCTATGGTTATAAATTCCAAGCTACTTTGGGCTGGGGTTACCTCGTTCGGTCAAATCAAGTCCGACCCGCGTTCTGGAACACCCGACCCCAAACGGGGTACGGTTCCGATCCAGATCGCCAAACTGAACGACCCGGAAATCCTTTCAGCAGTTCTGAATATTCCAAAATTCCTAATTGAAATTTGAAAACCTTGACTTGGTTACCTGTGCGAAGAGATGGTTGAGTTCATGAAGCAGGTCGTCAGTCGTCTCCTCCGTCAGTCCGTTCCCGAAGATGAAGAAACCACAAGGCATCCCACGGTGAAATGGCAGCCGCAATCGATGGTGCCGATGAAGTCGATCGACTCTATCTCACTCAATTTTGTTAAACTGTCAAAGCCTGCCGCTGGGCGTGGGACGGTCAACGGTGGGTGTCTCTTGAGACGAATTTGCGGCTTCGTCTATCTTTATTTAACTCACCCTAATTGATAATTTGATATTGCTAATTTAAAAATAATTAAATTATTTTTTTATATTATAATTAAATTGTTTAGAATTGTGAAAAGAAACAAATCCTAATCCTATTAGAAGTTTAGAATTGTTATTTTGTTATGGTTTTGATTTGGCAATTTGTTATTTTTTTTAATGGAATTTGTTTACCTTATTAATAAATTACCTTATTTACGTAAATTAATGTAGTAAATTATCTTGTACTAAGTTTATATTAAGTGTCCCAAAATACGACCGAAAAAAATAAAAAAATGAATTGCGACCCAAAATTCCGTACCGACTATGTATACCCCCAACATACCGAGATACTCCTAACCTATCGGACCTAGTACTTGATCCCGTTCCTCGTATTGAACCGACCCGCGAACCAGGTAACATAGCTTTGGGCCCTCTTTCAGTAGAAGCTTCAACCCCATGATCTTCCTATGGGCATTGAAAGATTAGCATCACGAGTCACGACTCTCTTTTTATTCTCTATTGTTTTATCTGCTTCGTAAATTCTGCTTTATGGTATCTCAGAAATCACTATCAAGGCGACAGAATTCAGCTGATGGCAAGGATTCCATTTCGTACTCTCTTAGATGCCGGAGAGAAGACGTCATTCTTGAATGCGTTTGACAAGGCATGATTCAAATCATTAGATAAGCTGATGGTGGCCTACAAACCTCGGAAGAGGACGTTTGCAGCGTTCAAGGGTGAGATGGCCACAGATGAAGTAGAGAGGTTTATTAGCTCGGTTCTTAATGGGGACATATGATTTGCCAAAACACGGTAGAAACCAGTACTCAAGTAAGTGCAAAGTTCGGATCCACATGATTTATGGCTTTTGTGTACATATCTTTACTACTTGTCATAGAAAATAACAATTTTTAGACTACACTCAAGGATAATATGTGAGTCTTGGCCCTGGTTACCAGACAACCTTGGAGGAGCATCCATTATGGTCTAATTTCTTGTAAAAAGGAAAATCAAAATGTTACATGGAAATAAGAAGGCGAGGTTTGAAGTTTAGATGTCTAAATGAGCACCTATACTAGGGCCTCGTTTGTTTGATTGGAATGTTAAAATGGGAATGGTTATTGTATTCAATTCCTTATCTATTATGGAATGTAATCATCTTTTTAATTTTCATTGGAGTGTTTGGAATAATTTAGGAATCATAAAAAGGAAATAAATATGTGCCCAATTTATCCTTTGCTCAATTATATAAAATAAAAGTATAAATATGTAGCAGTTCATCTCATCTGCAGCAGCTGCATCCTGCCCTAGACTACGGCAGATCTACCATGTTCCTCCCACCCGGCCTGCACCCAACTCATATAGATTCCGAAATTTCAAGGAGAAATCAACCGATCATATCTCTTTATGACTAAAAGGTTTCTCCTAATTTATGATCAAGATTCCAACACCAAAAGAAAAAGAAGAAGAAATAATGATAAAGAATTCATTCAAAGAAAAAAGTAATTATAAAAATAATAAAGTTGAAACACAGCAGATTTCAACCACGCCAACAAACACATCTTACTCCTACAACATTTGCCCTACGAGGGCCCCCAGCCAACCATCTTCCTCAACCGCCCATCGTCTCCCACCGAATGCTAGGCTATGGTCTCTCTTCTAATTACAACAAATTTTATGTTTTTCTGGTAATAAGAAAGTAATTGTTCATGATGTGATCTGGTAAAATATTCACACCTAGGTTATACTACAATAACCTAATAGAAATAAATAAATAAAAAATCTGATATGAAGAAACTGCAATCACCTAATAGAATAAAAATAATATATATATATATATATATATATTAATCTGTAGAAAATTCAATCAAACCATGGTAGATCCTCAAGAATGTTGCTCGTATGTTCTTTAATTAGATGCCGAAAGGGATTTTTTTTAACAAAAATAATAAAAGGGTATAAGTTGTGATTTTGCATTCCATGTGTGCTATGGAAATAGAATACCAACTCTTTGGATGTAATCCTAATTAATCCCCCTCTTAAGGGGAATTGATTCCAATCAACTCCATTTTTTTTTCCTTTCCATGTTAAGCCAAACATAACAATTCAGTAGAATATGAATCTATTTCCCATTCTAGGCTTGAATTCCAAGCAAACAAACGGGGTCTAGAAGTTGAATATCTTTCAAAGCTACGTATACACCCTGGAATGTGAGGGTGATGATTCAGGTATTGAGATCTAAGGTTTGTTGTGTAAAGCTAATTTTGGAAGAGACTTAAGTAGCCATACAAAATAAACTTCGCAACAAAAGAGGAACCACGTTTAACAAACCTAATAACGTGGGATAATGGCTAAAGACTAATTCAAAGATCCCTAAACTATAGGACTTATTATCAAACTAAACAACTTACTGATACATGCTAACCCAAACTAATATTTTAACACTCTCCCCTAAACTGAACGCATAAGCAATCAGTTTATCTTAGAACTAGGATCTGGGAAAACACCCATCAAGCCACGCATCTTCACAAACGTATCAAGCTTCAAAGGCTTAGTCATTATGTCTGCAATTTGTTCCTGAGATTGACAATGAACAAGCTCCACTGTTCCATCCTTAGTGAGATCTCGAAGAAAATGAAAACAAACATCAATGTGCTTACTTCTACCATGCATCACTCGATTCTTCGAGAGCTTGATAGTTGAACTGTTATCACAAAGAACTATTGTAGATCCTTGCTGAGTGTGACATAGCTCCTCCAAAACCCTTCTTAACCATACTGCTTGACAAGCACATGAAGCTGCAGCAATAAACTCAACTTCCGTGGTGGATAAACTAACCACATGTTGCTTCTTTGATGACCATGATATTGCTCCAAAGCTGAGCATAAAGAGATAACCTGATGTACTCTTTCTATCCTCCAAGTCTCCAGCATAGTCACTATAAGAGTAGGCCTCTAACTCACCATTTCCTCCTTTCTTATACAGTAGGCCAAAACCAGTAGTCCCTTTCAAATACCTCAACCCCCTTTTAGCAGCTTGAAGATGGAGCTCGGTAGGACACTCCATGTATTTACTAATGAGACTCACTGTGAACATGATATCAGGTCACGTGACAGTCAATTACATAACACTACCAACCATCTGCTTATAAAGAGTGTTGTTTATCTTCACCCCATCTTCATCTTTACAAAGCTTAGTTCTAGGAACCGTAGGATTGTGTACAGAATTACAACCATCCTTTTTAAACCTCTCTAACACATCATGAGCATACTTTCTTTGACTAATGAAAATTCCATCAGTTCTCTGCAATACTTCAATGCCAAGAAAATATCTCAGTTTTCCAAGATCAGTCATATCAAATTCATCCATCATGGACTTTTTAAACTCACCATTAATACACTCATCATTGCTAGTAAAAATGAGATCATCAACATAGAGACACACAATCAGTATCTTACCTCCTTCTGCAGTTTTGATGAATAAAGTGTGTTCTTAGGGATACTTCTTGAATCCTTCTTTCACAAAATAAGATTCTATACAACTATACCAAGCACATGGAGCTTGCTTAAGTCCATATAGAGTTTTCTTCAGCCTATAAACTTTGTGTTCACTTCCTTTCTTTTCATGGCCAGGGGATTGTTCAACAAAAACTTGCTCACTTAGATCACCATGTAAAAAGGCAGATTTCACATCTAGTTGATAAATTCTCCATTCCTTCTGAGCTGCAAGTGAAATTACCAAACGTACAGTGTCTAGTCGAGCTACTGGAGCAAAAACCTCAGCATAATCCACACCATACTCTTGAGTGTATCCCTTGGCTACCAACCTAGCTTTGTATTTGTCCACTTCCCCATTCTCTTTCAGCTTTGTCTTATAAATCCATTTGACTCCAATAGTCTTTTAACCAGTAGGTAACTCAGTCAACTCCCATGTATTGTTTCTTTCTATTGCTTCTATTTCTGAATCCATGGCATTCCTCCATGTTGCACTTCTGGTAGCATCATCTAAAGATATTGGATCACTGTGAACAAACATGGCTAGATGAGCCACATTTTGTTCATCATAAAGCCCTTCTCCACTCTCATAGTCCCTTATCCAACCGGGTGGTCTTCTAGTCCTTGGTTTAGAAGATCTTGGAGATACTGCATCTACTGGTCGACATGGACATTGTCTTCATAAACACCTTCTTCATGCCCATCCAAATCAGCTGAATTTTTTGCTTTGTGACATTCACTCCAGTTCCAACTCTTTTCCTCTTCAAACACCACACCTCTACTTACAATGATCTTTTAAGATATGGAATCATATAACCTATAAGCTTTTGACTCCTCACTGATCCCCAAAAAAATGCATTTCAAACTCTTGTCTTCAAGCTTTGTTCTTCGTTGATTAGGAATATGCACATCAGAGACACACATCCAAATATCCTAAAATGATCAACATATGGTTTAGATCCACTCCAAGCCTCCTCTGGTGTCATGTTTCTAACTGCAGGTGTAGGACTTCTATTGAGAACATTAATACTCCAATTGACCGCTTCCGGCCAAAAAGTCTTCGGAATTTTATTCTCTGCCAACATGCTTCTAACCATGTTCATAATTGTACGGTTTTCCTTTCTGCCACTCCGTTTTGTTGGGGTGTGTATGATGCTGTCAATTGTCTACGAATACCACGCAATTCACAAAAGTTAGTGAACTCATGTGATGTAAACTCATCCCCTCGATCAGTACGAAGAACTTTTATGAATGCACTAGTTTCTTTCTCAACAAGATTCTTAAATTTCATGAATGTAACAAATGCATTTGACTTCTCTACCAAGAAATAAACCCAAGTCTTATGACTAAAGTCATCAATGAAAGTAATTAAGTACCTTTTCTTGCTGTTAGATATTGGACTGATTGGTCCACAGATGTTTGCGTGAATCAATTGTAGGGTTTGAGTAGCTCTCTACTTGCTCTTCTTGGGAAATCCATCTCTATGTTGTTTGCCAATCATGCAATCTTCACATAGCTTAAAAGAATAATTAAGCTATGGCAAACCAGTCAACCTCTTCTTCCTTTGGAGATTTTTCAATCCTTTGAAACTCAAGTGTCCATATCTACAATGCCAAAGTCTGGTCGTGTCTTCTGTGGTAGTGCTAAGACAATGTTGATCATGTGACTGAGACTTAGGATGTAAAGTAAACATTCTATTGGCAGTCATTGGGGTTTACAACCCTCTTTCTGGTAACTGACCAACACTAATCAGATTGTTCTTCAAATTGGGTACATAGAACACACATGTGATTACTTGTGTTGTTCTATTGGCTTGAATTCTTATAATGCCTTTCCCCATTACAGTAATGCTAATCCCATTACCAAGCTCCAACAATTCCCTGAAGCTTTCATCTAGCTCAGAGAAAACCTCCCTCTTCCCACACATATGATTGCTGCATCCTGAATCCAAGAACTACACCTCTTCTTTGCTGACTTCCTTGCTATCCACTCTAGCCATTAGCAAAATCTCCTCCTCAGGTCTACATAATTTTTCTTTCCCCCTTGCTCCTTCTTTGGACACTCCTACTGAAAGTGCCCCAATTCATGACAATGATAGCATTCCATGGTAGCCTTGTCAAACGAGCCACACCCTCTTCCTCTGCCTCTAACGGTACAACGGCCACAACCTCTTCCACTTGTTTTCTCTTCATGTGTCACCTTCAATGCATGTTCTACCACCACATGATTATTCATTCACTGCTCATGCACAAGCAGGTTGCTTTGCCTTTCATCAATGGAAAGAGTGTCTAACTCGTTTGATTCCTCTATAGAGCACACAACAATATCTTCCATCTTTTCACCATGGACCCTCATTTTATTGGCCACAGTGAGAGTCCTAGCAAAGTACTCATTCATTGATTCTCCTTCCTTCATGTGGAGAATGTCAAACTACTTTCTCAATGCTTGGAGTTGTGCTCGTTTGACACGAGTCGTCCCTTGATATTTCTTCTTCAAAGAGTCCCAAATATCTTTTGTTGTGTCCTTATTCAAAATGGTCTCCAAAATCGAACGATCCATGGCTTGAAAGAGATAATTCTTAGCTTTTAGGTCTTTCAGTTTTTGATCTTCGATTTCCTTGGTCTGTGTAGTGGTTAGGACTACTCCTTCTACTTCTTCGGGAAGACCATTCTCCACCATGCTCTAGTATTCTTTGGAACGCAATAAGTTCTCCATAAACATGGACCAATGGTCATAATGGCCGTCAAGACGAGGAATTGCTGGCTGCACATAATTTCCGTCTGATGCCATTGCTCTTGCTGCTGCAAGTCAGGAAGCTGCTACTTTTTCTTCTTTTCTCGCCAAGCCCCGGTTAGAGCTCTGATACCAAATATTGAGACCTAAGGTTTGCTGTGTAAAGCTGATTTGGGAGAATGAATTTCTTATTGATTGCTTAACTGAAAGAGGCTTAAGTAGCCATATAAAATAAAACGTTGCAACAAAAGAGTAACCACGTTTAACAAACCTAATAACGTGGGATAATGGCTAAAGACTACTTCAAAGATCCCTAAACTATAGGACTTATTATCAAACTAAACAACTTACTACTGATGCCTGCTAACCCAAACTAATATTTTAACATCACCGGAAACCATATTTTGAAATGCCCTTCAAGGGATTGCATATTGGTTTGTGGGTTATGTTTTGGAATATGAACTGGTCGTTCTTTCCTTTGATATGAGTGATGAGGTATCTCATAACATACCACTTCCTGATAATAATAAATGTTATCGTATACTATGTGCCTTGGAGTTGGGAAAAATGATTTCATTGATCTTCTTCTCTATACAAGACAACGTTCATATAGAAAATTCGATATCGCAATGCATTCAAATTGCTTTGATATATGGTTGCTTTCGAGTGGGTTGCGTGAGTGTGTCTAAGTGCGTGTTGGTGTTTGTGTGCGTCTGTGAGGTTGGGGTGTGAGAGTGGTTGTGTGAGGTTAGTTGGTGACTATGATGCTTCGATATGGATACTAATTTAATGATACGATATGATGGAATTTGGCGATACAAATTTTTTTACAAGATAATTATAATTAATATATATATATCTTTAATAATGTCTATTATTATAAAGCTAAAAGGGTGAGTATGATCTCTATTATTATAAAGCCAAGATGGTCAAAAAGTTTCACCAAAAAATTCTAACAAAAATACCCTTAAAATTATTTAATAGTTAAGGATATAATAGTAAAATTATATATTAAATTTATAAATTCAAAAAATAATAATGGTTAATGGAAGGAGTGGGTGGTAAAAAAAAAAAAAGGATAGTAGACTTAGGTAGTTACTCCTCTTATTTTTGTTTAAAAAAAATTTAAAATTAATATTATTTTAATTTTTTCTGACAATATGAAAAAATAAATAAATTAGTACACGCGTTAGCTGATAACAAGAGTCTAGTAATGGTTAATGGGAGTGGTGGGGAGTAAAAGTAATTTGTAGTATGCTTAGATAGTTACTTCTCCTATTTTCGTTTTTTAAAAAAAATGACACAATTAAAATTATTTCTTTTTATTTTAACTTTATCTAAAAATGGTAAAAGAGCAAATTGGCAGTAATAATATAAATGTAAGCATAAATAAGTTTATATAACAAAATAGAACACAAAAATTTAATATGGCCTTAATGTTTATATGTTTTGGATCAATTATAATTAAAAAATTTACAATAATTAACAGTCGACTCTCTATATTTTTTAAAATTTGGAACAAAAAAAAAATTCTTCCAATTATACCATTTCACCAATCTTTGCTGTATTCGAGCCGTAGTAGAAATGTATCTGAGCCATATCCTGTCAAGATATACGATACTCCATGTGACGTGTTCCTACCATATTCCC
This sequence comes from Oemleria cerasiformis, assembly GCA_037349345.1. Taxonomy (NCBI): domain Eukaryota; kingdom Viridiplantae; phylum Streptophyta; class Magnoliopsida; order Rosales; family Rosaceae; genus Oemleria; species Oemleria cerasiformis. The sequence goes on from JAZGTL010000020.1 coordinate 434,341, forward strand.
GTATCTAATCCGTATCTTACACTCTCTTGTATGCGAAGAAAGCATGCATCATTCTTGAATGCGCTTGACAAAGCCAGATTTAAATCATTAAATAAACTCTGGGTAGCCTACAAACCTCGGAAGGGAACGTTAGTAACATTTAAGGGTGAAATGACCACAAAAGAAGTAGAGAGGTTTATTAGCTCGGTTCTTAATGGGGACATACGATTTGCCAAAACACGGCAGAAACCAATACCCAAGTGAAGTAAGTGCAAAGTTTGGATCACATGGTTTCTGGCTTTTGTGTTCATAGCTTCACTACTTGTCTATAAAAAAAATAACAATTTTTAGGCTGCAATTATGGAGAATATATGTAAGCCTTGGCCCTGGTAATTGCGATCTCTGGTCACCTGAAAACCATAGAGGAGCATCGTCATCGTCGAAAAATGCTATCCTCGAACCCTAGCAAACTGGTTTTACTTTGTACTGCCATAGTAAAACTGTAACAATTTCATACTTTTTGATCCTATGAATCGTGTAATTCTTTTTTCTTTTGTAAAAAGTAAAAACGATGCTAGGTGGAAATAAAAAGGCGAAGTCTGAAGTTGACTATTGATGTGTTGAGATTTTGAAAGATTTTATTCGATTAGAATTTTTTAGAAGTTAATAAAAGTTTCGAGTATATAATTCAAAATTATTAGAATTTCGGGAGTACATATGAAAATTTATAAAGCATTAAAAATTTAGGTGTATTCAATCATCACATTTCATAATTTTAAAAAATAAAAAACAATAATAAAAAATTCATTGAATATTGTTGTCGACTTCATTGAATGGTAGAGTTTTATGGAGTTTCACAAATTTTTTAGTGTAATTATACTTTATCAAGTTCATGATTTCTCCAACCTCAAGCATCGAATTTCTACAAATTTTATACCTTCATATTAGATTTTGTGATACTTTCTAAGAAAAGGATTTAATTTGTTTTTATTTTAAAACAACACAATCCTATACATATAAGGAAGATGGAAATATATTGTGATCATGCCTCTGCCGAGTAATAAATAGTCATCACATGCTCAGTCTATCTGCCAATGTTGAAGAATTTAAATGCAAGAAAATAATGCTTACAACTTGTCTACTGGAAAGACAAGCTAGATTGCATGTGTGTATATTTTTGTCTTTTTGTGTGCATGGGTGTATTGATTAGAATTTCAACAATCCAAATTAATAGATCATTACTATTTCCACAATCGATAAAAAAATTCAAAATAAAAACAATAGCTGCACTAATAATCAGAATAATGCGGCTGAAGGATCATTACATGCCCACTATAATAGTGTCGTCTACCACTACTACTAATGCATTCCCGATACGAACGACTACTACCTCTGCCTAGATAATAAAATTCAAAATGAAAACAAATGACTACTACCTCCGCCTAGATAATAAAAATTGAAAATGAAAACAAACGACTACTACTTCCGCCTAGATAATAAAATTCAAAATGAAAACAAACGACTACTACCCCCGCCTAGATAATAAAATTTAAAATGAAAACAAACGACAACTACCTCCGCCTAGATAATACAATTCAAAATGAAAACAATAGGTGCACTAAAAATCAGAATACCGCCAGCCTTCTTGGTAAGAACTACTACAATAACTGTGTCGCCTACCACCACTACTACCGCCTTCCCGGTACGAACGACTAATACTACCTTCCCGGTACGAACCACTACAACCGCCTTCCCGGTAGGAATGATTTTTACTACATCTGCCTTGCCCTTGCAGGTTGGAATGACTTTTACTATCTTCACCATAGACGTTTCCTTTACCTTTGTCTCGCGGATCCGAACTTTCCCTAAACCCAAATGTATATGTCCCCAATGCCTCATGTAGGTAACTGATATCTATGCGATCAACGCGATTTGTGATCTCAATAGGATTTGGAAACTTATAATGTGCACCAATCCTCGCTCCCTTTTGTATATACCGAGAAAAATGATTCCAACATGTAAATAGATCATTCCAATAATAAGGGGCGCAGAAATTTCTATATCCGTAGTTCAGATAATCAGTGATTTCATCGCATGCTATTTTAAACAGGGTAGCCTCACAGAAAAATATTATCATGATCAGCAAATGCTTGCCTATGCTCTCGGACTCACCTCCTTCATACGCAAACAAAGCACTGACTGCACTTTGGAAGGTCAAGTGTCCCACTTCTAAACTTTCCATCAACCCTATAGCACCATAGCTGAAGCCCAATGTCAACTCTTGAGGCTGTCTATTGTTTATGATCATTTTTGAAAATTCTAGATCATCGACAGCCTTATTAAAATAATAAAATGTACTATTTGTCATGAACCCTATAAGATATAAATCTGCAGGGTCAAATACTAAGATAATTTCAACTTCTAAACTCACCAAATTTCCGAGTTTAACTCGTTCATTTGGATACTTTTTTCCAAGTCCCATCTCTCTCCTTTTTTTTTTGGTTGTGCTCTGCATTGCGTAGAACAAATATTCTTGGAGAATTCTCAAATTCGAAGAATACCCCTCTTAGTTGATTGGGGCGGCTTGCCAAGTCGCGCCTCCATCGTTTAAGAAATTCTTCGCAAGGCTCCCCCCAATCGGGCTGCAATTCACGATCTTGTTCGTTGTACGTGGCAGAAATCTCCATATAGATAGGAAATTTAGCAGATTCTGAAGAATCAGTGTCGTTATAGATGGGAGGAGGAGGATCACCACCCTCAGGATCAAGGCGATTGGCCATCCCCCATACCCAATTGCACCGAAAGGTCGTCCTCGACCACTATGTGAAGTACCTCGATCACTTGGCCTAGGATCCCTACGACTGCACCCATGCTCACTTCTAGGGTGAGAACGATACCCTGAACCATGAGTATGAACATCAGAGGAGGATCCACAAGCGAGTATTTGGAGATGATCTTTTTTAACCACATATGATCGAGGAGAAAGAATAATTTGGATTTTGAGAAATGGTGATTGAATGAAATGAGTAGTATACTCTTTTTTAGTGTAATTATACTTGATCAAGTTTATGATTTCTCAAACCTCATGTATCGAATTTGTACAAATTTTATACAATCATATTTGATTTTGTGATTCTTTCTGAGAAAAGGATTTAATTTGTTTTTATTTTAAGACATCACAATCCTATACATATAAAGCTGATGGAAATAGATTTTGATCATGCCTTTGCAGAGCAGCATATAGCCATCACATGCTCGGTCTATCTGCCGATGTTGACGAATTTAAATGCAATAAAATAATGCTTACAGCTTACCTACTAGAAAGACTAGCTAGATTTTGTGTGTGTGTTTTTATGTTTTTGTCTTTTTGTATGCATGGGTGCATTGAACCGTTCTCATCATCACGCTTGCGATTAGAATTTTAACAATCCAGATTAATAGATCATTATTATTTCCACAATCGATAAAAAAATTCAAAATAAAAACAATAGCTGCACTAATAATCAGAATAATGCGGCTGAAGGATCATTACATGCGCACTATAACTGTATCGTCTACCACTACTACTACCGCCTTCCCGATACGAACGACTATTACCTCCGCCTAGATAATAAAATTCAAAATGAAAACAAACGACTACTACCTCCGCCTAGATAATAAAAATTCAAATTGAAAACAAACGACTACTACCTCCGCCTACCTCCGCCTAGATAATAAAATTCCAAATGAAAACAAACGACTACTACCTCCGCCTAGATAATTAATAATTAGAATACCGCCAGCCTTCCCGGTATGAACTACTACTATAACTGTGTCGTCTACCACCACTACTACTGCCTTCCCTGTACGAACGACCACTACCCCCTTCCCGGTAGGAACGACTTTTACTACCTCTGCCTTGCCCTTGCAAGTTGGAATGACTTTTACTATCTTCACCATAGACTTTGTCTTTAACTTTGTCTCGCGGATCCGATTTGTCCCTACCACTTTCTTCTTCTTTTTTACTCTCCTAAGTCTCCAAAGGCTTCAAATTACCAAAACTATATGTCCCCAATGCCTCATGTAGATAACTGATAACTATGCGAGCAACACGGTTTGTGATTACAATAGAATTTGGAAACTTATAATGTGCCCCAACCTTCGCTCCCTCTTGTATATATTGAGAAAATTGATTTCAACTTGTAAACAGATCATTCCAATAATAAGGGGCGAAAAAATTTCTATATCCATAGTTCAGATAATCAGTGATTTCGTTGCCTGCTGTTTTAAACATGGTAGCCTCAATGAGAAATATTATCATGATCTGCAAATGCTTGCCTATGCTCTCGGACGCACCTCCTTCATACTTAGATAAAGCATTGACCACACTTTGGAAGGTCAAGTGTCCCACTTCTAAATTTTCCATCGACCCCAGAGCACCGTAGCTAAAGCCCAATGTCAACTCTGGAGGCTGTCTATTATTTATGATCATTTTTTAAAAATTCTAGATCATCGAAAGCCTTATTAAACTAATAAAATGTACTATTTGTCATGAACACTACAACATATAAATCTACAGGGTCAAATACTAAGATAATTTCAGCTTCTAAACAAAATGTACTATTTGTCCCTACCACTTTCTTCTTCTTTTTTACTCTCCTAAAGCTCCAAAGGCTTTAATTTACCAAAAATATATGTCCCCATTGCCTCATGTAGGTAACTGATAACTATGCGATCAACACGGGTTGTGATTACAATAGGATTTGGAAATTTATAATGTGCACCAATCTTCGCTCCCTCTTGTATACACTAAGAAAAATGATTCCAACTTGTAAACAGATCATTCCAATAATAAGGGGCGCAGAAGTTTCTATATATGTAGTTCAGATAATCGGTGATTTCATCACATGCTGTTTTAAACCTGGTAGCCTCAATGAAAAATATTATCTTGATCAGCAAATGCTTGCCTATGCTCTCAGATTCACCTCCTTCATACGCAGATAAAGCACTGACCACACTTTGGAAAGTCAAGTGTCCCACTTTTAAATTTTCCACCGACCCCAGAGCACCATAGCAGAAGCCCATTGTCAACTCTAGAGGCTGTCTATTATTTATGATTATATTTTAAAATTCTAGATTATCGACAGCCTTATTAAAATAATAAAATGTACTATTTGTCGTGACGTACCTCGATCAATTGGCCTAGGATCCCTACGGATGCGCCCTTGCTCACTTCTAGGGTGAGAATGATACCCTGAATCATCTGTATGAACGTCAGAGGAGGTTCCACAAGCGAGTATTAGGAGATGATCTTTTTTAACCCCATATGATCGAGGAGAAAGAATAGTTTGGAGTTTGAGAAATGGTGATCGAGTGAAATGTGTAGTATACTATTTTTTTGTGTAAATATACTTTATCAAGTTTATGATTTCTCCAACCTCACGCATCCAATTTCTAGCAATTTTATACATTCATATTTGATTTTGTGATTCTTTCTAAGAAAATGATTTAATTTATTTTTATTATAAGACAACACAATCCTCTTCATATAAAGCTAATGGAAGTAGATGCCAAGTAACATATAGTCATCACATGCTCAGTATATCTGCCTATGTTGACGTATTTAAATGCAAGAAAACGATGCTTACAACTTACATACTAGAAAGACTAGCTAGATTATGTGTGTGTGTGTGTGTTTTATAGCTGAAGCCCAATTTCAACTCTTGAGGCTGTATATTATTTATGATCATTTTTGAAAATTCTAGATCATCGACAATCTTATTAAATTAATAAAATGTACTATTTGCCACTCAACCTATAAGATATAAATCTACAGGGTCAAATACTAAGATAATTTCAGCTTCTAAACTAACCACATTTACGAGTTTAACTCGTTCATTCGGATTCTCTTTTCCAAGTCCCATCTCTCTCCTTCTTTGTTGCTAGTGCTCTGCACTGCGTAGAACAAAGATTCTTGGAGCATTCCCAAATTGGAAGAATACCCCTCTTAGTAGATTAGGGCGGCCTGCCAACTCGTACCTCCATCATTTAAGAAATTCTTTGCAAGGCTCACCCCAATCGGGTTGCAATTCACGATCTTGTTCGTTGTACGTGGCAGAAATCTCCATATAGACAGGAAATTTGGCAGATTCTGAAGAATCCGTATCGTTATCGATGGGAAGAGGAGGATCACCACCCTCAGGGTCAAGACGATTGGCCCTCCCCCATACCCAATTGCACCGACAGGTATTCCTCGACCAGTACGTGAAGTACCTCGATCAATTGGCCAAGGATCCCTACGGCTGCGCCCCTGCTCACTTCTATGGTGAAAAAGATACCCTGAACCATGAGTATAAACGTCAGAGGAGGATCCACAAGCGAGTATTTGGAGATGATCTTTTTTAACCCCATATGATCGAGGAGAAAGAATAGTTTGGAGTTTGAGAAATGGTGATCGAGAGAAATGAGTAGTATACTTTTTTTTTTTTGTGTAATTATAGTTTATCATATTTGATTTTGTGATTCTTTCTAAGAAAAGGATTTAATTTGTTTTTCTTTTAAGACATCACAATCCTATACATATAAAGCTGATGGAAATAGATTGTGATCATGCCTCGGCAGAGTAACATATAGTCATCACATCCTCAGTCTATCTGCTTATGTTTATGAATTTAAATGCAAGAAAACAATGCTTACAACTTACCTACTAGAAAGACTAGCTAGATTGCGTCTTGCGATTAGAATTACAACAATCCAGATTAATAGATCATTACTATTTCAACAACCAATAATAAAATTCAAAATAAAAACAATAGCTGCACTAATAATCAGACTATTGGGGCTGAAGGATCATTACCTGCCGACTATAACTGTATCGTCTACCACCACTACTACCTCCTTCCCGGTATGAACGACTATTACCTTCGCCTAGATAATAAAATTCAAAATGAAAACAAACGACTACTACCTCACCCTAGATAATAATAATTCAAAATGAAAAGGATTTAATATATTTTTATTTTAAGAAAACACAATCCTATACATATAAACTAATGTAAATAGATTGTGCTCATGTCTCTGCCGAGTAACATATAGTCATCCCATGCTCAGTCTATCTGCCTATGTTGACGAATTTAACTGCAAGAAAACAATGCTAACAACTTACCTACTAGAAAGACTTGCTAGATTGTGTGTGTGTGTGTGTGTGTGTGTGTGTAGGTTTTATAGCTGAAGCCCAATGTCTAGTCTCGAGGCTGTCTATTATTTATGATCATTTTTGAAAATTCTAGATCATCGACATCCTTATTAAAATAATAAAATGTACTATTTGTCATTAACCATATAAGATATAAATCTACAGGGACAAATACTAAGATAATTTCAGCTTCTACACTCACCACATTTACGAGTTGAACTCGTTCTTTTGGATACTCTTTTCCAAGTCTCATCTCTCTCCTTCTATGTTGGTAGTGTTATGCACTGCGTAGAACAAAGATTCTTGGAGCATTCTAAAATTGGAAGAATACCCCTCTTTGTTGATTGGGGCGAACTGCCAACTTGAGCCTCCATCGTTTAAGAAATTCTTTGCAAGGTTCCCCCCAATCAGGCTGCAATCCACAATCTTGATCGTTGTACGCGGCAGAAATCTCCGTATAGACAGGAAATTTGGTAGATTATGAAGAATCAATATCGTTATCGATGTGTGTGTGTGTGTGTGTGTGTGTGTGTGTGTGTGTGTGTGTGTGTGTGTGTGTGTGTGTGTGTGTGTGTGTGTGTGTGTGTGTGTGTGTGTGTGTATGTTTTATAGCTGAAGCCGAATGTCAACTCTTGAGGCTATATATTATTTATGATCATTTTTTAAAATCATAGATCATCGATAGCCTTATTTAAATAATAAAATGTACTATTTGTCATGAACCCTATAAGATATAAATCTACAAGGTCAAATACTAAGATAATTTCAACTTCTAAACTCACCACATTTACGAGTTTAACTAGTTCATTCGGATACTTTTTCCCAAGTCCCATCTCTCTCCTTCTTTGTTGGTAGTGCTCTGCACTGCGTAGAAGAATGATTCTTGGAGCATTCTCAAATTGGAAGAATACCCCTCTTAGTTGATTGGGCCGGCCTGCCAATTCCCGCCTCTATTGTTTAAGAAATTCTTTGCAAGGATCCCCTAAATCGGGCTGTAATTCACGATCTTGTTCGTTGTACGTGGCAGAAATCTCCATATAGACTGGAAATTTCGCAAATTCTGAAGAATCAATATCGTTATCGATGGGAGGTGGAGGATCACCACCCTCAGTACCTAGACGATTGGCCCTTACCCCATACCCAATTGCACTGAAAATTCTTCATTGACCAGCACGAGAAGTACCTTGATCAATTGGCCTAGGATCCCGACAGCTGCACCCATGCCCAATTCCAGGGTGAGAACGATACCCTAAACCCTAAGTATGAACATCAAAGGAGGATCCTTAAGCGAGTATTTGGAGATGATCTTTTTTAACCTCATATGATCGAGGAGAAAGAATAGTTTGGTTTTTGAGAAATGGTGATCGAGTGAAATGAGTAGTATACTCTTTTTTATTGTAATTATACTTTATCAAGTTCATGATTTCTCCAACCTCACGCATCGAATTTCCACAAATTTTATACCTTCATATTTGATTTTGTGATTCTTTCAAAGAACAGTTTTTAATTTGTTTTTATTTTAACACAACACAATCCTATACATATAAAGAAGATGGAAATATATTGTGATCATGTCTCTGCCGAGTAACATATAGTCATCCCATGCTCAGTCTATCTGCCTATGTTGACGAATTTAACTGCAAGAAAACAATGCTAACAACTTACCTACTAGAAAGACTAGCTAGATTGTGTGTTTGTGTGTGTGTGTGTGTGTAGGTTTTATAGCTGAAGCCCAATGTCTAGTCTCGAGGCTATCTATTATTTATGATCATTTTTGAAAATTCTAGACCATCGACAGCCTTATTAAAATAATAAAATGTACTATTTGTCATGAACCATATAAGATATAAATCTACAGGGTCAAATACTAAGATAATTTCAGCTTCTACACTCACCACATTTACTAGTTGAACTCGTTCTTTTGGATACTCTTTTCCATGTCCCATCTCTCTCCTTCTTTGTTGGTAGTGTTATGCATTGCGTAGAACAAAGATTCTTGGAGCATTCTAAAATTGGAAGAATACCCCTCTTTGTTGATTGGGGCGAACTGCCAACTTGAGCCTCCATCGTTTAAGAAATTTTTTGCAAGGTTCCCCCCAATCAGGCTGCAATTCACAATCTTGATCGTTGTACGTGGCAGAAATCTCCATATAGACAGGAAATTTGGTAGATTATGAAGAATCAATATCGTTATCGATGTGTGTGTGTGTGTGTGTGTGTGTGTGTGTGTGTGTGTGTGTGTGTGTGTGTGTGTGTGTGTGTGTGTATATATGTGTGTGTGTGTGTATATATGTGTCTGTGTGTATGTTTTATAGTTGAAGCCGAATGTCAACTCTTGAGGCTATCTATTATTTATGATCATTTTTGAAAATCATAGATCATCGACAGCCTTATTGAAATAATAAAATGTACTATTTATCATGAACCCTATAAGATATAAATCTACAGGGTCAAATACTAAGATAATTTCAGCTTCTAAACTCATTACGAGTTTAACTAGTTCATTCGGATACTCTTTTCCAAGTCTCATCTCTCTCCTTCTTTGTTGGTAGTGCTCTGCACTGCGTAGAAGAAAGATTCTTGGAGCATTCTCAAATTGGAAGAATACCCCTCTTAGTTGATTGGGGTGGCCTGCCAATTCCTGTCTCCATTGTTTAAGAAATTCTTTGCAAGGATCCCCTAAATCGGGCTGCAATTCACGATCTTGTTCGTTGTACGTGGCAGAAATATCCATATAGACTGGAAATTTCGCAAATTCTGAAGAATCAATATCGTTATCGATGGGAGGTGGAGGATCACCACCCTCAGGACCTAGACGATTGGCCCTTACCCCATACCCAATTGCACTGAAAATTCTTCCTTGACCAGTACGAGAAGTACCTTGATCAATTGGCCTAGGATCCCGACGGCTGCACCCATGCCCAATTCCAAGGTGAGAACGATACCCTAAACCCTAAGTATGAACGTCAAAGGAGGATCCACAAGCGAGTATTTGGAGATGATCTTTTTTAACCTCATATGATCGACGAGAAAGAATAGTTTGGTTTTTGAGAAATGGTGATCGAGTGAAATGAGTAGTATACTCTTTTTTATTGTAATTATACTTTATCAAGTTCATGATTTCTCCAACTTCACGCATCGAATTTCCACAAATTTTATACCTTCATATTTGATTTTGTGATTCTTTCAAAGAACAGTTTTTAATTTGTTTTTATTTTAAGACAACACAATCCTATACATAAAAATTTATGGAAATAGATTGTGATCATCCCTCTGCTGAGTAACCTATAGTTATCACATGCTCTGTCTATCTGCCTATGTTGACAAATTTGAATGCAAGAAAACAATGCTTAGAACTTATCTACTGGAAAGACTAGCTAGGTTGCGTGTGTGTGTGTATATTTTTGTCTTTTTGTGTGGATGGGTGTATTGAACCCTTCTCATCATCACGCTTGCGATTAAAATTTCAACAATCTAGATTAATAGATCATTATTATTTCAAAAATACATAATAAAATTCATAATAAAAACCATAGCTGCACTAATAATCAGAATACTGCAGCTGAAGGATCAATACATGCCCACTATAACTGTGTTGTCTACCACTACTACTACCGCCTTCCCGGTACGAACAACTACTACGTCCGCCCAGATAATAAAATTCAAAATGAAAACAAACGACTACTACCTCCGCCTAGATAATAAAAATTCAAAAATGAAAACAAACGTCTACTACCTCCGGCTAGATAATAAAATTCAAAATGAAAACAAACGGCTACTACCTCCGCCTAGATAATAAAAATTCAAAACGAAAAGATACGACTACTACCTCTGCCTAGATAATAAAATTCAAATTGAAAATAAACAACTACTACCTCCGCCTAGATAATAAAATTCAAAATGAAAACACTAGTTGCATTAATAATCAGAATACCGCCACGTTTCCCGGTATGAACTACTACTATAATTGTGTCGGCTACCACCACTACTACCGCCTTCCCGGTAGGAACGACTACTACCGCCTTCCCGGTAGGAACAACTACTACCGCCTTCCTGGTACGAACCACTACTACCTCCTTCCCGGTATGAACAACTACTACCCCCTTCCCGGTACGAACCGTTACTACCGCCTTCCCGATACAAACGACTTTTATTACCTCTACCTTGCCCTTGCCAGTTGGAATGACTTTTACTATCTTCACCATAGAGTTTGCCTTTACCTTTGTCTCGCGGATCTGAACTTTCCCTACCACTTTCTTCTTCTTTTTTACTCTCCTCAAGCTCCAAAGGCTTCAAATTACCAAAAGTATATGTCCCCAATGCCTCATGTAGGTAACTTATAACTATGCGATCAACACGGTTTGTAATTACAATAGGATTTGGAAACTTATAATGTGCACCAATATTCGCTCCCTCTTGTATATACCGAGAAAAATGATTCCAAATTGTAAACAAATCATTCCAATAATAAGGGGCACATAAATTTCTATATCCGTAGTTCATAAATTTCTATATCCGTAGTTCAGATAATAAGTGAAATGAGTAGTATATATTGGCTCAGCTCATGTGTGGGGTTTATGGGTGAGATAGTGGAAATGTTTGGAGTTTGAAAATGGTTCAGCTAAGGGTGAGATGGTTCCGCTAAGGGTGAGATGGTTTCAATGAATACGCTTTTGAGTGAGTTCAGCTCAAGTGATGAAACTTCTTGCATATATATAAAGGCTTAGCTAGCTCAAGCAATAATATTGTAAAAAAATAACCTCCAACTTTACGTTTTTGCAATATGCATGCATGGGCATTCAATATATAATATCCTATTAATATATGTTTTCAAACCTGCAAAAGGCAACACCAAAGGGAGTCTGTATTTCTTAAAAAACAACACAATTGGTACGTCCACTGCCAATTAAATGTAAAATTAATAATTTATTTGATCTTGATTCAATCTTAGCCATTAAATGTTTTTCAATATAATGGTTATAAAATGTGTTCTTCAATACGTTAGTACGTACATGCATAAAATGAGATTTGTGATTAGTTAGAGCCACCATGTCTAAATCTTATGATTCTTTATGGTGCCAAATCTGCAGTTCATGGGTCTATATATATTTTAATTAACCTTGCATGTTAAGAATCAATCGAAAACCAGGACATGATGAGGTGCTTACCGACGGCTTGAAAATTATTTGAAATCACTTAGCTTTATACAATATGGGTAATCTTGTCGAGACTAATGAAAAATGGAGTCGAAACTTAACGAAGCAAGTAGTGAGAATTACTGTCTACTTATGCATGGATAAGTTTTCGTACTGTGACACACCATATCATTACTTAAATATAGTTTGGTTATTGAGAATTTATTGTAAGGGCCTATCATGATTTTGTTTGCCCCATAAATAGTTAATTACTGAATGCCAAATTAACAACAAAAAGATGGAAGATTATTGAAAATGCACCCACATATTAGAGACCTAAATTACATAATCATAATAATAATAATAAAATAAAACCAAACAAGAGAACATTTGATGATGAACATCGATCATAGAAAATTGGAGTGAAATTTTACAGTTAACATTGACGTCAAACCAACAATCATATTAACTAGCTCAGTAAATATTTCATAGTAAATTTTAATGCCCTTTAACCAAAATGGACTTGTAGTAAACAATACAGTGAAATTGGGTTTACCCCTTTATAGTGCAAAAGTCGGAGTGAAATTTTACAGTAGTAATATTGACGTCAAACCATGTTGACATCTAACCAAAAGTCATATTGACTAGCTCAAAAAATATTTCACGGTAAATTTTAATGCTCTTTAACCACATTGAACTAGTAGTCAACAATACAATGAAATTGGGTATACCTCTTTATAGTGCAAAAGTTGGAGTGAAATTTTACAGTAGTAATATTGACGCCAAACCATGTCGACGTCTAACCAACAATCATATTAACTAGCTCATTTCACAGTAAATTTTAGTGTTTTTTAACCAAAATGGACTAGTGG